>JADWOT020001432.1:0-150329 GCA_036345935.2 Taenia hydatigena
CGTGGGCGCGCAGTTGCCGGCACACTCTATTCCTTTGTTCTTATTTACTCCCCACCCAACATTACCCTTCTCCTCCTCCTCGTTCTCGTTCTCCTCATTCTTCCGCCTTCCCTTAAAAGCACTTTAAGTAATCCGGAAACCCAATAAATAAGACTTGTAGTTTCAGTCTATCAAGATGCCAGTGATAAATCTAATTAACACACACAATCATCGGTAACAGTTTTTATTTTGTTATGCATTTTTAAACAAAGTCTTAAGGAATCCTCAATTTGATTTCTACTGATATTAAATGACGCAAAGGGAAGGACCACGTGGTATTAATGACTTAAAATATTGGATGGTACTCATCGAATGATCAGTTTCGGATTTGCATCAAACCATCGCTGCCTTATTTTTTTATTTTGGCAAGGCCAGATTAAACATAACTATACATAATTCGCCCAATTTGACCGCTTTTGCACGGGTCTTCAACTTTTGCAGTAATGCAGGCATTATCCCATCCTGTCCAAATAGACTCTTCATGACCTAACTCCACACCCCTATGCATTACTGCGCATACTTCTCCATACAGACATGCTTTCAATCATGCATGCGTTCACATACAAGGTACACAAGGTGTTGTTGCATAGAAAAGTTAATCTCAAAAGTATAATATGCCTACAGCGGTGCACACGGTCCAAGTGTGCAAAATATAAGATAAAGCTTCTGTTTTGCACTAAGCACAGTCCACAGAGGCAAGCATCCATTCAGGTCATGAGAAGGGCGAGTTGTACGAATATCTGTGACGGAGTATGCAGCGAATGTGATTAACAAGCGAGTAGACCTCCTGGGTCAGTCCTCAACCAGACGTTCGATTGCATCGTACGACAGTGAAGATGGTACGCAGCCATTGTCGTGGTGGTCTCTAAAGCCTTTGTAAAACCTGGAAGCCAAGTGAAAGATAGTTGCTCCTTCTTTTCACTTAAAGAGTAGTAGTTCTGCATTTCTTCCATTTACAGCCTTTAAAAATTGTCGCACTAGCCTTCAATTAGCATTTAAATTGTAACTAATTCCTTGGGCGCATAATTTATTCAGGCTGCGCGCAAACACCAGCTTAATTGCCTTGATGTCGTTTGTTGTTTGACTTAAAGCTCCCTATTTCTATCTTTGCATTGTTTCGCCATGGTTGCATCTTTTTGAGTTTATTGTTTCCAAAATTCACTAGCTCCCTAAGCGATGGCTCTCGGTTGTCGTTGTTTTATGGCAGCTGTTTTACTGATCCTAGTGACAAAGGATTTAAAAGACTGGTTCCTAAAAAGGACTGATTTTCTACCATTTAACTAGTTGGTCTGTATATGGCACATCTTTGCTTCGGCTAAAGTTAGATGTTTTGCCAAATCTCTTTGTAATCAATATTCTTTCAAAACGCCTATAATAGCAGTGCTCATCGATGCCAGATAAACTAGGAAGTCTCCTTGGATTTTCAAAATTTAGGTTGGTCTTTGCATGCAGAAAGGTGCTCACCGCTCGCTGTTCGACTGCACACGTGATGAAGTAAGTTCTCATAAATGCGCATTTCACCGGGCAAAATTCCTAGCGAAAATAAACTCTCGAAGTAAAATTCAAAAATGGGTTTCTAAGGGAATAGATGATCACTTGACTGTTGGTCTAGCATCACAAATCAACTTTCAAGCAAATCAACAATATTGGTGCCATAACTTGGATGCGTTTATTAGGTTGCTGGGTTTAAAACTACCTTACCGATTTCCGGTAACTAGCGCTGTCACCTTACAGCCTCTAAGCGATAACAGAGGGAGTTGACTTCGTTTACTGCGTTCTTAATAATTGAACATGAAGATGCCATTCGCTAAGGCAACTCGTTTGCCCAGACAGGGAATCATTCCTCTGGCAGATGTATCTCTTCTTTGGTCGCTATCTTCCTTCCTTCATTCCTATAGGCTATAGCACAATGCCACGAAATATCACTTTGCCATCTTCATCGCAAACAACTGCGATGCCGCTAGAGCATCGGATTCATGAATGCACCTCTCTGCCTCCTATTACTACTACCGTTCAGAATGCTGTGCCACTTTTCTGACCGACTTTCATGCATCTACCTTCCTTCGCATCGGTCCGACAGATACAGGAGCAATTGTCACTGCAACCCGGTAAATACTTCACTCTTCGCCACTTAAGGCCTGTCATCATATGTTAGAAATTGAACGAATGCGTAAATGCTACCTCGCTTAATCAAATTGCTGACAAAATAGCTCAACAGCTTGAACTGCTTAGGATTGGCTCACGAGTACCCTAGCGAAATTCGAAAGCTCTACGTTCACGAAATGCAAGGCATGCGCAAACTGTGACAATTTCAATCTATCTATTTCACTCCGCATATGCTGTGCAAGGCATCTACACTCAGATGTTCCGTCGACCAAGCATCCAACACATAAATGGACAACATGGTAAAAACACAGGTGAGAAAACATGCTGGTGGTCTCAAAATACTGATCAAATGAGTCAATAAAACAAAGCCAACCAAATCATAATTTGCCGTAGCTTGAGAAAAGTATGGTGAGTTACGCCTTTTAAAAATCGCCCTCATTTTACAAGTACAAATACTTGAAGCTGGACAAATTGCGCACATACACGTTGGCATGTGGATACTTGGGCAATAAAGGCAGTTGATGAAATTGTTGTTGTTGACGTGCGTTTTAGCCCTAGTATTTCTCAAGAGTCACTAAGAATGCAATCCGATCTTTGATAAATAATAAGAATAATGTGCTTATGGCTGTCAAGCCTATTAAAGTCTAATTTTTGGTACATCTTTCTGAATAAAGCAGCTGAAGCAAAGAGGAATAAGAGCATGCGCACTAGTAGTAATACGGCCTTTTGACTGCCTCGCCATGACCACCAAGCACATTTGTCGCGTCATTGCGACGCCTATCTGCATACTGACATTTCCTACATGCTGATCATCCCCTGTGCCTAGATTTGACCAGCACGAGTTTGTTAAATTCTGCAAGACTAGTTAAGTCGGATGCATTATTCCCGTCAGCGTACTCGCTCAGTGGCATCTAAATGCTTACTGATTGTAGCTTATCTTAAAAGTGTAAACTAAAGCAAGTGACTGTTCGGAGTCTAATTTTAATTAAATATACTTTGCAAAAATAATGGCGTCTAACAATCCTGCACTTCTCACCACCTCCAGAATTGACGTTGGCCACGCAATTTGTACCATGAAGAAAGCGATGGCATTACCGAGATCGGGTGATCTATCAGAAGTGCCTATTAATAAATGAAGCAGACGATCAAGGTCAATGTCATTTTGTATTTACTGCTTTTTTGGGTATAAGCTCAGATTATTCAAGCTTTAGCTAATGTGGCTATTAAAATCAGCGAAAGTAATCTGTCAGATTTACTTTCCATCTCGCGTAATCATCTGTCTATAATTTCATGGCAATAGCAAACTTTAACTGAATTCTGGCCTTTTTTCATGTTACTGTTGCGTGTTCATAATGGATGAGCCAATTTTCGGAGATATCCGAAATGTGCTCAAGGTCTTCCTATAGACCATTTTACGCAAATCCGTCACGCGCACTGAGCACGAGGAGCGCAAGACTGCCACTGTCATGTAATGGTCTATGCCATAGATTCCTAAACCATGTCCTCTAAGCCCTTGATGCCTATGAGGAGTTGTAGCCAAAGGGTGGACCGAGAGAATGTGGCAGATTTTGTGTGAACGCGCTAACGGCCACTGGTGATGGCAAGGCAGCGTAGGGGAGTTTAGAGATTTTGGGCCACCGGCATACCAGTGCTAGGCTGTGTGTGCTGCAGATGTGTGGTTGCATGAACTGGAGGTGAGAATCTGTCAGCTTGCATTTGGTGTGCTGTCGTTCTCTCCTACTTTCTCTAAATCACATCATTAATGCCTCTGCTGCAATCAAATCGTCGTCTTTATGTTTCGGGTCGGCATGTTGCCATTCACGAATTTTGTAGGGAGTAAGGGAAGCAGCATTAGTTCGCAGGAGAACGGGCGATTGATTGCGTGAGTGGGTAAATGATCGGCTATGCGAGCAGACAGATGCTGGCAAGTTGAGAGAACAGAGCGTCAAAAGTCAGTGTTGGCAAGGATGGCGTTCCTACAGCGGCGGTGGGCACTAGTGAAATGACGACATATGGAAGGATACAAAAGCATGGTAGTTAATCCGTTTATTGCTTGCTGAGGAATCGGACTTATGTTTTATGTCGTTGGCACTCTGAATAGATGATGAGGACACATTTTTCCTTCTTATTTTTAATATTTTCACACTACTTCAAGTTACACCGAAATGAGGTAGGCTGTGCCACTCTACACTCCCTTTCGTTATCCCCTGCAATGCTACGCTATTTCGCATTCAGACAATGGGGTCCTCATCGTTGACTCCTAGGCGAGAGAACGCCAAGGGTTGGATGCCATGGAATGTAACTGCTTTCCGGCTAGCTAGCCAGCTGAATAGTTAACTAACATCTTTAGGCTGTGATTAATTTGTGGCTTTCAAAGCAATGACAGGCAGAGATGAATGGAATTGTTTGTATCTCATCCACTGAGTAAAAAAAGCACTTATAATCCTGGAAAGGGAAACATAATGCATTGTGTCGCAGCTCGGTATTAAGGAGGTCGTGAAAGTGAATGGCAGTGATCTACATGGCATGCAAAGTAGCAGGACAGATCCTATCTGTACCTATGAACGAATGCAATTTTCTTCGTCCTTTTCGGAGTGAATAACAAGCGACACATGACCACATGCAGGCTGGATTAAGATTTAAAGCTAATAACGACTAAGATTATTTTTGCTTTTCAAATCTTCAAATACAGCTCGGTCTTCATTTCATTGTTTTCCTCACACGTTCACATTATTTTTAAGTAATAATAACTTAATAATGCCAGCAATGGAATTAATAATAATAAGACTAGTAATCACTCCTGCCCTGCATAACAACTTCTAGAGACATTATGACCTCAGAGCTGATAATAAGAGACGCCTTATAGTATTCTATCGCAATTTTGACTTCTCTATACATCCTAGGTAAAATGATTGCATAATGGCTGAAGAATTGCACATTAATGGTTATTCACTCATGCATCACTCTTCTATACATCGAATGTATTCGCGTGGTGTTACAGACTTGATGAAAAAATTTGCATTTGAGTGGTAGCTAGGCCTGCATGCGAAAAAACCGAAATTGCATTTTGAAGTGTATTTACTTTTAGAGATGCCTACAGTTCACCCTGCACGGTAGCGGGGTAGTTAGCTTCAAAGTTAACCTTCCATACCACGTTCGTTTTGTTACTGTGCAACTGTGAGGGTGAGCTCCTGTTTTAACACATTACCAGCTCAATTTGTTTGCTGTTATGAGGATTGAGATTAGTTCAAGCGGTACCATTAAATGGCTAAAAGTTGCTGCAAATACTCTTAGTCAGCCAAGGGCCTCATGCCGCTGAACTGAGCTAGTTTATGATTTGAACATGAACGATGAGCACTGTACGGTCTTCTGCATAAATGCGTTATAACTCTGTTTGGTCCTGCGCAAAATAACTTCATACCTCGAATCGTAATGCAGATCGAAGGCATTCTGGAAACACATTTTGCATTTGTTTGTTCGTGTAAGCCTAAAGTGAAAATTGGTTACCTTATGCCTACAAGCACAAATCTCTTTCGTTAGGCTTGAAGCTTCCTAGTTATGCCACAACACATTTCAAAAAATATGTCTTTTTTGCATTTCGTAAAGAAAACACTATTGATGTGTGCGAAATATCGAGAACCGGAACGAACTCTCCCACTTCCCTGTTGCCTACCGCAGAGCACGCGCATGCTCGTGCAAAGTTTTCCATTTCTGCTCTGATGGATCAGTGGGTCAGCTTTTACCTTGCCATGCACGTTCCCTTTTCCTTACTGAAATGAACAGTCATGCTGCTGCGGTACCTCGTGTTAGCGTACAACTAAACAATCAATTTTCTTCATCACTTTTAATGAAAAAAGCTTATTGAGCAGTTCCTGCACCAAATTGTCTTGCTAGTAGATTTTCCATCAAGTCAGGAAAATTTGTTGACCTTCTTCTTTGGATGTTTGCATGCACGTTTGGACTGCTGTTCTCTAACGCATTTCCCCACTTTCTTCCCACAGTTCCAGATTAAGGGTTACTGGAGAAAAGAGTGAAATCCGAGATGTGTACAGCTAAAATGCGATGCGAAAGGGACGATACTAAATTAGCTGAAATTAAGGTAATGACCAGGTGGAATTGTTAACAACGAACCAATTAGACAAGCAGCGGTTTTTAACCTGACTTTTGATGGAACTGTATATCAGAACATTTACGAAATATTAAGGAGAAAATTTGCACAATTAGTCGCGCAAATTAAAACTACTCACATAAGCGCATAATTACATGTGGATTACTTCGACAGTGAGGAGAGCATTTCTTTGCAGTCATTTCTATGAGGCGCCATTTGGAACAACTCCCTAACCCAAGAACAACTGTTTTGTCAGGTGATTTATGTTTACTGGTCGCTTCTTGTCTAAGAGAAGCAATCAAGCAGCCATTCCAGAAGACCCCTTTTGGGTGGTCCATACACCTAGAAAATTCTCATCATCACCACCATCAGTAAGGTGGGTTGTATTTAGCCCATGATTTTCAAAGGGATATACTTAGTGAGAGAACACAACTACTTAGTTGGATGGAGTATTTTAAGCATCCAGCCTCAGATTGGTGTGCTGTCATCTTGGCTAATAGATTTTCGTTAACTGAACGCATTAAAACTTGCCGTTAAATCGTCCTTCTTCGCTCGATTGCCAGCCAGCACCCATGAGTGGCTTAGTAAAGCAATTTTATCCCTCAGAACCCACTTGTCTTTGCTATCTTTGTCAGCTCGAACCAAGTGGCATGGCCATCACCACGCGATTTAGGTAAGGCTAAAAATTGATGGAGAGATACCAAATCCAGAAGGATGGGGTATGAAAGCGCGGATATAGAAGTTAACAACTCTAAAATTGGCTACAAAATGGGCTTCACCTATTTGTTGATTAGGTAAGATGAAGCTGTCGCAAGAACGACAATTTGCACCGAGGGATTCCATTTTGATGCCTCGCATATTACTTTATTAGGACACTACGGACAATTCGGAAATAAGAACCAGATGTACGACAAAGTCACCACCACACATAGCGCATGAAAATTCTTAAATTGCTTGAAGCGCTGGAGCATAATCAATGGCTACCCAATGTGATGTAAATTTTCAACCCTTTTATTTCTCTGGGCCAATTCTTCTGTTTTGGAATTGACAGTTTTAGTAAGGCCACGATATGCGTAATTGTAAAAAAATTTGCTTTAGTTTCCCAATCTTGCTCTTTCGCACATGTTTCCTGCTTGCAGAGTTCCGTTGCATTCTAAATAGGCTCAGATTGAGCAGAGAAAGACCCATTTGACGGAGTTGGTTGTAGTTTATTTTGGGGCATCGAATGTGGAGCATACCTTTGATCTATGACATCGTGAGGTCGGCCACGCCGGAGTCATTTCAGCCTTATAAACTACTACCAGGCTGTCCCTATGCCTGAGTTAATAAGACCATTTGTTGCACATTACGTCACGATGCTCCCGTCGCCAGCCTTATTTCACCATCAGGAGAGCTCATCGATTCTTTTTAGCGAGACACTGCTGACGCAAATTTGTATCTATGCCGCAGTTATCATGGCTAATAGTTTTGGTCATCACGATGGATGTACAGCCTGGTTAAGTGGGAAGTAAATTAAAGGAGTGGACAGATGAATCACAGTTGCACCCTGCCGTGACCATACTTATGGTACTCATTTTGGTCGTTAAATAATGAGCCTTATTTAAACTCACTTGAGATGGCCATCTCACTTTCTTTAGCGTTGTCTTTTTAAAGATTTTCTGGCTCCTCCATCTACTACATCGTATTTTTTATTTGACTTCATTCTTTGGCTTCATCCTTACACCACTGCCATTGGAAGTAAGGCTTAGGCAAAGAACGCAAAATTCTATCACCTCGTTCGTAGGAATCAAAATAATCCGGTACTTGCGGAAGCTTCATATTTTAAACTGCTTGCATGTGAATAAGAAGCAATGATCAAATCACACTGGTTACGACCTACTTATTACCTCGGAAAAATTTCTTAGCATTTCACAAATAATAATAAAATTGATGTTAGTGCTCTGCGCCTCATAATAAAAAACCTTGCACGCAGTAAAATAAACAGAAAAATAATTCTGGATTTATTGGGATTAAGTTGGGTGGCCCTAATTGAAAATTTCACGGTTAGCATTCCATGAGTTTTTCCGAATATGCTATTTCTTGACTTGATTTCTACGCCCTCTGGAAGTACGCGCAAAACACGTCCTTACTAACTCCCTTCAAATCACCAGACGAATGTAACTCAGAAATATTCGCTAATATTTGTAGAACCAAGGCCAAGCCCAGAGTTATCGTGGATACTAAAAATAGGCTGAGCTGAGACCATCTCATGTCTCCGGCTAGAAGCCAGGCATCTAGTGCATCTTCAAACCCGTACTCTCGGCTCACTCATTTGCATCCCTACAACCAAGATATCCGTTTCGGAGTCCTTATTTCTCCTGCTATTGACTTCTATTTTTCTTGCCACGCTAATTTTAGTTTCAAATTACCTTTAGATCTTTCCCAAAAATTCAAGAGGACCCGTGACGAATTACACTCATCAAAAGCTGTTGAAGTCATAAAAGCGTTTAATGTTGTAAGTTTTAAAATAAGCAGTCCAAACAATAGCACTCTGTCGATTTTAAGGCTAAGTCTGTTAAGCTGCCCTTTTGACGCTAATTAACCATTTTCCTCTGTCGAACTCTATTCTGTCATGTAGAAATTCTGCATTATGGAAAGGAAAGGTGATCCTAGTCCTGGAAAGCAAAAATAAGTGGGGAGCATTTTGAAGAGAACTTAATGCAGGCTGTGGTGGAAGTGGTTGGCAAAGAAGTCTGCTTAGTCTAGTCCACGGCACATGTGCTGCGCCTTCCCTCTCTTTTTAACTACCCACTCACCCATTCATATGCACCCATCAAAGTACTCTTCATTTACCACGCCCACCGCTTCCTTCCCGCCACTGCTGCTGCTTCGACCACTTATAGCCTACTATTAGGTACCCTCTTTTCCTTCTTTATCCTACATCCATTATTTGCACGAAATTCCTTCCTTCTTCCTCTTCAGTATGCTTCCGTTCATTTTAGGAGATACCTTTACAATGATAAGCAGCGAATTTACTTCTTTATTCATTTATTCTTTTACTTCCCTTTCATTCTTCCCTTCATTTAAATCACCAACAACACTGACTTCTAACCCTTACTTTATTGCTCTTAACCACCCGCCACTATCTCAACTACTTATTTACTACTGGTAGACCACCTCTCTTCATTTCACTTATCTCTACTACCCTCTGCCACCAACCGTCACTCTATTCATCATTCCTCTGTTCTTTTTTCCTTTTTTAAAATTCCTTCTATACTTCCTACAATTGACAGGCAAACATTTTCCTTCCTTTTTATGGGCATTTCTCTATCCATTGTTGGTGTTTTGTTTTTTAAGCCATTTTAAGCTATTACATAGTACTTTAGCAGTAGAAAATCAGTCCTTATTAGAAACCAGTCTTCTAAATCTGTTATTAGGATCAGTGAAGCAGCTGCCATAAAACACTAACAATCGAGAGTCGCCATTTAGGTAGCTAGCGAGATTCGGAAACCCTAAACTCCAAAAGATACAACCATGGCACAACAATGCAAAAATGGAAATAGGGATTTCAAGCCAAACATCAAGTGACATCAAGACATTGAAGCTGGTGTTTCCACGCAGCCTGACTAAATTATGCACCCAACGGATTATGTGTAATTTAAATGCAATTCAAAGGCCAGTGCAACAATTTAAAGGCTGTAAACTAAAGCTATGTAAACCTACACGTTTTACATGTTAAAACTACTACCTTTTAAGCAAAAAAAACGGCTATCTTCCACTCGGCCTCCAGGTCTTACAAATATTTAAAAGACAACCACAACAATGACTGTACCACTGTAGAGCAGCAAACGGTTCAAGCTCCAATGCACACCATCGTCACTGTCGTGCGATGTAATCGGACGTCTGGTTGAGGACTGATCCAGAAGGTCTACCTGCTTGGTAATCACATTCGCTTCACACTCGGTCAAATATTCGTGTACAACTCACCCTTCACGTGACCAAAATGGATATCTGCATCTGCGGACTGTGCCCGGCGCAATTCAGAAACTTTATCCTATATTTTGCACACTTGGAGCGCGTGCATCACTGTAGGAACATTATGCTTTTGAATTTAACCCTTCTATGCAACAACACCTTTTATGCCTTGTAAATGAATGCATACATGATCAAAAGCATGTCTTTATGGAGAAGTATGTGTATTAATGCATAGGGGTGTGGAGTTAGGTCATGAAGAGTTTATTTGTACAGGGTGGGATAATGCCTGTATTAATGCAAAAGATGAAGACCTGTGTAAAAGGCGGTTAAATTAGGTGAATCGCAGCACAGGTTAAGCATCTCATTTTAAATGTTTTATATATTATAGTAAGGTTGATTCTCAATTGTCCGAATTGCACAAGGTATTACAAAACCCTCGGAATGCTCCTACGTCATCAGAGAGGTGAGAAAACTTACAAATTCACCATCATCTTTTTCATTCAGTCAGCATGCCTGTTAGAATTGTTACAAGTGCATTCTTTTGAACCCCAAAATTAGCTTGGGAACACAATGTGTGCTTCTGTTGTCGCACTTACTTCGAAAACTTTGATTTGCTCATCCGCCATTCCATCGATTCGCATATTTGTGAGTTAGAGTCCATTGACCTTTAGTTGAATTAAGTGTGCTCAGCTCCTCAGCTATAACACTAGCATTTTATACCAACTGTTTCCAAAATTATGTTTTGTTGTGCCACACTGCAGTCATGCGAATGGAGAATTCAGAAGTACGCCTTCACTGCACAGAATGCTACGCAGAATTTATGACGCTGGAGGCTTTGGGTGAACACATGCGTTCACATCATTTCTGTAGGTACCGCTTTATTAATCAGGCCTATTTTGCAATAATTGTATACTGAAACGCCTTGGCTTCTTCTACTTTGCAGATGTTTGGCTCGCAATGCTTGCTTAGAACGCAAGCTGATGCCATTATATTACCAAATTTGTGAGTTCTCGTGAGTCTTTCTTTTATATTCTTGCATAGAACTGGTGGCTTAGTAAGCAAGAACAATCACTGATGAAGGTTATTAGTATGCTGCAAAATGATTTTGTGGTAGGTCTTACATAAGCAGATTTACCTGTGCAAAACCAGTTAGGCGTTGCCTAGCCGACAATTTTAGTCAAACAATTCACACGCAATGTCAAATCTTAATGGTAGCTTAGGCAGGAATAGACAGTGACACGGTGGTATCATGTGACCAATAGTCGAGTGTAATTATAGGTGCCACTAGTTTTAAATGCACTGCACACCAAAATGCGAACATGACAAAATGCACATTCCTTTTTTTATGTTTCAGTGCGATCCAGAAAGCTGCCTTAGTACTTAGCTGTGAGCTTTGCTAGCAGACTTACGCTCAATAAAGGGGGAGAACCTTAACTTGACTGTTATTATTTTGTTCTGGTTGGTGCTATACGTGGGATGGATTTTCGATAAGATGTTATAAGACCGAGGTAAAGATACCAAAACATGTAGTGCTGAGAATAAGAAATAAAGATGAGTATGTGAAAAACGATATGCTTTTTTGGGACAAGGATGGTATACTAAAGACGTTGTTGTCAGAGGCTGAACTGAGTTTCCCATTGCCAAACGCACAAGCTAATTCTTAGATTTCTACTTGAACGCAGCATGTTTGCTTGTATACTTTTGCGACGAAAATTAAAACAGTTTTTCTAAACGCCCGCATTGGGACTGTATCGAACAATCGCTACGTAAGCAAAGGTCAGGCGCTGTGTCATTTGCGTGCAAATTATACATGCTCCGGTCTCTAAGGCACTTGATACATCACCCCGCTGTGAAAATTGTTCCGAATGAGAAAGAAAAGAAAGACAAATTGAAGGAATACTAGTAAGGCAGACATACTAGCCGTGGTTGCAGCTTTTGAGAATAGTAGGGGTAGAAATAAATCTCCTTGTCACAATTTTTAATATATGGCTGCAGGAGTGTCAATGAACGCTATGAATAAGGAAAAAAGTCATCTTGGCTTTAATACATTGAAGTTGGCCTTAGAAAACAAAAGGGTGCTCATTAAGCACTGCTCCATTGCACACACGATGGAGTTCTCATAAATGCGCGCTTTACTGAGCGAACCCCTTGACCAAAATTAACTCACTGAGTGGAATTCGAGATGGAGTTTCCTGTGTAAAGGATGATAACTCCACTGCTAGTCTTGATTCACAGAGTAACTTGTAAGCTAGTCAACTATGCTAATTCCATATTTCTACTGAATATATTAGGTTCAATAAATTTAAATCCACCTTGTTGGTCGCCTTTAATTAACCCTGCTGCTTTCCTAGCTCTGATTTGACTTTGTTCACTGTGCTCTCATATACAGATATGAAGAGGCTACTCGCTGAGGCTTCTTTTTTTCTATTCCTAACCAAGGAATCCACTGACAAGACTGCTTATCGTCAATTTTGAAATGAAGCTTGCTGAGGGGGTACTACACATGGGGAAAAGAGAGGTTAGTTGGGCTGTAGATAGGAGGCCTAATATGCCGAAAGGCACAGCTGTGTAGGTTGAATCCTCGCAAGATAAGAAGAACCTATGTTGGGAGCCAATGAGGAGACCCAAAACATGAGTGCGGATCTGTATAGTGATGGGTGTCAAGAACAAAGGCAACCTTGCGTAAGAAAGAGAGACGCAGTAAACAATCAATGTTAGTAGGTGATGGCGCCATTCTTAGAAACATTTATTTTCTTGCTGAATTTAAGGTCAAACCTGTTAGTATCGCCGAGTAAGGGCCAGCTTTTTATAGAAGTTCCCTTTTAGATAAGTATAAAATCTCTTTGGTTACAATCCTATGGCCTTTGCAAGTGAAATAGCACTTTACGCACTTTAATCCACCTAAATGGCAGTGTTGATGCGGTTGTTGAGTTATTGAATTTTATGCAAAGCTCCGTTTTTGATCTATACAGCTAAAATCAGCTAGCATTAGACCTTTGGTGCACGATTAAGACATTTAGCCTCCCATGACCGGTCTCACTGAGTCAATTGTTGTGATGGCGCAAAGGATGGAAGATGCTCCAGGTTCGAAGGTATTAATAAAAATTGCTACGATTATAATCCACTTTTTGCGTCAACGTGAACTTCTGCGTCCTTAGAAGTCTAGCACAGACTTTCGATAGTTGTGCTACTGGAATGCCTAATGATAATATCATTTATTTTGTGAGCCATGCAAACGTTATGATCCTTTACTATGTCTGAATTTCTTTTAAACAAAAAGGGGTACGCTATCGAGGTTTAAATGATCAAACATTTGCATTCTTATATCGAGCAACTCTGATTCACTTGATCAAAGCTTGAGCTTGTCATGTCATGTCTCGCTCTAATTTAACAGAAAATACCAGCATTAATGCTGATGCAGGTTTCCAATTTTTCCGCAGATTTTTATTTTACCATGGCATCATGGTGGCATAGCGCACCTTCACTTTTTTAAAGTGCACCTAGAGTGTGATACCTGCCATACAACTAGACTTTTGTGTTCTGGATTGGATAGCATGCCATTAAAACACTTTGTAAGCCACTTAATAAAGCTATATCAAATCGCCGATTCGCTTACTCTTTTACCTATTCAAGCATAAATGCAACCAGCACCCTTTGGACTTTTGAGGGCTGATATCTGCGAATATCACTTGATTTGTTGATTGCAGCAAATACACCTTCGGTTGATTTGCAAGCGACGTCCAAAGACCAGTACATATGATCAGGAGCCGCAAGGCGGGCAATCTGTCACTCTGCTTAGCAGCATTGGGTCTTTTAGAATATGGAACATCGGTCATGTAGGTACTCACATGCTCGAGGCCTTCTGGAGAACCTCTTTGCAAACCTTTTGTCTTTGATTGACACGCAGATGCTTCTTCAGATGCCAAGTGGCGCATTATATGATAGCGCGGAACGTAGATCTGCATGCTACGGGCAAATATCTATACGGTAACATATCAAAAATTAGAAGAGACTTTGCGATAGTTCATTTAAGTACCAATTTCTTACCTAGATATGATTTATGACGCACACTGGCAGCGAGATTGATTACCTGATTCTTCATTGCAACAGTGCAGGCATTGTTGTTGGTCTTAACTTGCTTAAAATCTACTCCACAAACCACCAGTCTTGAACCTTTTCCGCATAGTTTGCGCGACACGTAGATACCAGAAGCTGAAAGAAACACAGAAACATCCATAAGGGTCATCTTTGCAAGGCAGGGGTTTGTGCAGCTATTTACAAAGGGGAGACTTCTACACTTCCACACGTACATTGACTTGATGGAGGTGGATGACAAAGGGTTTGACAGGGTAAGGAGCTAAGGAGGAGGCCGAAATATATGATATTGCAGAGTTGCGCGGGCCTAAATGCGATTAGAAGGCATCGATTGGAATCCAACTGCTTCTCCTTATATCAAAGAGCTTTAATATCATTTTTGGATGGGATCCGGTAGAGGTTGTATAAAAATTAACTGGCAGAGACATTTGTGCAGTGCAATCTATTTGAATGTGCTGCCATCAAAGGGTGGTGAATCGACAAGTGGAAAGAATCCACTTCCAAACTCGATTAACCGTATAAAGATTAACCAAGTTGGAGGCGCTAAGGTGGCTGCACACTTTTAAGGCCATTTCAGGTGGTGCGCCAGTAATTTGACATTGTGAGCCATTTAGTGCCAGCAATTACCGGAGTCAGGCAGAGTGAATTTGATGTGCGTCAAAGATGGAGGGGCTTAAATAAATGGCACGAGGAAGACGTCAGCGCATTGCTGCAAAGTTACCTGGTCACTATAATTACCGGATTCACCATTGCTTACCCATTACAAATGCAATTGAATAAAATAGGACCTCAGAAGTCTTTATGCGCAGTAAAAACTCACTACAGCAATGGCATTCATACCATTGTTTGTTCACCGCTAATGAGCAATCACATGGCCTGAAGCAAGCTGTTCTTCAAATGGCAGATAGATTTGTCTAATGTGCACCAATCAAATCATTGGGGAGGGGGTGAAGTACTGCTGCGCGAAATAATTGCATGCAGCTTTCAGGAGGCAAGTCATTCTGATAAGTTTATTATGGATTTTATTATGGACTTGTTGCAGTCCCCTTCTTGGCAATGCACCTTATGCCATTGGATCGGGCTATAAGCCCTTACCATCCAATGACCAGTTATTCTCAATGTACGACGAGTGAAATGGAACGATGGAGCATGGATAAAATATCACTTTCTTTGTTTTCTATATGAACAGACACGTCATCCTTCGGTATGATGAAACATTATAATGGTGCATGTTAGCTCACTAGTGGGCAGGGTTTTAATGAATCCATGGTATGTTTCGGCAATGCTCTCATTTGTCATCACGTCCACAAACACCTCATATCGAGTGTTGGTCTCCAACCCCTCAAGAGTGAGTCGTCCTTGTGAGAACTCTACTCTTTTACTCTCGAGTAAGGGAGGACGCGAAGTTGTTTTTGCAGTCAGTCTAATCTGGTTCGCGTATTGTTCACCCAGTTCTTGTGCATCCCAAATTAACGTAATGGTGTTTGGCCCCGTGCAGCACAATTGGAAGTGTGCAGGAAGTGGTTTCTTTACTTCGATTGCATCTTCTGCAAGCAAGAAAGATATATCCTGCTTAGCGGAAATGTTGCGGTTATTATTGGTCACTTAGAAACGGAATCATTGAACCCCTTCTGTTTTAGCAATGACAGAAGTAGTTCTAAGAGATATAATTACTCATTGATCATCTTTAAAATGCAAGAATTAAATCGCATGTTCGTGATTATTAGTCCATGTTAGATGAGTTTGAATTGTGATGAAATCATGAAGCAGCTGAGGTAGGAATGTGGCCTCAGCGAATGCTCATTTAATACGTTTAATTCGTATGACATGCCAGTCGTTCGCTATCAAATTTTACTGCCAATTAGCTTAAATGCAGCAAACTTTACACAGTGGGTAAAAATGTGGGGGAAAAATTAAGAGAATGTGGACGAGTGAAACGTAATGGGACATAACACTTTGATTAAGAAGAACGGAAGCAATTAATCGGTGCAGGTGATGCACAAACGCTGGTCATTTTTAAACAGAAGGATGCGACTCACCACCCAGTCCTACATGGCTCATCGCCAAGAGTGAAATTGCCAGCGGCATAAAGTAGAGATGAAAGGACATCGCCAACGAAGAATTGAAGTGCAGCTCAAAATCATGGGGTACTTATAGCAATGAGCACTATTACACCAGCCTATCAAATGTGTGCCATTGAACTGCACGGCGACTCCTCCATACACACTGTAGCTAGTTGTGAAATGGTGTGATGCTTTATGTTTGTGAATCAGTAGCCTACTACCACATGCGTTATCATCGGAATGCACGGACGCGAAGATTGAAGTGACGAGTAAGGCCTAATTACGCCATGGGTCCCAAGTTGACTTTCTTGTCAACGGCGAGAGAGATGCTATGATTAGGTAGCTTTGAGACGTAAAGTCAGTTAGGAAAGCACAACTTACAGGCGAACGTCTCTGCAGTACTAGTTAAAAGGTGTAACAGCCTTCTTTGTCGCAGTAACGCATCTGGCGAATTCTTGTAAATATGCAAAAAGAAATTGATTCCCAGACGAGGAAATGCAAGGAGGCAATGTTCGGCATAAGAGCAGCTCCAAAAACGATTTCGTTGATGATATTAGTCCTTTAAAACTCCAGAGTAGTCAGCGACATGAGGTAACAAATGAGAAGAATGCGCAGAAGTAGGCGGTAGATAAAAATATGCGTAAAGGCATTCAAAAAATTAGGAGCACCATCCATTGACAGACCCGCAACTTTAGCTTAACCACAGTGACGGTCTCCGAGAGAAGTAGACTCTGATTAACGAAAGAGTTTGCCTTACTTTACCCTAATTTCCGACTCACCATGCATTCTGAAATGCACTGCGATGGGCTTCGGTGCTGTAGCATAAATTGCCTTCCATCAACATGCGCTCACAATGGTTGGATGAGAGATGTGGCTTCCTCATTCGTCTTTACTACTGCCTTGATGCTCATCAGCACATTATGTGTTGTGAGTTGAAATCGGGCGAAACAACACTTGATTAATCCTAAAACGCGCCTAAACCCTCAACACCTTATGCGACAATGTGAAATTTAATGCGCATATATGTGGAGTAAGCCTATTCTCCAGTTACAGGCACTTAGTTCTATTTCACGATATAGAAAGGTATGAGAGCGCTGTCAAGGTTAGCGCATCCAAGCTGCGATGGTGCGAGTTTCCATGAACGGAAGATGAGCGAAATTGGGCTGCATTCCTCTGTATCTAGATAGACAGCATATCCTATCCTACCAATTTCACGCAGCACGAAATGTGTTGGATTTCGCAAAAATCCTGCTGAAGTTTTATTTTACTATTACGCTCAACACTCCATCTGCAGAATTTCATCATTTGCTTGCACCTTCAACCTCGCACTGGTCTGTCAATTATGGGTGTGGGTCTCAGCAATGCCACAACTTGTAAGTGACCAATCAGTGTGGAGGGTTAATCTTGACCGCATTGATGGCATATGATAGCCCTGTGTTCTGCCACCAAGCACCTTACCCATCGCAGTGCATTTGTGCATGATGTTGTGAGATTCTAGTAGAGACGAGTGCTTGTGGTGATTACGTCAGTCTATTAGCATTATCTGGATAACCCCCATTCAAATAGCATCTAAGCTGATGCATCCGGGTCCACCTCCTTCTTCTTCTTCACGATTCCCGCTTCTGTTGGCATAGGTTGACCCGGTACATCTGAACAACCGAACTCAGGCCAGCCTTTTGAAATGGCATACATACACGACTGTCCACTCCCAGTCTGTCTGTGTCTAGTTATCAGTGGCTTTTGGGTGGGTGAGAAATGAGGTCGAGACAATTAAAATTGTCAGCGTTGGTGTCCAAAATCCGCAATTGCAATCAAGAGCCGAAAGAGTAGCTCATGCTTAACATGGGTTCCCCAGAATTGCATAGACAAGATTGCCCCGCGGGCAAGAGTGGAGAATTAAGCCTCAGCGGCATGTATGTGCCTGCGCGCCTACGGTACATGGAACAAATCGACTAACAATTCTTCGCCCTATCGAGTTTCTCCTTCCATGGCTGCTAATCAAAGAGCTGAGCATCTAAACTATGGTGGATTGGAACCAATTCGATTTCCTAAATAAAAGTTGCATTTTCGATTCAAACAAGATAACGTGTGAGAATTGTCTCTTTAAAGAGGCACTCACAAAATGGCTGTCCTCTGATAAGATTCAAAGTAAATCTATGGCAATGCAATCCAAATTTGACTGAATGTCTATAGAAGAGTCGCAAGCAGTAAAAGAGGATTGGCTTTAAAGAAAGATACAGAGTAATTTGTCTCTTATGATAGATTGATTAGCAGACAGAGATACCACAAGACCGCCCTGCCTGAGTGACGGAGACGAACAACGTGTCTGAAAGTTGGGTAGGTGCGTGCGTGCGTGATAGCAGAGTGGTCAATGCGAGGTGGCGAAGGCGCAGCGCTCTAGGGCCTCACGCATCAGGTTGACCTTAACCCGTGTTGATCACTAATACACTTAACACACGTCTCTATGTGATACCAACCGATCCTGGGGAATTGTGCGAAGGTGCTGAGACCCACAATTTTCTAGAATGTTGCCGCGATTATGGCAACGTCTTGTTAATAAAACAAAGTTGGGCATTTTAATGATGCAGGCATTCCAAAAGTTTTCATGCCATCAAGCATGCTGGGAGTTTAAAATTCACGGTGAAGCATCCATAATTCAAGATTATCTGATGCCGTGTGTGGTTTGCCATTATTACATGCCCAGTTGTTCGCCTCCATGCCTGCACACCGATCTCTACCATAACGTTTCCTTTTACCTCCTCTACCAGTATAGATCTGATCACCGACTTTTCACATTGTTACCTATTTCTTAATGGTTTTGATCGTACACCGTTCACACTTCGTCAAAGATTTGGTGGTCTTTAGCAATTGCCCTACCTCACGTATTTTAAGAAGGCGGCTGTGCATAATTGAAATTAACGAGTGTCACCTCTATAAAGTGCTCTACTTCCTGGAAGATAGGGTTACACACCAGCGAATGAACTTAGAAACGTGTGATTAATATGATCGAGGAAAAGCAGTGTACGCAAGACTGCCAAACATCGCGCAATGAGTGTAAGCTTAAAACCAGCATTCAGTCGATATCAGTCTGAAAACTGATAGCTCCAATCGAAATCGCTTGTTTGCTTTCAACCATGCGGTTTACAGTTTAAATTGTAATCCAAAAGGCGTTTGGTGGACACCATTTTCAAATAGATTAATCTAGTTCTTCCTATCAGTAGTTAAGGAGGCAAACACGCTGCTGATACACTGACAACCTGAACCAGCATTGACGTGCCGATCGGGGAATGTTGAAGCAGTAGAGAATGGACAAATGGATAAAAAATCAGCAAAAGCATATAATCAATCCGCTGACACGTCATGAGCAAAGGCGGCTACAATGTTGAGATGCATCAATGGTAATGATTAGGCTAGAATTCGAAGAAAACTGATTCCACTGCAAAACTATCTGTGCTATGTTCTCTCATCTGGGCACACTTATGCGCGCACCCAGGTTTCACGCTTCTTTTACCCATCGCATTTCATTATTAATGCAGATGGGATCGAGAATGTGTCGCATCAGTTTTGCTCACTGAGTCGCTACAGCGTGACAGCCTCCTCCATTTCTGTTCATCAACCAAGAGATGCTTTCTACTTAACGACCTCTCCTTTAAAATCCGTTCAAACTTAAGATCGAGAGCTGCAAAACACTGTTTTAAGTCCCGTAGTTAGGCATTTTACACTAAGAATGTGTTTGTTATCTCTCTGACTGTAATAATATCGGTGAACCCACGACGTGTCTGCCACGTTGCAGCCAGCGTGAGTGACTCTTACTGACCGGCTTTCTGGCATGTGACTATACTGTGATGCTTTGCAAATTTATTCAAGCATGTGAGCCAACTAACTGATACTAATAAGTCTCCACTGACTAAAGGACCGCTTCACAATGTCCTAGGTCTTCAAACTGGCATGTGTGTGCAAAATTGAAATTGGCATGCACTGACACAAGGATGTTTGGATCCACCTCGAATAGTAGAATGGAAACTATCGACCAACCCTCAGACCTGGACTACCAATGTTTCTCCTCACAGCACTTTACATATTAATGGCGAGACAGAAGACTTACTTCTGCGTGTCTTACCGGCCGAATCCAGTCATCTAGTTAGAAGCGCGTGCATTGTTGTACAACATGATGGTATTACATGTGGCAGCAAAGTCTGTTTCGCGGTTCGGGCAAAATATACTGCGTGAATGTGCGGTGCAAGTGGCATTTGCTGAGGCGTGGTTCACTGAAATGAGTCAGACTTGGACTACTTAATACTTTGGTGGTAAAGCTAAAGGCTGATACATTTGTTGTGGCTCAACATCATTTATTCCACGCAAACACTTAATGGAACTCTAGGTGCAGGTGCATCACGTTGTGGTTCAGCAGAGGCATGGCAATGTTTGCAGAACACAAAAGATTTCAGCAGGCCATAATCATTATGCATAAAATGAGTGAGTACACAGCTGAATGTATGAGAAAGTAAGTGCTTTCCTTGTTTGAGTGACGCAGTCCAACCACAAATTAGTGGTGCTGACTCTTGTAGCATCAAACTTCCCTGCCTTTAGTAAAGGAATGTAAAAGACACATGCATGTCCAGCAACACAACGCGCTTTTTGACTTGCTTTTATCAGCAGATTTCCTTTGGATAGTGCCAAATCGCTACTTAGTTCAACGGTGTCTGATTCCTTGCATGCTGCTTGTTGACTGTGTAGACGATGTTACTTCTTAAGGTCGTAAAGTGCAACCAGGCATGCATGAAGTTGGGCGTGATTGCAGTGAGTAATTCTAGCGTATTGACCTGCCTTATTGAATTTGATTTTAAGGGTTTAACAAGCATTAGGCATCGCTGCGTTTGATCGCATAAATTCCGCTTATTCAAGTGTCGAGATTTGCCGCTTTCCCGACCACATAATTAAAGCATCCTTAATATTCGTCTAGCATTACAGATACTGTGCCAGGACCATGCCACCTTAAAACTAAGAGTAAAACTAAGAGTTATGCATGCATTCAATTTGCGAGATCAGCAACTGTGAATAACACCACCAGCCGACAGGACGCTTTCCATTACGGATTGACAAGTAAGGTTGAAACATTCTTGAGATAGTCGAAATTGTACGAACCCCTGCATGACACTGCACGTAATTACCTTTCCGCTCCTCACAGTCCTAACCAGTCCGAAGACTCAAGTCACTTCTTGTTTCGCCTCTATTAGTTATGCACATTGTTCGTAAGATAGTGGCATCAACATAGGTCAACTTGGCAAATGAATCATGTCGCCTTGGTACTTCAGTCAAGTGAAGGTATTCGTACGTTGCCTTGCCATTCGAAGTGTTGCATTTGGCATCATTATGTGCAATGCAATCCACGGAAGCGCGTCTTTGGGTGTGTAATCGTCAAGGCGCGTTTCATTGGATAAGATGGAATTCGGTGGGAGCAGATTGGTAGCGCAAATCGCGAAACTAATTCAAAAAGTGCAATTCACAAACCAATAACTGAAACGACAATGCGAGCGATTTCAGCAGGACATTGTAAATTGATGTTATTGCACGCAAAGCTTTAAGTTCAAAATGTTGTCACCTTAACCTCGCATGTGATCGAATGCAGATAACATTCCCTTATCACAACATCGTTTTAGAATTGATTTTAGATCCATTTTTTGATGCATAACTGTTTACTTTTCCCTGTGAATCGAAGGATAACACTTGACACTCAATGACGCATAACATCAATAGGGATATTTTGCGCATGACCAACGTTGGATTTTTTTCAAACTTTATGGCCTTTATGCCTCTATGACCTCCTTCTCGATGAGTTAGTCTATTGGCACTAAGCTGTCAAATTTCATCACCGACCCATAGCTGCTAGCTCTAATTGTCAATGTACCAGAAAGTTTGCAAAGTTTTTAATTTGCTGCAGAATATTACACTGAAACTTTAGCAAAGCAGTGCGTCGACTCTAATGGCGATATTGTGACAGGTTTTCTAATAGTTTAAGGTATCCACAAACTAGATGTCACGGAACAGTCATCCGCACTACTTGGTAGCATTGTTCACCTAAATGTAGTTTATTCCAAGGAATGTAAGCATGATTATGGTGATTGAGAGAGAGGCAACTGGTATTTTTTACCTTAGTTTGGTAAATTGTTAGTGTTAGCAGCTGGATTTCCGAGCAACTCTTATTATTTTGGCTTACTATTTAAAGTGGATATCCGCGCCACTGTTTTATACACCCATGCATACTTTAGCCAGGAAATTTTTCTTAGCTTATCACTGATTGAGTCACTGCGAGTAGAGGTTTAACAACTCAGCTATCGCTTTTCTCTCCACCCGTGAATGCAACGATGACCGTACAACGTGTCTGCCACGTTGGAGCCAGTGTGTGGTTCAAATTGACCTCCATCCAATCATGCATTGGTAATGTGATCTTGCACGAAGTTATCCAAGCATAGTGGTGAACCTGTTACCACTGAAGCAAATTCTCTATGGCTTGAAGGGCTACTTGTTTGCTTATTAACTGCTATCAACTTGCTCCCCATGCAGTGGTGAGCATTAGTGTGTTGAATTATAAGGCTGGTCGAATCAACTTGAAGTAACGGATCAAAAAATCCTCTTCATTGCTAATTCTATTTTTACTTAATAGCTGCAGGATGGAGGTTCCAACTCAGGTGACTGTAATGAATACTATCTGACGGCGTGGAAGTCCCCAAGATGACTAGCAAACCCTCCCTACGGAAGTGTCAAGGACTCACCAGATGGATAACGCAGTCACAATCGTAATGCGTACAGCATTTCTTCGGGGGCCTGATGTGACTAATAATGCAGCTCATGCATATTTAGTGTAGCAACACTTCTTGATTCAAGCAGGCTACGATAGGGTCGATTCTTATTTGCTAATGACCGATCGGCAAATGCAACATTTGGGCTATAAACCGAAGCAGGCGTTCCTTATTCGACATCATGCGTTGATAAAGGGCTAAGGAAGAGGGCGAAATGTATGATATTGTAGAGTTGCTCGGACCCAAATGCGGTTAGAAAGCTTCCATTGGAATCCAACTGCTTCGGAATCATTTTCGGCTGAAGTTTGGTAGAAGTTGTCAGAAAATTAACTGGTAGAGACATTTGTGCAACGCAATCTATTTGAATGTGCTGCCATCTAAGAGTGGGGAATCGACAAGTGGAAAGAATCCACCTCTATACTCAATTAGCCATGTAAAGATTAGCCAAATAGGAGGTGCTAAGGTAGCTGCGCACCTCCGAAGCCATTCTAGATGGTGCGCCAGTAATTTTACATTGTGAGCAAGTTAGTGCCAGCCATTACCGGAGTAAGGCAGAGTGGATTTGATGTGCGTCGAAGATGCAGGGGCTCAAATAATCGGCAACAGGAAGACGTCAACACATTGCTGCAAAGTCACCTGGTAATCATAATTACCAGATTTACCATTGTCTACCCATTACAAATGCAATGGAACGAAATAGCACTTCAGAAGTCTTTATGCACAGTAAAAACTCACTACAGCAATGGCATTCATACCATTGTCTGTTCACTGCTAATGAGCAATCATATGGTCTGGCGCAAGCTGTTCCTCAAATGACCATTGACAGATAGACTTGTCTAATGTGCATCGATCAAATCATCGAAGAGTGGGTGAAATATTGCTGCGTGAAATAATTGCGTGCAGCTTCCAGGAGGCAAATCATTCTGATAAGTTTATTTTGAGCCGCCTACCATCGGCTGCAAAGTGCGGCAAATTTTAGGTCGTGCTATTCAAAACTTGAACACAGCTAGAAGTTGACGAAAAGAGGAAAGTTATTGAGTTTGCGCAGACTAAGTCTGACTATGTCACTTATGCTACAAGTCGCTATGTCCTTTTACGCGCTCCTTTCAAAATTCATTTGCGTCTTCCGTGTGGCTGTGCTGGGCAGTTTATCTTCTGAGAGGTGTTACTTTTGCTAGTAAGTGCACAACAGAGGCAAGGAAATGTATAATGTATGGCATCGTTTGACCGACGGAAGTTATTGGCGAGGGCTTAGCATAAACAAATTACGCTTGAGCCCGAGATCCTGAAGCTAAGTGCCACACGCATATAACATCATTTTGGCTTAGTCCAAGAATTTTTGATTTCTTGTAGAGTTATTGACATCATGACTACTTGACAACGGAGCTACACGAATGGAATACCTAAAGTACAAAATATTAGAGATAAACTCAAGTACCCACCTAGCTAACCACGCCTTTTTAGCCTCCCCTATGTGCTCAGCCACTTCGAGGTGCCATCTTTACGATGCATCAACTTGTCGAAAACTTCATAATCCCATTATATGATCAAAATCATCATCACTAAGATCCATTGTCGCTTCCATAAACTATGTATTTCACTTAAAAGTCACATGCTTGGCTCAATGTAGATTTCGGTGCGATTGCACTGCTAAGATGATACCTTAAGAAATCCTAAGAAAGCCCCTAAGGTCTGAGAACACATTACTTTTCTTCTCTAGGCTATCTTCGGATAAATATTTCTGCTAAAATCACTCAATATTCAAAACGTCGGTAAACTCTAGATCTATCCTACCCCGACACTATCTCTACAGAATGCGAAACAACCACCAGACAGCGTTCAAAGTTGCAAATGCGTCACATCATCTTTGATTCTGCCTTGCAACCAACTGCAAACCTACAGAACGACTCATTGCGAGTAAATCAGAAGAGTGACCAGAGTGAATGCTGAAGCAGAAGCACAATCAGAAAATACGAAAAAAATTGTTTAAATCCACCAGGTATGAAGGCCCTTTGCGTCAGACACCTGGTAGGCAGATATACGTGGACCCAAGGCAGGCGCACATCTCCTCCCACCGTGGTGGGGGACGTCGGGTATTACGTCCAACTCTGATGGTGGTTGCTTGCGACGACATTGGAGATAGCGGAAGTAGGCATTCGTTTCGATGTCTAACGTCATCAAAAAGGTAGCCGGACAGACCAGATTTTTGTGCAATGTGGTTGAGAGCAGCTACAGCTGCGTAAAAACAGCAAGGCATGTTTTTATTCTCATCACTGGAGTCAATAACAATTAAATGCCCCACAAGGAAAAGTCACTTTATAAACTTGGCTTTCTATTGTTGAGTCAAGAATAATAAATGATAACTCTTCCCTCCCGCGACCAACGTGTTTCCTTCTAAATAACGTCGCCTGTTTGCAACATGCAACCACAAGTAAGAAAATGCAGTCAGAGAACGATGGTCCTGCAATGAAAAGTATTCCATTTGGCTCCATAAGTAGAAGTGATGTATCAACTTAACAAATGTCAAATGGAAGAACTTTACAAAATGTGAGATAAACATTGGTTTTTTCTTCAAATTAGCTCCTCCTTACACCTAGCCATGGGAATCTCAACACAGACGATTTTAGCATGAAGTGATCAGACAGGATAACTGCAGCACTTGAATGCAACTTTAAGTCGGTTCTTCAAAATCGAAAAGTTTTGCACTCAGGAGGAACCGTTGCATTAAAACTTTGCATAAAGGGTTATTCATTAGAATGAAGAACCAACATGGTAAGGATTTGCGGTGGCATTTAGCGTTCAGTGGTCACCAAGGCGAGGTTCACATCTGCTTAATGACGTGCTGGCTCAAAAACACGTGTTTCATTGACACACTGTGCTTAGCAACTGTCAACTGGCTCAGATTTGATGCCTTCGCCATCCGCTCGCATTACCATTGCTGTCAAAGACATCGATTAAGAGTATATTGCGAATGACTGGGGAGTCCAGACGCATGGTAAACAACAAGACCTCACCACTTTCCGCCAGTGGCCACTTTATGAAAGCAGACAGCATGCCTCATACTTCATTCATCGGTTTAGTTAGATAAAGCACAAAGCGTTCAGTAAAAAGCTAAGTCTTTCAAAACCAGCAGCTGAAGACGTATTTAGGAGATCCAACGCACAAAAGCAGAAATAGTTTACGCACTTAGTCGCGAAGTCTAAGACTCAATCGCAAGAGGACAACCAACTCTTTGCATACAGTGTGCCTTCAGTCGTAGTGTAGGTAAGTGTAATCAAAACGAAGATGACCTAGCCTATGCAACGATTTCCACTTACTACGCTTCAGGGCGGATGGGAGGGCAAGATACAATAGAGAATCTCCCCACTTCTTATTATGAATAAAAAGTCCTACTTAAGCATTGCCAGTAGCAAAAAAGAATGAGAACCCATCCGTAACCACTACAACGAGGCTTAAACCCGACTGTCGGTAAGGCTGCGGGTTTAGCATCTCCGAGCGTCGGATATTCCAACGCCGTTTGAAATCAAAATCACGCTAGGCACAAATGATGAGGCGAATGCATGACATGCCAAAACCGTAATGGCACTCCCTCCTTCCTATGCCAAGACTGCTTTCTTAAAATATTTCTTGACAAAACGGGAAAAAGCAAATGAGCACAGCCAGTGAAAGTTGATACGAAAAATCGGTGAAGCACTTAGCCCTTGGAATCTCCTAAATTTGAAAATTTCACAAGTCGAAGCCATCCAGCTGTCTATTTCCCCACGACTGCAGTCACCTTACCCACCCCGTCTCCTATGTGCTGCCTAGCTCCCCTCAATACACAAACGCATTCCCATGCCTATCTGCCTTACCGTCTCTCCAGTATGTAGGCCCAATCATTCCAGAAAGCTGCTTTTACGTTTCCACTCAAGCTTCTCCCATCAATCCCAAACCAAATACCCACCCATCTGCACCAGTCCTTCTCAGATTACTGGTGCTCCTCACGCCAAAGTCTCAGTACCTGCACATCTGCCCTAATTCCGCCAAGTATCTGAATTCTCTGCATATTCGCATTCATCCAGCCATCCGATTCCCTTCATTTTAGAACCGAATTCAGTATCAAGCATAGCGCCTTTCCAGTTGTGGTTCGCATAAATTTGGAAACTTTTTATCAACACGTATACCTCAGTTTGTGCTTAGACTTCCTATTTTTGCAAGTCTAAAGCCTCAACCCGTACCTTTTTACTCCAGTTCGGATGATCGCCTCCACCTCCCATCCCATATGGACCCAATTCGCCACCGATCACTCTCTGCTTCTGCTTTTCAGATTCCTGCTACCGAGGAATGCATATCTACCAGTCTACTACAAGATTCCTCTCTAGAATTCCATTTCCTGTCACCTCAGAACCTAATTCTTTACAAATCTGCCCCTGGTCCAATCAGGTTTTTAGATCTCACTACTCTAACTCCTA
This sequence comes from Taenia hydatigena, assembly GCA_036345935.2. Taxonomy (NCBI): domain Eukaryota; kingdom Metazoa; phylum Platyhelminthes; class Cestoda; order Cyclophyllidea; family Taeniidae; genus Taenia; species Taenia hydatigena. The sequence continues at coordinate 27,617 of JADWOT020001432.1, forward strand.
TCTCGCCACAACCTTCTACTCTGCTTATATCTAATTTCCTTCTCAAAAATGCAATCCATTTTAATCCAGAACGTGGATCCTCCAAACGGCTACCTCAGTTCCTCTGCAGACACCTGGCCTCCATCTCCCAAAATCCAAATCCTCTGCGCACTTTGCCTCGACGTTTCCCACCCACCAGCTTCCACTACTGGCAAATCTGGTTTTACAACCGATCCGCCTCATATCCCTCCAGCTATCTACCTCTGTCATTCCCTTTGGGTTCTCTAAGCCTCACTATTGCAGAAACAAAAAACCATCCATCTTACTACCCCACAATTCAATTAACTCAATTAACTAGTTCTCATTACTTCAAATACTTTCCTCAGTTCCTCTGAGGCATCTGGTACCCACCAATTCATTACTTAATCTTTTGTCATCAGACCTTTTCACTCCAATGTTGAGCGTTTGCCTACTCACGCAAGATGGGCGGGAGGGTGGAGGTTGGGAAATGGGGAATAAACAGAATAGGAATGAATGCGTGGAGGAGTGTATCGGGAGCTAAGGAAATAGAGAAGAATGTTAAGCAAGTACAAAACAATTACTAAGTAAGCAAATAAACTCATCGGTGAATTATTTTACAGGTAAATTAACAAGTCGAAAGGTAACACGTTCACCACTCGCCCGACCTCAATGCTCTGCGTGAGACCTTAATGCATCCCTGGAAAAGGCTTGCGTCTCGTCTCGAGGTGAGCTCAAGGGCACTCGCCTCATTTTCGGCGAACACCATATGGCCACCCACCGCTTGCCATAAAGGCGAGGGAATGACGAATTCACCACAAGCGCTTGTCATGATGCCAATCTGTGTGATGTCTAATGTGTGGGAGGAGAAGGGGGCTGAGCACAATGAATAGCGTTGGCTAGACCTGGGTCCAGCGACTGTCGATGTTACTCCCCCATCCAATATCTGGGACAACGGTATATGAACTTCATTAATGCGCTTAAGGCAGTGATAAAACGACTGAGCAGCCCAAATGTGTATGAGTTTTTCAAATATTTATAGTTCCATTTGTTAGAAGGAAATAGCAAGTTAGCTTAAGGAGATATTTGTTTCAGTGGTGATGAATTAAGTTGGAATATGAAACAGTTGCGCTTCGTGCTGCATAGTGGGAAACCAAGCTATAGGAAAATAGGAAGGGTGAGGGAGGAAGCGACAAAGGGAGTAGAGAAAAGTTAGCAGGACGCCTACTTCTCCAAGTGCAGGTCTCTAACTTTTTCAGGCATCAGATAATCAGGAACATGGCAAGCACCTCGCAGGCTTGAACCTCGATTCGAGGGATGTTACATCGCAATGGTGGCAAATTTCGTCAGCCGTTTACCTACAAATTAGCTACACCCTAGCATCAAGTCCACCTACTCAACACTCTCACATGCGAACGTCATGAAAAACCAATTCGTCCAACGGGGGTTCTTAATGACAGTTTGACATAGACGTCAGCTTACATCATACTGTTGTTGCTAGTGTTAAAGGCCCCGAAACCTTCATACTGCGTTAGATTTGAAAGATAAGAAAAAGCAAAAGCAGTGTAACCGTAACCCTTCGATAACATTCCCCTCAATTTGTGTAACACACTGCCCCATAAGGAAGTACTTGCCAGCGAATCACTCTCCTCTACCGTCGTTCTTGCCAGCCTGCCTGGCACCCACACGCGCGCACGCTACACTTGGTTTTCCATGAGGTTAGTCCTCCTCCAAGCACACAGACGCCCTACCTATCTGCTTATACCCTGCATAGAGGAATAGTCCACAATGAGAAGGGAAGGAATAAGAAAACTCTCAAATGCATCTATTAGTTCTCTGATAATCTATTTGACACCACCTCTACTAACAACGACAGTGGCGAGTTCGAAGGCCCTTAGGTGCGGTTTCAACAGCTTCCTATGAATCCGTTTCGACGTCCACGTACCTCCGTGCCATTATCACCAGCGCCGAAAATGAGGCGTGTTATTGTTGGCGGGCAGGCTCATGACTCCGTCGCTGATGACGACGACGAAGTTGTGAATCGTCACAGCCAGTGTTGCGAATAGCGGCGATGCCGCAGCCAGTGTTGGTCAGAGGCTGACTATTACAACACAGAAATACCGCATCGACAAGTTTTGCGCAATGCTCCGGAAGAAGTAAAAATTGCCTTTTGCTAAACTTTGGGCCCGCGACCACTTCAGTGCTATGCAAAGTCTAGTGTTTGGCTAGTTCTCACACCACATTCACTACAATAACATTCCCTCCTTATTCAAGTAGCTCCCAAACTACCTACCTAACGTCCTGCCACGGCAAATACTATTTTTTGTCCCCTTCCACCCTGCTGTTCAACAGTGGACAAATGCAAAGTGCTGCCATTCGAATACCAGCCAAAACTCGCCCAATTTCCCCTCATGATCCTCACTAACACACATACGCTCACGAAACACGAACGGGTTCAATGCACTTTATGTAGACAATTTCGGAAATATCTAGCATAGAAGCGGATAGGATAATTGGGTAATAAGGCCCATAAATATAATGAATACTAATTGGAAATAAAATGATGAGTGGGTATTAAGTACTTAGGGAAGTTAAAACTCTTATCAAAAAACTTGCGTCTCATTAGTCAGAATCCACCCTTATTTGAAAGCAAACTAATTGCAACCTGACAAAACTATCTTAACTCCTGGCCCATAGCATTGTTGTAACGCTTTATTTGCTTGGACTGCCGGTTTCGGTCAGGGTCACAGAGGTGGCCATATTGCCCTAGCCGCGTAGGCTGGCCTCCGGGCCTTACCAGCAGCTCAAGTTCTTCTGTCACCTGAATATGTACATTATGTCCCGGTTTTTTGCCTTCTTTGCATTCAAGGAAGCCTCGGGACGCTACAATTGTGCCGCAAAAGTGAACATGAGTAAACATCGCAGTTGGAAAACAGAACATCCTAGTAGTCACATTATGAAGCTTATGCGTTCACCTTACTAAGTTACAAGTATCTTCATCAAATTATGCCCCATTAGTCAAGACTCAGCCTTACCAGAATAACAAACCACCTAAAAACAACCAAAACAAGTTTAACTAGCCGCAAGAGCCGTTTTGCAGTAAGGAATTCAACGCGATCAGGCAGAAAAAAACGGAAAACAAAAAATCTCGACAGCGGATACAGCTGTTTCTTGAGTGTTTAGTCTAGCATATAAGCGGATAAAGCGGACAAACGGAAGCGTGCATAAATATACACACATAATGGATACTCAAACGTGCGAAAATATTGCATATATGCCAAGTGCTCATCAAACAAAACTCAACGTCATCGCAAAGTAAACCAATCAACAAACTGCAAAACAATCCCAGTTTATCGGTTAAGGTATTGCATGTTAAAAATTAGCGTGAATAGACCTTACAATTGAAAGCAAAACGTCTTGACAGTCGCTGTAGCGTCCCGAGGCTCCCTAGAAGGCAAAAGAGGGCAGAATGCTAGGGTAGATATACATATTCACCGGACAGAGGGAAATAGGTTACTGGCATGGCCCGGAGGCCAGCTCACGCAGCTAGGGCAGTACGGCCACCTCTGTGACCTTGAAAGAAACCGACAGTTCTGACAAACAAAGTACTACAGTCGCATTGCGAAGCCTACGTGCTTACTCTAGCCCGTAGGTTTATAAACGAAACCAATTGACATTCGAGGGACTTATCAACAACTGAATGAATATAACTGAAAAGTTAATATACACCTGCTGGATTTCCACTATTTGCAACAAACAATGTCCTATTAATCGAAAACAATGGTTCGAAATCGCTCACCACTAGTCCCATTCACGTACAAATCGAGCTTATCACTCAGATAGTTGTACGATAAAGCAAATGCACTTTAATTATTGAGCGTTTCGATAAGACAACTATTACTGCTAATGCTAATATTTGTGTCCTCTGCGCTATACTTAAGAAATACATGCACATACGGAACATGCTACCTAGCTAGCATAAATGAGAAAATTGCCAGTGAACAAAGTAAAACGCTTGCAGCTTATAATACATTGCCATGCACCCAAGTTACGTTTAATTCGTTTGCAAAATGCAATTTAGGAGTGTTGCTTATCTACGATCATTTCATTTTAAGAGCATTTTGCAAAGAAATTATTGAGAACTTGCGTTAACGACTTTTTAGTAAAATTTTGATCTAACCTGCACCTAACTCGGATAGTTTTTTTGCTTTTTTTCTAGTAACAATTTAATTTTATTAACCACGACACAAGGGTCGTTTAAGGTCATGGGTGTATGACCGACTTGTGTGTCCTGCCGCGTGGTGTGTGGTTTTGCATTTCTTCTAGTCTGCATGGACAGTTTCGCTAATTATTGAGGGCCAATCATTATCATGAAGTGAGTGTTCTTTCCTCCGCGACTCAGAATAGCTATAAAACAGATTGTTTCGGAGTCTGTCCGCGTTCATACCAGTTGGCTCATAGTCAATGGATGGAAGCGTGGGTGAATTTATGAGAAGAACTGTCGATTTGACGCCATTGCAGTAAAATTAGAGGAGTAGTTAAAACCAAAGATGAGTTGAGAGCATGCAGAATTTTTATTCTTTTTATCCATTTTCGATGCTTTGTGGTTCTTTTCAACACTGGAGGCGTGCATTTATTTGCTTGCTTTTTGAATTGCAGTGTCCGTCATTGCGTCGGCATTTTCATGATTTGGCTGGGCTCGGCAAGGATGTGGTCTTCGCTTTCATAGGGATTTTATTCCTCATTGCGTGGCACATTTACTCTTGCATGTGTTCCATATCAATAAGGGTGGTGAAGGAGGGTTGCATCTTACGGTTTTTAAGAAGAGATTGATCTGTTGAAGCACTCAACTACAGATGAGATGGTTATTCAGACGATGAAACCACTAGCGGGTGTGGCGGTGAAGTTTCCTGTCAAAGAGACATGCCTCAGTTTGCTTATTTGTTGCCTTTGGTAGGGATTTATTGCGAGTCAGGCCGTGTTTGGTGAATTACTTTCAATTTGGCCTCAGAATCATGCCTACTTCGTGGAGTGTACAAATACAAATGGCTTGAAAGCTGATTTGAAGGGGAGTGTTGAGTCCAACCCTGGCATGTGGAAAAACGCATCACTCCACTTGGCACCCTGCCAAAACGAATGTCGGCATTACTAATATTCTGCTCACTTTGTCGTTGTTTTTAAAGAGATAATTCACCGGTCAACACTTTTAGTAGTGGAACCGGGATCTGGCTTGGGTCCTAGCGACCGAAGAGGCCAAATAAGTAGGGGGGAGAGGGGCGGAGATAGCAGCTCTCTGACATTAGGGATGAAGGAACAAATACTTACAATTTGACGACCTACTAGTAGGAATGGAAGAGGAGGAGGAATGTGATTTGCGGAAGCTGAGTCGCCATCCATTTATCAACCCAAAGTGCTTCTGCTTCAAAGTAGCATTTCGCCCTCAGTCCGCCTAGTCGCGACGCCGTCGTAATATCGAGGGAACTTGACTACGATAAGTGCACTCAATTAACATGATATGATTTGATGTGATATGAGAGCGGCGTTGTAATTGGGAATTCGGTGCTAGTGTTCCTGAGTGTTAGGAATCCTTTAAATTTAGAATTTAAATCGCAACACAAAGCAGCTGACGGAGTGATGACCGCTTTTGGTTAATTTATTATAAAGCTGCGTTGAATCCTGGAAAGTGGCTTTGGAATGGAATGGTTTGGTTTTTGGGTCGAACGGTCTCAGTTTATTCAGTGTGTGTCTCGGCCTTGAAAATGCAATTGTTTGTGAATAAATGCGTTAGTCAGCTCCACAGAAAGGTGCATCACTAGCGCCGTCGTTGAAAAGTTCGACGTGGGGAAATGTTTCAATCCACAACCAGTATCGCCAAACAGTCCGCATTTTGCCCAGATGTGAATCGGGGAGAAACAGAATGGAATGATGATCGCTGCATTTTTAAACATTAAGACATCCATGGTGAAAGGTGAAATTGTCGGTTTCCACTGAAGGTAGTGGCAGCGAATCTGATCATTACTGCCCAGACGGCTGCTGTGTCAACGAGGGGTCTGCTGCTACAGCTTCAACAGTCATGAAATAGCCTGCTTCAGTTCGACTGCAATGGTGGCATTCGCGCACCTTTAATTCTTTGATGCTTGCTTCGATTCTGGGAGTAAATCATCGCATTCTGCTCCCGTTACATGCGAACACATGATGCATATAATGCTTCCTCGACACGAGGCTGCATTCGACTGCTCTGTGCGGATTCTTTGATGTTTGCTTCGATTCTGGGAGTAAATCATCGCATTCTGCTCCCGTTACATGCGAACACATGATGCATATAATGCTTCCTCGACACGAGGCTGCATTCGACTGCTCTGTGCGAATCAAAAGTGGGGAATGCTTTAGACATCTGATGGTGACGAGGACTGTCATTACCACACGTTGTTCCTCCCAACAACGTGTTGTTAGCAATGTGATGTGTCTGCCACCTGGCACCGGTCTTCGAACGATGCTCTCTAACTTTGGCTAAATCATTTCTTTTGTCATCTTTCTTGTTGAATCTTTGACCTATGCAAGCCAATGGAATATCTACTTCTTTTATCTGCTCCCGTTGCATGCGCAACACATGATGCACGATAATGCTTCCTCGACACGAGGCTGCATTCGATGCAAAAGTCTGTGCGGCTTTAGACATCTGATGGTGACGAGGATTGTCATTACCACACGTTGTTCCTCCCAACAACGTGTTGTTAGCAATGTGATGTGTCTGCCACCTGGCACCGGTCTTCGAACAATGCTCTCTAACTTTGGCTAAATCATTTCTTTTGTCATCTTTCTTGTTGAATCTTTGACCTATGCAAGCCAATGGAATATCTACTGCTTTTATCATTTGGACGCAGCTTATTCCTTGCACTTTATCCATGCGCCAGCACACCTCTTGTGTTTCCATGAGGTATATAGCGAAATTCTTCCCGTTGCCATTTCCAAAGATATTGAGCAGTCTTTCGATGAGGACAAACCCACCCTGAGTAACTTTCTGTCACCAATCCATGAGCAACAATCCAATGCCAAAATTGTTGCGGCACTGTAGTTAAGAGGGGAGCACTGCCTATTCGACCATTTAAGACAATCTGCGTCGAAGCTACCACCCCTCACTGGAGCACACTGAAACGATCTGGGATTTCGGTATGTTACTGACTTATATAAGTAGTACCACCATAATCTTCCCTCCGTTGGATGAATTTTCTCCATCTTTTGGTCTTTGAGAGTTCTCGAATGCATCTCTTGTCGAAAAGTGGAACAAGGTTGAATTTGTGACAAAACACAGCAATGCATAAATATGCAAGTGATAAATAGAGTCGTTTTCCAATTTGTTTTGACAGGATAGGATGGGGTCGACTCGTATCGTTAAGGTCGATTTAGTGTAATTTCCCAAATTGGCTTACTCTTACATTATCACAATCATAGACTGTACGAATCATATATTTTTGATTCGTAGAATGCTGGAAATGTTTTAGGTTGCACTGAGTATCGACAGCACGCCAATACCGACAAAAAGTAAAAAATGGAAGTTTTCCAGCCTGCCGAGCTTTCCCAAGGCCTCCAGCCAGTCGCTAGTCGACAATGTGTTAGCCCACATGCAAGTGGTTGCGCATGATCTGCTGGAAATTTTCATTTGATTAGCAAAACTCGCCATTGGAAATTCATGAGCACGCACTTATTTGGTTCAAATAGTAGCAGCGGTATCAGTGGAGTAGTGAATACATTACTTATTTCCGTAATAAGTACTATACTGACTTCCAAACTATTCATTCAGTCGGTAATGTGCTCAAAAGTTGGCTCCCATTTCGAAATGCAAGTCAGAAATTCCTAAGTGGAAAGAGAGATGGCTATTACCCAAATCACCTGTTTTCAAACCTCGCAAAACCCGAGGGTTTCTGGGTCGGCGCATTTCGCGTTTGCTTGGCCAACCAAAAATTCACTTCCATTCATCACGACTGCGGTAAGTTTGATGCCATCATCTGCCTCAGACTACAAAAGGGGTGCTTTGAAGTTGAATGCTGACTTATTTGGCCTCTCAGGTCTGCTCAAACTATCCACCCACCATACACAGTCTGATGCAACAAGGATTGTTATGAACGGTCAATGAAGGCATGCTCCGCGTGTGTGTGGTGTTGGTGATGAAACTATTCATTGGAGTTCACTTGCAAATATCCTTGTCGTCCTCCGTATGTTTTGTTTTTCATATGATAGGATTCTAAATGTCGTGACTTTGTTTGGAAACTTGGAAGAGACCTGCCTTACCCGCCTATTAGGATGACACGAAGTGTAAACTGGTTGCAAGCTTTGGTCTTAGAGCTACTGCGCATAGCATCTGCTTTCTCCATCGAATCTTTTGGATCAATTTCTAAAGATAGGCAACATTTCAGTTATCATAGGTACATTTTTCCCCTTAGGCTTGGTGCTATTCACGCCTCGAAGCTGATCTACTGGTCAACCGAATCGCCTCATGGGCTGACGAATTGAGAAGTTTGGACAGGAACTCTTATATAACATTGGTTTCTTGGAGTTGGGAAGCTTTTGAAAGGTTGTACGACTAAAGGCACAACATCTATTGAAGGCGGTGAAGATGTGGACTCTCCTTTAGATGACTTACTGCATAGCGGAGCTTGGACTTCTGGCTGATTCAACTGAAGCAGGTGTCCAGAAGGTTCGATGGTTTTGGGAGAAGTTCATCCATCCGCTTGAGGTGACATTAGTCATTTTCACATGTTCAGCAGCCTTTGAATAGACTGTTAAACATGTTTGCCAACTCCACAGCAGATTTGAATGCTTAATGGGGCATCGCAGTCTAATTGTGACAGGTCGAAGCCTTCCGACCGCTCCGAAATCTCTGTCTGTAGATTAAGCCTAGCTGATTTTTTCCCACCTTAGCCCTTCATAGACCATGGTGTGCTGCACGATTTGATCACAATGCTCGCCAATTTTTCTCGACTGAAGGAAATCCAGGTGTCTGGTCTTGGGTGGATTGATTTCCTTTTTGACCGGATTTTAAATGGATCCATTGTTTTTTCGCTGGATGCATTTTTACTCCTGGGATCGCGGTTTGGTATAAGGAACATGCTCCTCAACGCCCAACTACAAAGCAATTTGGATGAGGAGATAGCAGACAATGTTGATCCTAATGAATGACTCCTACCTTTTTAGAGTCATGGCGAGGATGGTTGTTGATTTTTACTTCGTTTAGCTTCATTAATTTGTCGTTTTTAGTCGCGGTCATTTGGTCGCACAAAACATTCGATACAAGGAGGCCAATAAAATAATTCATTGGGGCTTTTTACAGGACTGACTGACGATGATATATTAAAAAGAGGGTGACGGAAGTGCAGTTCTTCTGTCCACGCGAGCCCCTAACTCTACTTGCGAAGCGACTTTAGCACTAAATAGTTGGACTTCCCGACTGAACCCTAATAAAGGAAACTGCGCTGATGACGGATTGTTTGGAGAGACGAGGACCTACAACGCAGTAGGTCGCAGTACGCTGAATTGACTTAAGTAGACAGGTGATGGAGGCAGCACCACGAGTGTCTTTGGGTGGAACGAATGGTGATGGTAATTAAGCTGTCACTTAATTTCACTAACTTTAAAACAACTCTGCTGTCAACACTGTCTTTCTCGTCCTGCACCCGTAGCGGTTAGTTAGTGCAGTCGGAGGTCTTCATTGGTTTGACACCCGTGGTTGCATCTACCTCAACTCACTATGATGAACTCACATTTCTCCTCATGCTGCATAGGCGTGTGGTGATTGTGTGTGTTAGCGTTCTCGGCGTCTTGCTGTGTGCATCTACTGAAGATGCACCGATTGTATGGCCAGATCCACGCCATTTCCATGCAAGCCTTGATCGACGATGAGGCAACGGGTTAATTCTCCATTGGTCCGTGAGCAAATACTGTGCACAGAATGGCATTCTAAAATTTTCAGTGAGCGTCACAAAGGTTGGAGATGCAAAATTTTGGAGAAATGTTAGCGGGACGTGTGAAAGCCTATATACCGTGCTTGAACAAGGCGAGGCTGAGTATCTCATTACAACCGAAATGAAGACAAAATTCACTGTGCACGGTATGCAGATGCTACTTAATCTGAATTCGGTAGGTGAGCAGAATATTTGTTTATTGGCGATTTCTGCCCCTCCGAACTGCGTCTCATTTGTTATCGCTAGTAAAAATATGTGTGCATTATCATCATGTCACAAAGTTATATTTGCGAATGCGTAGTGGGTACTGTAATTTATAAGTAAGCTTTGTAAGTATCTACATCTGGTAGAAGTTGATTGCCATGGCTAACTTGAAGGCTAAAACGAAACAATAATTCTGTTTTATCGAAATATGGTTACGGAATTCCCATTTCCATTGATTTCTAGCCTCTCAAGAAGCAGTCTACTTATTTCTTTCAGTGGAACGTTTTGCTTAGTCTCGAATCACATTTCATCCTGGTGTATTTGCTTAGATTGAGGCACTGATATCTGCCAAGGTGGGAAACGTGCGTCTTTGGCAATCGCTGTGCCGATCAAAAACAATCATTAGAGCTTTCTTCCCAAACGCCTCTTCTCAAGTTTGACCTTACAAGTGATTTGCTTAAATCCCTTCCGAGGTCCAACGTCCAAGCTTATTCCGTTCCCACCAAGGCAATGGTTGAACGTAAATATCTTTCAAAATCATAAGTTTCTTTACAATTTGCTATAATCGGAGCACTGTGCAGAGGTAGCATATTTAAAAGGGAGTGACTTCTTCCTTCTTCGGATGAACGAAATTGTTTATCTAACGAGGTGAGTGCTTTGGGTACTTTAATTGATCCACCGTGCGATATCTGCGGAAAGTTGGAGCTAAAGTCACCCAAGACTGCTCGCTTCATCGTCACATTCCGTCCGCCAGCTTCACATCCTCGTTTAATCCGTCGCTTCACCTTCGTTTTTAGTCATATTATTGAGACAATTGTTTTCGATCTCGTCGACGATAAAGTAAGTTTTTCGTCCTCCTTCCTTCCTATCTTCCCTTCCAAATTTCGACCTTTTCAGAATACTAATGTTTGCTAGCAACTTTACGATACCTTACATTCGACAGCTGCGGGTAGGACTTGATTCAATGGAGTAGTGCCAACCAGTAAGTGGTGAATTGTCAACTTTGATGAGTGTGCAATTGAAATAATAATGGCTCTTGTGCGTACTTCGTTTAAACTATAACGTGTCTCCCTCCACGCATCCCTGATCATTCTTCTACACCGAACGAGGCCGAACCGAGCGCTATGCCCTACTTCTTCATAAAGATGAGAAAGTATAGGCATGAATGAAGACCAAATTAGAGCACTATCCTAATGACGAGTGAAGCTGTCAGGCTCACGGTTTTGGTATTGTTTGAGGCGGTTTGGCGCACTACATCACCCTACAAACGCTGCTCTCATGATCATATTCCAAAAAGAAAAGAACCAGGCAGCACTCCTCGATTAGTGTATTCAACTCCTTCCTAGTGGCATATTTGTTAATATGGGTAATGCTTAGCATCCAGTAGCTTAAAAGAGATGCCTCGATAACCCTTCTGCCTTGTGAGAATGCACGGATTTGGACATCATCTATAGTGTAAGACTTCTTGTGCGCCCTGTTAGTCCTTAGATCCCCATTGAAGACATCATTGAGTAAGGGTGTCCTGCGTAAAATTTGTTGTAAATTTACTGAAGCAACAGGAAGGAAATGTTAGGCTGTCAGCTTAATTACCCGAATGTCAAGGGCGTCACACGAGACTCCTTTTAGTCCTATGGCTACTAACACAGACGCGTTACATCTGCATTATCTTTTACTTGACTACTTTAGGATCTGTCTAAATACAGAAACAAAAATGTCATTGGGCATGACAAAGTTGCGCACTCTCAATACGACAGGACCATACAATTCGAAGTTTGTCCAAAAGCTCTCTACGCGTATCCAGGCAACTACACTGTTACGGCATATACAAATGACGCTGCGAGCAGAAGAGCCATTCACCCCATTATTATGCCCAAGTTTTGTGAGTGTCCTCATTTCGCCTCCTCTCATAACCTGACTTATGCTATTACATTTTATTGAGAGAAGAAAAATGAAGCATTTTGTTATTCTTTTTTCCAGTCGCCTTGCAGGCCCATTTTATGCTGTTTACGCCTCCTGAGATAGTGTAACAGTGAAATGGGACAGCTCACAGCTCTTTCCAACTTCGTGCACGTGTCTCGTGGATGCGGTTCCGTATGACAGGAATGCAAGCCGTGTGATACAACAACCTCGACCCAACCAACAAAGGGTGACATTCCATAGCCTCTCCCCAGATGCCAAATATGGCATCAAATTAGGATCCAACTGCACTGGAAGTGATCCCTTTTGGACCCACCTAGGTGACGTTGAAACCAACGCTGGAAGTAAGGACGATCAGACACAAGTATTAGCATATATCTTATGATGGCGGCTACTTTATTGTTAACTTGCTATTTCCTCCTAAGTACCGGGAGTTCCGAGAGATATAAAATTGACACAAAATGGGCCGAAATCGGCGAAGCTGACCTGGAATCCGCCGCTTAAACTGCCTGGCAAACACCCCTATTACGAGTGGAATTGTGGGCTTAAAAACAGCTATGTCAGAATGAATGGCAAAACGGAGGACACGCATACGGTTTTGACGAATTTTGGACCGGGACTTTTGCCATGCACAGTGCAAGCTGGAATGAAGACAAAGAGACACATGGATAACTACGGAACTCCAAGCTCTCCTATCGAGCTACACATTGATTCTGCAGGTAAGAACCATGTGTCTTCGTAAGTAAAAGCATATAACTCAGAAGTCTTCTTTCCAAAGGCATGTGAAACTATATGCAGCACTAAAAGGTGTGGATGGATAGTGGAATTAGTGCAAAATGAATGAAGGGATGTAGATTGCAGTGATAATAATAATTGTTATTATTTCCAACCCACGACTGTTAAAAATTTTTGCGTTTCTTGCCAATCTCTCATCAGAGTATGGTACACCCACCAGCACCTCCACCACGCCTACTACTGTGTCAACCACCGCTCCAAAGGGGAAGGAGGAGGTAGCAGTAGAGAAGAGAACAGAAGCAGCCTCCACTACTATACAACGTAAGACGTGCTGTGACTAGCCTAAGCCGTCTCCTCTCCTGACAAGTGACTGAAGACTTACTATTTATATTTGTCACTTTGAACGGCTCAGATTCCAATGCACCAGGAAAAGTACAAATTGGTCCCACTTATAAAATCCTAAGTCAATTCTTAGAATGTCAAGGCTGTTGATGTCTAGAGTCATAATCATGTTTAGCCCTACCAGGCTAAAGTCGCATCATTAGAAGCACTTCGAGTGACAAGAAGATGAGCCAATGAAATGTTTTTGATTATTTCAGAACCAGTGCCTACTGAGACCACCCACTCAACTCTTTCAACAGCTGTTAAATTCGGTAAGTTTTTGGACTTCCTATGTTAACCCCATCAGCTGAGCGATATTTTGACCCCAATACCACGGCCTTTTAACTCGGCAAGGCTTATAGAAATTGGACGTTCTTGTTAGCCTTCACAAATTTCAGCCTAAATGCCGTGAAACCTTTAAGATATTTGAACAGTTTGGCAGAATCGGTTAGGTCCTTTAGTGATTTCGCTGAGTTACTGAAGCCTTACGGACGCTAATCAGTGAAGGTTTGCTTCGAATAGACGCTCATACTTCGCAAACTGTCGAACCATTTGACCATAAGTACTCATCTCTTCTTACGGGGCAATCAACTAAGGGTAAGTTTGGCCTTCCGTATGAATGCATCTAAATGAAATGCCACTGACTTAAGGAGACAGTTTTTAATGCTTAAAGGACATGTGAATACTGCGACTGTGATGCGCGCTGTCTTCGGATGCTTGGGAGGTTTCCTTCTAGTCGCTATTCTTGGGCTAATTTTGCAGAAATGGCGCCGGAAAAACGCAACGAAAATGTTTGAGTGATTTGTCAGCTACGACTCTGCTTATTTGTTTAACAGGTCCTTTACCTTTTAATTGCGCTTCCTTTCATAGATCCCCTTCCTGCTGACCTACCGTCGTTCGGACCCTCGCAGGGAGGGTCCTTGACTGAAATCTTCAGATCGTAGTTTCTGGTGATAGGACTGCTAAAAAATGTGCACCCATAGATAGAGAGTAGCCATTTTTGGCTTTGTGAAACTCAAAGTGTGCTCCGTGTATACCCCATGTTTTCTCTTTTCTCCTCAACTTGAGGTTTTGCGAATCCCATGTGTTGAATTATTGCTATATCAAAACGCATATTTCTTATGGTGAAGATTTTGTGAAACAGTTTAAAAGTTTGCATTCCGTTTATGTTTGAGCCAAGATTCTTCGCTGAAGTCAAAATGAGTAGTATGGATGGGCACATGCTGTTGACGTAGACAAGAACTCAAAGGTGTGCTGCAGAGCGAAGCACAATGTGCAGAGACTGAACCGTTATTGCAATGCAACGCATAGTAGAGCAAGCTGTCAGACAAATCACTGCATTCAAATCAGTCATGGCAAAATTTCAATTTTTTGATCACTTGCAATTGAAATTTTTTAAAATGTGTGCAATTCTCTAGTTCTATTAAACTATTATTACAAGCTATAGCATAATTATACTTTAGGACACACCAAAAAGTCTGTAAAGATAGCACAAAATTGCTTGTTTTTTTTGGGTCAGCTTATTGTGAATTCCAGGTTTACTTGGTTTTGAGGTTGTACGGGCTACCAACGGACCTAATGTGGCCTGGAGTCAACATCAAACCTATTCACACGATCTCCACAACATTTACTTCGGCAACCCTGGTGATGTCCGTTATTGACCACTTTAAACCCTCGCAGTCTGTTCACTTGGTTGGGCTTTTCGCATCTCGTTAAGGTCGAATTTATACTTCTTTCCTCCACGGTCATCCATCCACCAACCTTAGAACCCGATTGGCTCTGCTTCGTCCATGAATAAACGCAGTACTCGTCGAGATTTCGTGAGTGCTTTTCAACATCACCTACTTTCTTTAAGAACAAGAAATGAAAATGACAACCTTTAACGGAACACTTTTTGTGTGACTATTACTTATTCTTGTTGTTTAAGGATTACATCATCCAGCCACTCACTCTCTCTCCTATGGCTAGAGAGAATACTGCTCTATATTCAGTGGTAGAAGTGCAAGTCGTGCAATGTCTTATAGAAATGGATCTCCACGGTGTCCGAATCACACGATGTGGAATATGATTGCTTAATTATGACTAGTAGAATTTTAGAGAAATATTATGGCAACAAATCATACCAATCTTTCTTTAGATAAAAAAGGAAATTTTACTGATTGCATGTGCCATAAGAAATTATCCTAATTTCTTAAATTGTTATTTCAAAATAAACGCATGACACGGCTTCATGAATACGGTAGAAATCATGCGGTCCTTTCTGAGAGGGTTATTACCAAGGCCCTTCGTAGCTGTTTGACTGCTTTGATCATAATACTTCTTTAAGGGGATATCAGCTGTGAGACAGGAACATATATGATATACATCAACCGCACCTAAACTGTCTAATATAAAACAGCCCCCTTCCCTTAGGGAAGGAACAAACTGCTGAATTCGAGCTGCTGAGTCCTAATAATAATCCATTCTTGATTAGAAGTACAAGTAAGGGAAGAGTTGTGTATTTCTGCCAACGCAAATTTCTTTGCCAGAATGGGCCCCCCTCACATCGGGCATGCTGAAATCGAAAGCTTTTTAAACTATAAGTACCGCAAGCAGTTACAGAAGGAAACAGCGTTCTATGCCATATTTCTTACTACTTTTGGATAAGAAAGAGAAGAGGACAGCGCTACTTCATGACCTTGATGAAAGTATCCATGAGTTGATTCATGTGTCTGATTTCTAATTTAAATCAATGCTGGTCACAGGTGAATTGGATTGTTTAAGTGCTTATTTGTGCATTACCGATCCTCTGTGCTAAACTTAGGTGCCGTCATCATTCGGTTGATGCAGGAAGTACTGCAAGTAATTGCCAAACAGAACAGGCTGCTATGTTTAAATTCTTATCAACTCTAGATCTAAACAGGTAGAATGCAGCGCAGCTCTCCATAACTGTGTTGTTTTAGCTTTCTTTGCTTAAATTTCCCGGACTTTAAATTTTATCATCGCTGCCAAAGATTAACACAGCTGAGCATAAGTTTGGACAAATTCAAATGGAAACCAAGAAACCAGATTGCAGCTATATCCTTGCATATTCTCAGTTTTGCCTAAAAATCATGCTCATTATATTTTAGTCATTACAAATTATAAGGCATTATAAAATGAAACTGCACGCCGCAGGCACGGAGTTAAACTGACGTTTGAGTAATTAATTAACCAAATAGTGCTTGATTGAAATGAAAAATGTGCCCAGTTTAGTATTCACGCTTTACTTGCTTGTCATCGTTTTACTGGAGACCTGCCTTTCTGATACCTCAGCAAGCCAACAGCCTAATTCTTGCTGAGATCACTTTCAGATCAAGATGAAAAACATGGAGCGCAAAAACACTAGGGCTAATTTGCGACTGTTACATGTTTATGGCCTTAAACATGCACTAATTCAAACCATTTATCAAAGTCAAATAGCATTCAGCTCTTTTTTCGGGTGGTGAAACAGTGAGTGGTTCTTTTGCGGTTGGATATTTTTGTCTATTCGCCTCAAAAGCATAGAACTACAATTCTGTGGCTATCAAACAGCCAAAGCTAAGCAATACGCCAGATGCGGTTTTAGGATGTGGCTGTTATAGCCATTCGCGTAAAGTGAACCTTGCTATGCATTAATAATGAAAGTCTTGAGAATAAGTGTAGAGTCAAATTGTCTAGTGAACAGCTATGGCTAAATAGTACGGGAGAGTGATAATAAGAAATTATGAATTACAAATATTCTTACCTGAGTTGTATGCAAAGCAGCAGCAATGACGGGATCCTGATTCCGAATTGCTTGTTATAATGACTCATGCTCGGTGAATTGTGCCCAAGTCGGACGAGACACATTCTTGTGGAATTCAGGACCAGGTGTTCTACTTTTACCAAATAATGCCTAGTAATTATGATTCGTTTTTTCTATTCTAAGTATAGAGCTTGCTCTTACCATAACAACAGCATTTTAATGCAGCAAAGGATCCAACTAAGTGAAGTGGAGAAAAGCAGGTACCGCCATTTACATTGAAAACAATGCAAAATTATTTAACTCAAAACTTGCTTTGCTTCCACATGCATAACCAAACAAGTAAGATCACAAAATTTTTTTGAGTAAGAATTTGCTCCAACTCACATATGTAACCATATTTAGAAAAAAAATTTTATTTGTTAACATTTTTAATCGTTTTTGCCTTTAAAACGATGTTACGACAGCGTCTTTTATCCATCCTTCTCAAACATCACCCTATTCAAATCGAGTGATGGATCACTCACATTCTTGCTCATTTGACAGTGCTATAGCGCATTGTAGGCGCTCTTTCGCACAAATCTCTGTGTGTGATATGAAGCGATGCGAAAGGCAATTGTGGATGCACTTGCATAAGTAGCTATAGCGTCTATTGATGTGCTGTTGTTAGCATCAAGGTACTGAATACACGTGTTCTTTAAGAGATATGTCCTGCTTTGTGTTTGATTTCCAAACGACGAGGAGAAGGCACTATCTCTGCTGCATTCCCTAATGTTGAAGCGTAAATCATACGATCGATCAAAGTATAATTAATGACGTTTTTGTGAGAGTATCAGTATCCATTCAATACACCTTCTTTCCCATCAGAAGTCATAATCGACAATAACTGAAATCGGACATCGCATGGATAAAGTTACATCTTCATAACTGTGCCAACACGGTCCACTTTCGCCGCAGCCGAAGTGCTTTTCCTTGAAAGTGAGTGCCTAGTCCACTAGCAGTGCTTATAAGCCTTATATTTTGAGATCCCTTCTCAGTGATTTAAAAACCTAATTCTGCTAAATAAAGGCAGAATTTTGCTACTGCGATTCGGAGCTAGTGGTAGGGCTTCTAAGTGGTAGCAGATAGTAGAATGCCTTTGCATACGTGTTCTCCTTTTATTGTTATTGTCCAGTGTATATAAGCCTTCTGTTTTCGTCAAAGAAATATGGGGGCAGAAGTTGCGATCCACAATGCAGTGGTAGTCATTCGATTTGATGAGCTGTAAAGATAAAAGCTAACCCCACATGCATCTACTCTTAAACTTCGCTGTTTGTCTTCTACCTAGATAAACTTGGCGGCAATAACTCTTGTCTATTATTCTGATAAATATATTTTTATTTTGTCAGTTGCAATTAAGGACTGATACCCATTTACAGTGATGAAACTCAGAGCGTGTTCCCATAATTCAGTTTGGGGTCTTAAAATCATTAAGGTAATGCCAGTCTGTTAATAAACCTGCAGAAATGGTATTTGCTATAGGGCACTGAAAGAGATGTAAAAGAGGTGAGTGCAGTAGGTCAAGCCGACATGAATTAGCGCGGTCAGATTTTTTAATGTATCATTCACAGAAAAGGCTGCGGCACAGCAATGCGCGCAGAATCTCGTCCCAACCCGACTAAAGCTCATAGATTGACTAGCTTATAATTATCGATCCGTCAACAATGAAGCCTGTCGGGATGCCACACTTGCCATTCAATTAACTCGGTGAAGACAAATAATCCAAATAACAATAGAGCAGGTAAGCCTCTCACTTAAATGTCAAAAGCGATAACAGTGAACATTGGAGTATCCTCTTTGACCCACGAAGTAAGCGACTTCAATGGAATCGCTAGAGATGGGGGAGAAGAATTAGATAGAATTGGGAAGCAATAAGTAGGAACTAGAAAGAGGCGCTACGTCGTTAGTTTAATAACCCTTGATAAGACATAATGCCGGTTCTCCATTGAATATCGGATTTTCGACCCCAATTCAGGGTGATAGAGGAACAACCTTAAACCAAAAATGCTTGCTTTACTAATGCGATGGGACGTGTTCACTGTAAGGAGAGCGCAAAAAGGTCAGCTAATTGCATTCAGTGCTTGCGCAAATTAATGCGCGATTTGATTTTGTCGATTAGAGCCTATTCAGGAGGGCTTGAGAAATCGCAGGGCTTTGTTGTTGCGTCGTCGCAACTAGTGTATTTTGCTTATCAAGGTAAACTATGGTCAGCGTCTTCGAGTTCGTCGCTTGATAGAAACTTACATTCCTTCCACGAAACCTATTCCTCCGAACCACACTCGGATATATTGTTAGAGAAATGAGAGAATGAAAACATTCAGGAAAATGTGGAAAAAAGAGGACAAAGAATAGAGACGCAGTGCCACAACACTGCACAGACGCTTCCGATGATGGCCCTTCTCCATCCTCTCCTCTACTTCTCAGCTGTAACGTCTTACCTTCGTCTCTCACCCAACTATTCTTTCGTGGCTTTCAGCTTAGCAATCGTGCAGCTTCCTCTCTACTAGAGAGGTGCAATGACCGCCATTGCCATCCCTTGACTATAGGCATGCGGTTAGGAATAAGCAGCAAAAGCGCACCTTCACCAGCTCCATAGCAATCACTAGGAGGTAGTTGCAAATATCTTTACTGGATTTGTACCTCACGTTGCCTATTAATTGTCGAAAGCTGACGAAAAACAGTCTAGACAAGGCAGCGCATTTCCTTCAAAGCACATTAGTATTGGTGGTCAGTCTCATCCTCCTCCGCCGCCTTTGCATGCGCTATGATGCACAGAATTTAACCAAGGTAAAAAAAACACGAAGTGAAGTGATGTCTACTCCCACAAATCACCCACAAGGGATGCCGTCAAAGTCTAACACCAAATGGCGCTGAGTGACACCACGCGATGACACTTGTCGCTAATCAATTCGCACGTGTAGGATTTAAAATGGTCCATCGGACATCAGTGTCGAACATGATTGCCTAGGCATTGTTTCGCATCCTGCTACTCATCTCTCTTCGTGGATTCGTCTCGTTAATTCAGCTGACCATCAATGCCTCCTCTTTCCTTCTTTTTTCTCCTCCTATTCGGGCTTCTGTTATATTTTTTGCTGTTGTCGCCTCTCTCCCCATCTTAGCACCACCCTTAGCCCTCCGCCCGCCGTTCCGGAGAAGTCAAAAGGCCAAAACAGATAGCTACAGTAGAAATTAGTAGTAAGTTATGCTAATAACCCCTCCTCCACTCCTATTCTCTCTATGGGCTACTTCCTTCCATCCTCCACCCTTTCCCTATTTCTTTTGCGTGCTCCACTTCAACATTATCAAATCTGGAATCCAGTGTTAATCACATAGGAAAACTATCTTAAGCCCCTTTGAGTGTACTGCTAAAAAGTTAAAATTCTTTAAGTTTAAATCAGATGGCAAGATGAGTGGGTAGGTGAATCAGTTGAGGGATAGATGGGAGGGAGTGGAAACGATGTACAGAACGTTGCATTACAGCGCCATGACGAATCATCCTACGGCATCCATGTCCAATTCCCTTTTCTCCTTTCCACTCTGTCTCATTCCATGGACTCGGCTTCACATCTCTTTGCCCCTTTGCCAGTTCTTTATGTCTTTTGAATGTGCATTCAGGCTCTTTATCAATGCAGTGCAATAACTCTGCCAAGCAGAGCATTAGAGGCAGGCAGCAGATACGCATCGTCATTACCGCAACGTTCATCTTTAGGGTGAGTGGTAAATTTCTCTGGCTAACTTTATCCTTCACAAAGTTTGCTGTATCACGCTTACCTTTCATGTCTCTTTCATGCCTTTACATTTACCAAATAAGTAGCAGCAACAAGAGACATGTTGGGACATTAATAACAACTTGCTCTTTTGTGTATTCTACTGAAAAGTCCTGTAGCATAATATGCAGGACTAGGCATGACTAGATCTGACTAGATTGCAATCAATAGGAAGAGAGAAGACTAGTCACCTCATTGATTATGACGGACTTGCTCAAAGCAAATAAGGGGTTGGACAGGGCTGCCAGTTCTTCTAAGTTTGCCTTATAGTAAGAAGCGCCTTTTGCGTTACTACCAAAGTCAGCCTAACAACACTCGAATTTGATTTGTCCAATGCGCTCAACACAACTCGATGCCGTGTAAAATGAGGTCCTCCCTTCCTTCCTATATTTCTTGCAGACGCTAAAGACTAAAATACTCAAACTGTAAGTAGACCCAGCGACGGCGCCGGAATGGAAGGAAAGCAACTCTTTTTCCTACATCCCCTTGCTTATGCTCCACTGCAACGCGCCTTCAGCGAGTACCTTCTTTATCTCCTACTACAGCGTTCTACATTCTTCCAGGCATTGCGCCTTACACTTTGTTGCACTGTTTGTGCTCTAGGCATACAATTCAACTGGAACAGAGGAGTTGGTACTCCCTGCTTTTATTTCCTTGTCTTTATTCGTTTTGTTTAGTGGCACAAGAAACCTTCACCTCTCTGCCCCTAACGCTGCGCTCGCCTTCCTCTTCTTCGAAATTGGCCCCAATTTGCCACAGCCTCCCAGTCCCACCTCGTTGTCTGCCAGCGCCCTACTAGTCTCACTCTACCCTATGACAGGAATCAACATTGCCAAGATTCATAACCTACATCACACTGGCATAGGCTGTACTGCATCAAACCCAATCGCGCTTATCCTAAGACCAAAACTTATTTTTGTATATCATGGCCTGCATCTCTATTAATTATCCATTCCAACCTTCTCTGTCGCTGTGGTTCGTTCCACACCACTTCGCTTTAATTTCGTCTCCTACTCCTACTCCACTTACCCCCTCGAGAGCGAAGGTGAGTGCGCTGATCCTATTTCCCTCTTCGTAATTTGTAGACTTGATCATCTGCCACCTCACCATCTCACTGCTATGCCGGGTCATGGACAGTGCGACGACTGCATGGCAGCACAATCCTATCTAAAAATGCTGACAGGTCAGTTCTCTTCGGTCTGTAAAGTTGTTCATGATATCGCTCTTGTTTTGAAATAAGTTCATTGTATGAAACACATTGTCAAATATCTTCACTAACGTCGTTGTCCATTAAATTTAGCAGGTAGTAAGATTTCTTATTTAGTGCTGCTAGAAATCACCTACCAACGTCGTCATATCAAAGTTAGCTGTAGCCTCCAAAAAGTTTACCTTAAGTAGTTGAACCAAAGGGCACCTACTTAAACAGCTATAACGTAGTTTAGTTCTTGTTAGGTTACTCAAACTAGTATGTGTTACCAACGAGTTGATGAGCATAAATATGATGTGGCACATTTAGATCTTGCTGACTCCCTTGTGAATGCCAGCAAAACAGCTACAATCAAATTCCATTCACATAACAATTGACTTGAGCGCAATTTCCTCTCCAGATTGAACAATGCATTTGCAGGAGTTGTAAAACTGCTAAGCTCAACGCCATACAAGCGATTTTCCACAATTTTTATAGCTATTACTGTCTTTTGATTAAGTTGCAAAAAGCACTATGACATAATTTCTTCGATACAATTAGAAGCCCGGAGGTTTGTTTCAAAATCGAGGCTTAAACCTCCTAGACAGTAATTTATCACAAGAACATAATCAATAAAAAGCTCTCACTTGAACCCCATCCCTCTTAATTCGCTGTAAAATATTAATAGCAGCAGAATCTGATTCTGCTGCAGAATCCGTTCTTAAAGGCAAGGCAGAAAACTGATTTTGATAAATGTAATGTTCTTATTAAAAGAGGGGTTGTGGTAAGAAAAATAATCCGAGGCAACGTCAAGCCCCAGATTGAAGTCCAAACGTAATTGGAGCTGGTACTGCATGGGTGGCCTTGCATTTTATGAGTTGCTCTGGTGTGTCTACCACTAACATTTCGATTGCTTATTGACTGACAAATGATTATAGCACTCTCTCTATTATATAAGTGGCAGGAAGCGATCAGTGTGAGAATGAGCAATGACTTATGAGCTAGCGCCTCGCAGCATAAGCCATGGGCAAACAAGTCAACCATCCAAATAATTATGCTCTACTTAGAACTAAGGCGGATCGATTTTGATCAAGTTTGCCATAAATTAACAAGTCCGTGAGTCTCATTGCTGTTTTTTTCGCGATTTTACCCAATAAATGGGAATTTAGATAGCCTTTCTAAGGTACCTCAGCCCAGGCATGCAGGAATTGTGCAGTGTACACGAGTCCCGCGACAAAATGGAGGTCATCGAATCGCAAGGAAGATTTGCGCCTGAATGAAAACATAGGTTTGATTATTCTATCTTGTTTGTTTTCTGTATCTACCACGCTATAGATGGACTTAACGTAAGGATAATTGTAGATGCTTGCACCATTAAAATAAGGCATGCTTGGAAGAAAGAAATTCATCGGTTTGCCGTTTTTAAGATAGTTGTGATCAATGAGCCCAGACGGCTGGAAATATTGAGTCCGCCGCACATGGTAAAATGTTGTAAAGAGGAAAGCACCTGTAATCGCTTGCTAGAAGATTGAATGAATCGCCTGGTAATCTATCCGGCCAACCACCGATCCTTGCGGATGCTTTAATGTGGGCTGGATGCAATTTGTCTAACCAGCTTCAGTCCGTTAAGCTGCCGGCTGTGAGATTCCGCATTCAATGAAATATGAGCCACGAGCCCACACCTGGCAGGAATATCAAATTTTATGCAATGGGTCTGTATGGCACTTCATTTTTAGCAGCATTTTTAAACAAGGTATCGTTTTGCACGAGGGTTAGTTTTCGATCCAATGCTGTGGAGAAAATACGTTTAAAACTTTGCCTCCTATCAGTCGAATTACCAATTGGAAGCCCATTTGCTCTTCTTAAGCGGCCTAAGTATTATATATATATATAGCAGCGAAAATGATGAATTCGAAGGTTATCTATCCAAATTGGATAAAGCTATACATTTTGGTAAATTTCCGAGTCATATTTATTTAAAACCGTTTTGCATTGGAAAGCTCACTTATTTTTTCGATTCTTCAACATTGCTGCGTTCACCGTTTATGAGGACAAATTTACGAAAGTGCTCCCTTGTAAATAGTAACCGCGAGATGCATATGTCATCGTTTTGTGCATTGGCGTAGCCTTGAGAAGTGATGCTGCTAGGCTCAAATTTAATCTCACATAATGAAGGCTTAAGAGTTAGAAACGGAAAATAAATTTTATTAATCTAGATTTAAATTTTCGTGTGAAGAGATAGCAACTTTTGCGTTTAACAGGCATTGCTAATAAAGGTGCATCGTAAATCCGCCTCTTTAGCGCTCACAGACTAGCCTCCAAACTACCAACAGTAGCTATATTTAAGGCCACTTAGTGCAAGCAATGCAGCAATAGCAGCGGGACAGAAATTCGGTTTGGAAGGCGATTGGTTATAAAAGCTAGTGATGATAGGCCATGGTTGGTGGTATTTTTTCGCTGCACACGTGAAGTAGTTCTCCCGTGGGTCAGCAAAGTACGTACATGCACCCTGAAATTCAGAGCAAAGCGTAGCGCTGATTATATATGCGAACCCATGCAATGTTAAAAATTTGGCCTCTGCTGGATTGGCGCAAGCTCTCCCACTGTACAGTCGATACTGGTGTCAGTTAAGGACTCGAACGTCAGGTAGACAATTTCTATGCGAAAAGGCTAAGAATATTGTTGAATATATTTGAACTGATGTATTGCTATTAAGCCGCCATGTCTCACTCTACTCAATTTGTCATCTTATAGACTGCTTAAATGCAGTGTTAAACACCGGCGTATTAATGTTGATGCTATCTACTTGACGATAGTCTGTCCATTACCGCTGACTGATAAGCTACCAAAAGCAGACCCAAATGACACCTGCATCACCCTCTTTGAAGCCGCATTTAGTCATTAATGCCACCATGGGCCTTTCCGATTGTTCTAAGTTAAAAAAGGCAGGTACCAGACTGCGCATTGACTGTAGGGAGCTGAATGCAGTAAAAAGGAAGAGCGCTTTATCAGTACCTTAAACAAACGATTTATTAGGCCTTCTACATCGCTCGGGTTGAATGCTGATGTGTGGACGTGGCAGGAGCAGATAAATTACCAGTTACATGCAGTGCGCATTTTCTTTGCTATTTATTATGCCTACTAACGAAGTGACGCGTTTCACGCAAATGGATGATTGATGGAAAATAGTTGGTTTCGTAGAAGATGTAATTAATCATGCATATGAGTCATCAATTTTTGGTTATTAACAGCGCTGATTTTTAATTAAAGATGGCAAAGTAGGACAAAACAGGCACTGAGCAATGAACAAACGCTAAAATAATGTTGCAGCATTAGCCAGCTAATATGCCCAAGTGCAGTCGCTGATCACAAGAAGGCTTTATGAACTCGGCACTTAGCGATAGCATCAGCTTTGACACTTTAATGCTTGTAGTTAATGCATAGAGAATGTTGTCATTAAATATGATGAGATTCGAGATTGCCCACACTTGATTGGCGTCCTCCACCGTGTTAGTTTCTCAGTTTGAAATCAAAATTTTCAGGCCTTGGTTAATAACATGTTGCAACGAATTAAGAAGCAGACAAAAAATAATAAGTCTGCAGCATGACATGTGCGTGAATTTCATAACATCGTCAATGTTGAGCATAATAGGGCAATTCTTGCGCAATAAATATTTGTGAAATAATAAGTTGCATGCATACGTGCACACTCCAGTTTTGCTTACCTCACAAACAATTATACTTGTCCGCTGACGCGCTTTGCGCCATAATTAGCCTCAGTCGTTCTTCTCAAACTTATGTTGAAAAGACGACCATTTCGTAAACAAATTCTTTGGATGAATTTACTGCTTTAGTGTTCCCTTGATTGTCTACATATAGGCGATGTTGGACGTCTGAGGTATGATATTCGAGCAATGCATTGTCATGTTGTGCTGCATCCATTTGGAAATAAGGCATAATTGACTCTTACAAACAACGCATTTAGTCTCTGGAATAGTTGAATCTTTAGCTCAGTAAATACTTAGCTGGTGCCTTATTTTTCCAGAGTCAAATTATTAATGCTCCAAGATCAGCCTGATCTTTAGCCTAAGCGGCATTCTAGGAGGTGTCAACACGGTGGAGCAGTGCTAAGGCGACCCCTCTCCTCTTCATCACCAGGCGCACATGACACTGCTACATCTGATCCGCGAGAAGCACACAATTTCGGAGATATTTCACCTGTCGGACTAATGCACGATACTAGTGAGTGTCGACTCTGCTTCAATTCATCATTGCTACCAACAAAGTTTTGGTAGAATTTCATACACGATTAAAAGGTTGGGAATACCTTTCGTTTTTTACCACCTTGCCCTTCCTAAAGGTGTTTAAAAGGCTTAATTTCTTAGTTAGATTTGCTTTCCAGCTCTTAGGATTTTGCGACTACAGTCCTTTTCAGTGTTCACCGGCAGAGCTGCGGAGTTTTGGTCGCAAGAGCGACCACGAAAAGAACAACGCGTCGCAGGCAAACATTGGCGAGGAAGAAAAAAGTAGGCGGGATGGAAAGCTGGTACACGCTGGTTGGTGCGGCCCAGAAGTCTGAGAGTATGATTCGCGTCTTTAGTGGCTGAGGCTTCGGGTCCGGATTCTGGTCAAGGCCATATTCCACCTTCAGCGTGCATTAAGCACAGTCCGCTATGCGATGTATCACGCAGTGAGATGCTCTCCAGTGTGTGTATGGTAAGTATGAGGCCCCCTCTTGCGAGTGGTGAGGTTGAGGCAATATTGCGGTGTAAGGCGTTATGGAACCGTTTGATAAGACAGGATAGAAAAAAATGGGTGCGATATGGGATAATGACAGGAATAGGTATTGTAAATGTCGTTTTATTAAAGCCGCGCAGAATCCACAATTAGAGTTTTATTTGGGGCAAATGAAGAGTTTGACACAACCTATGACCACCAGCAAGTCAGCCTTGCCAAACGGTTCTTATCTTCTTAACAATCAGGATGTAGTAATGTAGGCTCGAAAAATAGTGTTTCGTAAAAATGGTGGCATCATTACTCGTGTACCGTATAAGTCCTGCCCATCAGGCACTACAGATGGGGAAACACGAATGTTCAAGGGGCTGAGACCTACGTTTAACGGGTAGTGCCCGTCTTTGCAAAGCGCGGTTTTTGAATTGGCGATTATTACAGACATCCTTGCTCATACGTGAACCTTTAATGACCTGAATTGAAACATCACGGCTCCCTTGTTTTATGGCAATACTTCGTAAATAAGCAAAACTTATTTTCCATACTAACAAGCATAGAGGCTTAAGGCCTTTAAAAATAACAAAACCATATTTTAATGCAGTCCCAGCGATTGCGATTCAGTGCGAACAACCATCCCGTTACTAAAGAATATTAACAAATTATGCTATTTATGCTCCTCTGCGTTTTAATTAAGTGGAAAGCTAAGAACGGATTCGGTTGGCGCTTTTGCTTTGCATTATACGTACCGTAGGCTCTTTTACTGAGCACCGCGTGTCTCATCTTCATATCCACTAAAATGCGTCTTTACTACACAGAATGCAACGCAGGATATCTGATGTTGGAGGGAATGCAAGAACATTTGCGTTTACGTCATTTATGTAAGTATTTTCTCGTCCGTCAGGCGCATTTTATATGGTTATGATTTCACCTCGGTCGATTCCAATTCGCAGGCTTGCACGATGCTTGTTTGGATAGAATGCGGCAATGGACTATCATGCTAGCAAAACCTGTAAGTTTTCTGTATGTCGTATGTCATTTCCACGCATGCGCGTTGCGAATGTTGACCTCATAGGGTAAGAGCATCCACTGAGTAGAGATTGTGGTTATTCCACTGAAATGGAACCAAAGAAGCACCGATGAGCAAGGCTCTGCCTATGCACAATTAGCTGAGGATTGTTTGTTGAGATAATAAAGCTAACGTTGTGCGTCGCACCAGGTCAGATGGCAGTTTTACGTTTAACCAGTTT
Source organism: Taenia hydatigena (assembly GCA_036345935.2). Lineage (NCBI taxonomy): Eukaryota > Metazoa > Platyhelminthes > Cestoda > Cyclophyllidea > Taeniidae > Taenia > Taenia hydatigena. The sequence goes on from JADWOT020001432.1 coordinate 55,522, forward strand.
ATAGGTGGATTATAGCGCAAAACAAACGTGATAATCATGCGTCTATTCTTCGCAACTGTAATGCGGTGTTTCTAACATTCCCGTATGCACGAACAGCTTCTACTTTTATTGACGCCGTGGTAGTGGTTAAGGCTGCGTTTTCGGTAGATACCTTGTGAAGTAGGCGCTCCAGTTGACGACGACGAGCAAGGGGGATAAGCTGTGGTTCACTAAGTGATCCTGACTTTCCGTATTATTAGCCCGATCCCATGTGCCGCTTTCTTCCCTCGGCGATAACAGCGATTGTTCGTCCATAAACCGCAAGATTTTATTAATCGCGGCTCAGAAAATGAGCGCTTTCGACCAAGAAATATTGCATTGGCCTCCGCTCTGCTTGTCCGGTGGGCTATATTTGCACTACAGAAGTCTTTTCGATTCCCACAACTTTGTGCGGAAGTAAACCATTTTAAATACCGTGCTGATTCTTAACCTATCATTTGCACGAAAATTTGCGTTATTACTAAATTACCTAGATGGAATTTGCGGTGGGAGTGGTGTGCAATATGGCTGTAATGACCGAGTGGAGATGTAGAGAGGTAGAGAAATCGGGCTAACGCGATAGTGAGTAGTAAACTCGAGACAGAGGGACAAGACCAAAACACGGCTGGCGGAGCTTGCCAAGAAGGAAATCTTTAAATTGAGCTGGTGTGGCCTAATGGATAAGGCGTCTGTCTCCAAAATAGAAGGATGCGGATCTTAGTTCTGTCACCGGTGCCTTGTTGGTGACTTCACTAAGCCAATTGTTCTCCTGTCAGTGACATCAGTGATGGCTTAATAATTGGCGATGCGATATCTAACTCAACATTCCTCGCTAGTTAGGTCTCCTCATTCCGTGTGTTGGGATAACTTTTGCCGTCGCTCCATTGGCTCCTCCAGATTGAGGTTGTGTACGTGCAGGAATGCACGTAGCCATAAAGGCATGTAAATTGACAAAAGCTATGGAGCTGACCACGTGTAGCATTGCCTTTCTGCTCCCACAATGGCGTCAACAGAGATTTGACCTCGAGTAGGATGATTATGGTTCGCTAACGTTTACGGCCACACTATGGAAATGCCTAGATTAGCAATAGTCGACTGTTCCATTGATAAATCGTTCTTTTGCATCCTGTCTGCTCGTTCAGCTGACAATGGGTAGATGTTCACACCAAAGCATTTAAGCAGAATGGATTAGAGTGGTTTTGATGTGAGCTGGGTGCATGTTAGCAGCTCCTCGGAGATGATAGCTAGAAGTGTAGACGCAGAATAATAACGCATTCGTAAGTAAAAGCCAAGATGGAGGATGGTAGTGGCCGTGCGGATGCGGCCCAGCCTGTCTAAATGTAAGATTCGCAATCTAAGTGCTTGATATTCCGAATCCGCACTTTGAACACTGTCACTCTTGACTTATTTCTCCATCTGCTAGTGATGACTGCAATAATTAATATCTGATGGGCGTCAGAGACCCCAAGCTGGCTAGTAATTTTCCCTTGTGGAAGTGCAAAGGATCCACCAGATGGGTTATACAGTCATAGTCTTAATGCCTATAAGCATTCTTTAAAAATCTTATTCGGCCGATAATATAATCCATATTTATTTGTTGGACAATGATCAACAAATACTACTTTTGGTGCTCATAACCGAGATATGCGTTCCTAATGCCGCATCGCATAAGGTAAAAGCATATGACCAGACGAGCGTGTTTAATTCCGTGAAGTTGGTTGTGAATAAATGTGGATAAAAGCACTGGGGTCTTCTCATGCAGTCAAGAACTGCACTCACTTAGTTGCAATTATAGAATCATTCTCAACCATCAAGGAGAGATCGCGCGTCAACAAACTTTGAACTCTCAAAATATTTAGGGTGCTTTCTTTGAATCATTTGCTATTAGTAAGTAGATCTCGTGGGCGCGTTTAAAATTTTGTCTGCTGATTTAACGAAAACATTTAACTGTTAGTTGATATTTACTTCCAGATGATTAGGAAAAGTTAAGAGCTTGAGGCTAAAATGGAGAAGCATAAAGCTAAAGTTTGGTGACCGAGAGTTGAACAAATAAAAATAGCAGGCAGGTATTTTTAGCAACAGTGCTATCATTAAACCGTTGCCTAAAAAGGCAAAGTGGATGACCTCGCATTTTTGCTACGAAACAGTTGAATAGTTTAGCTTGATCGAAAGGTCGAGTTTGCCGTTTAGACTTACGTTAAGGGAGTCAAATTTTAACTAGAGAAGGCGAGGCAAGGAACTGACACTGCATAAAATCCCAAATTCTGACCACCATATAATGGTATCGTCATCGCTGTTACCACTGCGGTCAATGCGATGATCACCCCTCCTCCTCGTCCTTCGTCGCCGCTTGACATGTCTGCTTCCTAAGGCATCTAGCGCAAACACTGCCACTACCACTGCAACAGGCGTCAATGGAAGTGTTAGTAATTCATGCTTACAAAAATGTCGGCGTTACCGCATTTCCGTTGCGAAGAGTGGATCGATATGAGAAAGTGGTGCTCTGTGCTTGATAAGCACGAACTGTATCAGGCTGTACAATTACCTCAATTCTAGTTAGTGCTTGAGCCATGCCCTAGCTACGAACGCATTGAATAGTGCCTCTGCAGCTGCTATCTTAAGTCCCATCTCTCGCTAATTTTAATGCCGATTTAATGCACATTCTTTATTAGCTAATGGTTTAATGATCCGCTTGATCTCATAACTAAAAGTGGTTCATCGAACATGCTAACTGTGTTGAGAATAGACACCCTCACTGTAGACGAACTGACCTCTTTTATAAGAGATTTTGTTGTTTGAATTGTCTAAAACCACGAAAAAGTCATTATTTAATCTATGAGTAGTCTTAGCTTGAAGCCTCATAACTGGTTTTGCTACGAAAGGCAATTGGTGCCCTATATGCATCCAACGATGTTTATGCAACATTGCTGATTTAACATGCATTCGGCCAGTCAGGATTGCGTGCCACTACTTATTTCAATAGGCAGTAATCCCGAAATACTGTACATTTTAATGTGTAATTTAACTGGTCATGTTCTACAAAAATTAAGAGATGAGTCGAGTCAAGCAATGACGAAATGATTGAACTCGACACACATAAAACTTATTTAGGAGAGGTACCAAAAATATGCGGGTTATGTCCCTGCGCTCGATTTCATTGCTTTTGATTCAGCCTTTATTAGAAAAAGGCACCTGTGAACTTTCGTCTTCTGTTATTGTTTTCTGATATTCTAGAGTTAAATAACGCCGCTTGGGTTTTATTCGACCCGTTTAAGTTTTATTTTGGAAATTAGAATCAGAAGTAGCCAGGTTGTGTCTCTGATATAAAACTCCTTGCGATTTATTTTAGCCCTGATCAGAAAATGCATTCCGCGACCTCTCGTATACTGTTACCTTTTCCTGATGTTTGCGTTGGTGAAGTAACCAAAATCAGTCGTTTCATGTAGTGGCGGTCTATTTGGTCACCTTTTATTAAGCCCAAATTAGGATAGAGAATATGCGGCATTTTGAGCATTGCAATCCTTTTTTTCGATTTAAATAATGTCGCTTAAGTATTTTCTGCAGGAAAATGAACCGAAAGCAGCTGGAATATATCGCTGCGCTCTCGTTAACTGCTTTTAGATTCCGTCTTGATCATAATAGTGAATCTGCATTCTTTTGCCTTCGTAGTTTTATTTTGATGCTCCGTGATTAGTTATTTAATGTCGATTTATAATTGCGGTTCGAGCTTATATTTATGAAGGAATTGAAAATAGCCTATCTATATTGGTTCACTCTGTTATATTTCTTTTATTTATGCTCAATGAGAAATAGGCTTTAGGAGCCTTTTCTTATATTTAACATGGTTTTGTTAGTCTTTCCGCTTCAATCTACATTTGCTTAAGCTTTGGTGCACTTGCTTGGTTCCTTTTGGTTGCACTTTTAGTTTAAGTCGTAACTAAATCTTTTAATTTTGCCTTGCCTGATGAATTAAAATCTCTATTTACAGCTATAGCCTAGAGGTCTGAGGTCTGTAAGGACGATATTTTAATCTGTTTTGATGTAGAATTGCCTACTCTTGGGTACCGTTTATTTGCTTCTTTTGTAAGCGCTTATGATAGTATTCGAAAGTAAATCTTACAGGACAGGCTAAGAAAGCTTAGGACTGCAGATATGCTTTTTCTTATTCGTTTCGATCCAAATTTGCTTAGACTGTGTGCCAATGGCTTGCTACATTTTTAAGGGTCTGATGTAATTTTCATTATAAAATGTCACTGCATAAGTGTGGCTGATATTTGCGGAGTCCCTGTTAAAAGGAAAGCTGAGAAAGCTCGCGCGTGCAGATGCGCTGTTTCTTATTCGTAGCAATCCAGAATTGATCTGGTTTGCATCTTAGCAACTTGTTTTCTTTTATGAAATGGCTGCCGACCATGGGCCTTCTTGATTGCTTTTGATGTAGAATAGTGAAGCAAAAGCACAAATTTAAACATTGCTTGCGTGGTATTGAGAAGGGCATGGATTGTGGATTGCACTATTTGCCACTTAAAGGGATACTTGGTCTTTGAAGAACCCGTTTGCGACTGTATAATGGCTATTGTTGAGAATGTTGTGTGAACTTAATTCTCCGCATTGCATTTGCTGTGGTCATGGTGGGCAGTAGGCGTCCCTACACAACGTTTATTTGGTTAGCAAATGGTTCGATTGATCATTGGTTTGGTCATGTTAATTGGTAACCATTTTGCCTCCAGTCAGTGACTCCTAGTAAGGAGAGCATGAGAATCTATTTAAAGAGGACTTGGTACATTTAGATGCTGCGTCTCTCCATCCTGCTTTAAACCACGGTCGCACATGTCACACTTTATCATTTTGGTAACAGTGACAGTGGAAGCCCAGCCACGCCCTCACCTCTTCTCGTAGTCATGGCGGCAATCTCAACTTGCAGCTGTTTGTGCTGCCTTCGATTAAACTAGTGGCTGCATCGGTTGAGATGCTGACGGTCCTGTGTGAATGAATTTTTATTGTTTCCTTCCAGATACAACTGCTTCATCCACTCTGCTTTCAAAGCTGCTTTTAGTGTTATTCTGTAATCACTCTTTTCTTCCACGATTGCTCTGTCTAAACAAGGTAGCAGAAGTTGGAAAGGATATGCCACATCGGTTTAACTCTGGCTGATTTCTCCTTGATACATTTTTGGCACTCCCAGGAATTCGAACAAATAAGTGCGTTTTTGTGCATACATTCCAAATTTTTAGCACTTAATGAATTCCATGTGCATGATTTATTGCTGATTGTCAGAATCTTGTAATAGGTCGAAAGAAGGAGTTGAGTTTTATGCGCATGCTGGATTTCTAATTTAAGCTTGTGTCAACCATTGCCTCTTGATCAAATATTCTTTGGAGGCCTCCACCATTAGCGCTTTCCATCCTTCTGTCCCTTCGTATTCATTTAGCTGGTTCCAGTTAACCATGCGTGTTGTGTTAGTCCATGTGTTGATCATACATAGGCAGGATGATCTTAGTTGGCAGTACTAATACAACCCACGAGGGTAATAACTGAAAAGCCATATTCATTTTAATGTGACCCAAATGATAGCGGAGGAAAGCATGACCCAACTTAAGCATAAATCTTGCCTTTGCTATCAATTTGGACGTTTTGGATGGTTAGTTTCTACCCTGTCTCCACTTTCGGTTCTACGTGCACCGATTTTGGTGCGATTCATGCGGATGTATATTGGGCACTTAACCTCCTCCTAATTTTTGACTTTCGCATGGCTAGCGCATAAAATAAGATTCTAGTAGCTTTTAGTGGCATAGGCTTAGTTTTCTTATGAGTTGGTGTTTTTGGCTGACCCTAAGCCAAAGGAACAGCGTCTCATGGCAGTGCCAAATCGTGTGCAGTGCATAGGTAAACGTAAAGTTGACTTGGTAGAAGGGGGAATGTAGGTGCATGATTGTGATATGCTCAGTTCTTTTTAGGAATTTAAAGCATCTTTCTTTGCCGCCTTTTGCGAGTCCAGCACAAGCCAACGGACGCTGATGACACGAAGTGCGGTCTTTGGTAGAGGAGCGGATGGATTTTGTAACGCGTTAGAGGGGGAACGAACAGGTAAGCTCGTCCTTTCGGACACAAAATTTGTTTAATTTATTCCGTTTTAAGACAAGCAACGAGGTTGGGCGTGGCAGCAGACGTCTGACTGAGACACATTATCTGGTCAAAAGTGTATGCTTGAGACTGTTATTTGACAAGAGCTAGACTGCTTTGCAGACAGCTGGCATTGGACTAGCAGTCGCCGCAGAAAATGGATTTGCCAGTATGGACGCTGCATCGCTGTTTCCTACGATGTTATCGTGTTCGTGATGTGATGGCGGATTAGTGTTTGTGCTGCGGGTTCACACAAAAGTACCTTGCGAACTCATCTAATACCTGATCACCGGTCATGAGAAGTGGAGTCAACCCTGTCTCATTTCAATGTGCTGTTGCTGCTGCTCAAACGTCTGTGGCACTTCAGTGTAAACGTTTTTCAAACAATTTAAGCAGGTCATTTCCATAAAATGATACAAAAGTGACCTCGCCCACTAGAACACTTTTGCCTTCCATTTACTGCAATAGCTTCATTTTAATGTGCCATATTTGGCATTCATGGTGTCGATTCGTCGCCCTGATCGGAATGTCGACTACACTGTAAAGAATTGACATTTTTCATTATTACAGATGGTCTATAACTTAAAATTGATAAGACTATTGAATAACAAATAGCAAGGTGCCCTTCGATGTTGCTTCTTGTTCATTAAGGATCGGACATTAATTTGCTAGTTATTTTGATATGTTTTGCGTCCCAACCACAATAATGAACCCCTTTTAGGCAATAAATAAATAATTGCCTTTTTCTCAGGTCTTTTTTATTGCCTGTGTGGTAACTGCTACAATATCCAAATCGTGCTGCGATCCATTTTGGCAAAACCTGCCGTGGTTGTGGTAATGGTGATGATTACAGCAGCTGCACTCCCTGATAGGCTACTGAGTGCTTGCTCCTCCATTGACGAGCTAAATGCGTCTTCAGCAACTTTAATAGGCACCAAATGAGCAAATTCAAGTCAAAGCAGTCAAAATTTTGCTTTGAGCGTAGCCTCGACGCGCAGTCTGTGCTACTGTTTGATTAAGTCTCCATTCTCAAATTGAAATGGTTAGATTATTTCATAATTGCACAATGGCTGGGACTGTTGTCTTACATCCATTCTGCTTCTTCAAGCACGAGACCTTTCTCTGAGTTCGATTTGCTCACTTCTGTGGTGAGGAGTGATTGAATAGATGAGTGGATGGATGGGAACTGTGGGTAGTATTGCGAAAAGTGGAGACGATGAATAAGCACCTAAAATTGCATACCAGCCCTTTTCTCTCTCAGTCTACGAAGGTTTGTGCTGCCCTGCCGGCGCGGTACCGCTGCTGAAGCACATTTTGGTGGCCGGTGCTGGATAATGAATCTGTGCCGACACCGCTAGAAGTCTACAAAGTCTGGCGCAATGATGTACTTTTCTATGTTCTTAAAGCCGTTTTTTGGGCAGAGAGCACCTTCGTCAGTGCAAATGGAGGCCTGGTGGAGGAACTGGCTAAGTAGCAGTGGTGCATGATCGCATTTGTACTTCTAATTAAACTGCATTTTTGTTTAGTTACTTCTTCACTTCACTGAGACATGTCTCTTCGCTCCTGTGAGATTTGGCCTTTTGCATCAGCAGCAATTTTGTGCCAACTGGATAAAAATGACACTGGAGTAGATGACTTTCGTGTTTTGATTGTGTAGATCATAATGACCAAGGTTAGATGTTATTGAGCCCCTTTAAGTGCACCTATCGCTCTAATTTGTCGTTATTTGTTGCATTGAAAAAAACGTTTCGACTTCAAATATGCATTGTGCTACAGAGTCATACGCATCGAGGTGGTATCAACTTTAAGGGGCTTGGAGGCGGTTATGGAAGAAGGCGCCTTGTTCAGTTTCGAATGGTAGGCATGAAACAGAATGGCTGTTGTCATTTTTATTAAAACATCATTGCTTAGAATGCTGGCGATATAAGTCGAAAGTAGGGATGCTCGAGGTTTAGGTTTTTTCCGCGTAAAGCGATGCATTGAATCGAAACCAATGTGTAATGGATTAGCAATTAGAATCCTACATAAAAATAGTGCGTGCTGAATAATAACTGAAGTAAACAAGCACGAGTGGGAACCTATTCCACTACCTGAAACCAGTAGGAAGCCCTGGCGGCAAAATCCATTCACATTAGGGTTCGGTCCCACTACTTCCGCCTGGTGGGTTAAGAAGTCATTTAGTTATTAAAAAGAAGCACTGAGCCTCTGTTGGTAGAAGAGGGAGATTGGCTGCACAGCCATACATGCCCTAATGCAAAAAAATTGCACAAATTGCGGGTAGTAATGGTTATTTGATGTCTCGCCGAATTGCCACGCTTGAATATAGCCTCTAGCTGCACAAAGCTTGTGGATTGAGTAATAATCCTTCGGGAGAAGACAGCTCATCTGCAACGAGGAAGTCCACGTATTGCAATTTTCAGATATTTGGTGCCAAGGCCCTACATCATTTGATTACCAGGTCCAAGGAAAGACTATACAGAAGCCTACACCTCCCTCTAATCTAAACCCAACCACCATTGCTTTTGTAAATGTGGATTAGAGAAAACTAAGCAGGAGTGGCAAAAAGGGGAATGGCAGGTAAGCCTGTTGATTTATGCTGCGGGTATCGAAGGCAAATTTCTAGTATAGAGGGGACCCATGCGCAATGGTGACACCTCTGCAATATTTGCACTTCTGTCTTTAGCTAATACAAGATACTATCAAGTAGCATTGTGTGACCGAATAAGGTGAATACCCATTCCAGCCCTTGATGTTGAGACGAGCTCTAGTAATGGCTTATTCAACTACTTCATTAGTAGCACATTAATTTCACTCTCTACACCGATTTCTCATTCGCAATTAGGCTTACTCGTTCGGGCAGTACACTTTAAAAATGGATTCAATGAGTTGACTTCAAACACCCTTTTAGAAGAAATTAAAGCTGTCAAACCTATTTGTCAATCAGCCGGTAGGTGACAGGCTGTAAGAATTCGAAGTACAACACTACATAGATTGAGGTTTCTAATTAGACTGGCGGTAAATATTTGGTAAACTATATGTTGTGCTTGCCATACACACTGCGCACACTTTCCCAATAATTTGAAAAACCTTGCCTTTTGAGTAATCACAAGAGAGGAAGCTGAAGTAGTCAAAATTCCATCTGCCAATGTGACTGCAAATACACAGACGCTCACATGGAGAGAAAGATATAAAACAGATAATCCCTTGTAGCTCAATCAACTTGTAAAAATATCTGTAGAGGGTTCTTCCTCTCTCTTCTGGTCACCCTTGTTAGTAGAAGACTGAGCATGTTTTGACATCTTTATTATAGAGGGTGAAAATTATACAGTTAGGTAAGATGTGGGATTCAGGCCGGGGAGGAGTCACGCTCTTGAGAGTCTCCACGCCGCTCCGTCACGAGCTTCAAATTGTTTTTCCCGCCTCTGGCCTACAAAGCGCATTTAAAGAATATAAGCATTGTAATCTGTTATGCATAAATTAAATAGGCGTATGCCTTTTCTTGAGGAGCATGTGTGTTCAACGCCTACGGGCCAGCAGAAAGTACAAGATTTTGCCTCATTGATAAGCGCCGCAGCTATGTTTGCAATTGTTTGAATTGGGTGATTCAAAGCTCGCTTTCACCTTTCATGCCATGCGGTGAACACAGCTTTGTGCCAAGGAGTGTCTAGTATGTGATATACCACTGTGAAATTATCAATAATGTAGGCTATGCCTTTGGGTAATCGCAAGGGAGGAAGCTGAAGTAGTCGAAAGTCCGTCTGCCAATGTGACTGCAAATATACAGCCGCTCACACGGAGAGAAAGATGTAAAACAGATAATCCCTTGGAGCTCAATCAACTTGTGAAAATATCTGTTATGCCTAAATTGAATGGACGTATGCCTCTTCTTGAGGACCATGTGTGTTCAACGCCTGCGGGTCAGCAGAAGGCATAAAATTTTGCCTCATTGATAAGCACCGCAGCTATGTTTACAAATGTTTAAATTGGGTGAGGCAAAGATCGCCTTCACCTATCACGCTATGTGATGGGCAAAGCTTTGTGCCAAGGAGTGTCTAGTATGCGATATACTACTGTGAAACGATCAATAATGTAGGCTGTCTGTGGTGGAGCTGGGAAGACCCAGTTCTAGATTCAGAAATTGGGTGATATTTGATAATGATGCATAAGAGACGTTGTTGTAGCATCTTATTTAGAGACATGAATAGAACAAATAAAAACAAAGCACTCTTTGCTAAATATGAGCACATGCTTATGATTAGTGATTGATTTTGTTCTAGTGAGGCTTAAACGACTTAATTATTGATTCCTTTATGTGAAATGGAATACATCACGTATTGTTCAAAAGCAAAAATAAACACATTTGTGCTTTGTGGTCAGAATACCAGCGGATAAAAGCGGAGAAGCAGACAGTGGGACGAAAAACCATTTAACTTTGCATGGTCTACAAACCTTACCTTAAATTCGCAGAAAATGTTGATTTCCCTACAGATTTATGAAGCCTGCTAAAGATCGCACAGAACAAGCAAGGGGTTGGACAGCACTAAAAATTGGATAGAGCATAATTAAACGTGAAAAAGGGCCAGAGTAAAGGCTCTGGCCTGTATTGGTTTTAGACTTTCTCGACTTTTAAGCAAGCGTTCAAATGACTGTACAGAATGCTGCCACTAAAAGGGCAACTGTGACTAATATGGCCTCATGGGGACAACGAAGAAAAGGAACAAGCCATCACTTACACGAATGCTAGGCTTTGCATGAGATGCTCAGCGAATCGTCATGTGCTGTTTGTGCATCCAATGTCAGGGCATTTGACACAATCTAATATGGGCAGGTTTCAATAATGGATCATCAGACACTAATCTAGCTATAAACAAAGACAGAAAAGTTTGAATATTGGTGTGTGGGACAACAGAACTATAGTTCTGTAGTACAATACGGGTAAGGGAATTTGCACAGCGTTGTATATGGCGATGTGTTCGTAAAAAACACAGTTATGCAAAAATTTTTCACGTTCGAAAAGAAATAAAATTCTTGCTGGCGTTGTTCTGATAGCAACAAAAGAGACAAGCCTTATGAACAGGATGGTTAGATAAATGCGAAACCATTGTCAATGCTTTCTGAAGGCAGTACAGTAGCGATAATGGAAAGGCCTTGTATCCCCTTAGCAAAAACAGCATTTTAGGAACTGTGGCACCAGACTGGTGACATTTGAGGGAATAAAATGTGAAACGCCTTGAACAGAAGACAATCCTGGAATGTGCCAACGCCACATATGCTCGTAATCTGTTGGTTAGCGTTGCTTAATGCTTACAATGAGCTGTGCTTATTTAAAAAGCAGCACACAGCTAGTGAAAAGATTATTTAATAAATCGAATCTTGGAATGTACATGCAATCATCACATAGCTTCCTATTTCTTAGTCATCACAGACACAGATTGCGTCACAACACTAATCGCATTAAGCCCGCGCCTAATAAACTCATTAATCAGTGTTGGTAAATACGGCTACATTCAGTGCAAAATATAAGCATTACACTATCAGCATGCCTTCCTTTGCTTTCAAGAAAGTCTCGGAAGGCTACAGCTGTCTTTGCAACACAAGGTTATACGGATGAAATTCTCTTCCTATTCCTCATTTCCTTTTCTTTCTCCTTCCAAGCCCATCGAATCATCCATGACAATGAGCATTTCGTCGTTCTGCTTCCCCTTGTAAAGTAGTCTCTATGTCAATCTCATTTTCCTGCAAATGCGCATGTTTATTCCTCATTTGTTAGTCACTCTATTCCTTCCAAATGCTAGCCTATAGCAAGCTCTTTTGTTGGTTTTTTACATATTCATCCCCTATTCCTTCATAACTTTGCCGCAATTTTCATACTACCACACTTATTTTCTGCATTTCTCTCCACTGCACCTCACAGTTTCTATCCACGCCATAAATACACAGATGCTTTCCGAATATTATTTAGCGAAGGTTTCAACATTACGTTTTTACATTCTTGTTTTTAAAACTATATGGCCCTCACTCCATAGATGCATAGTTTTCTTTTTACTGCCCACAGTTGCTTCGCAGTTGAGTCCTATCAGCGTGACATTATGATATTCTCAAGGTCGCCGATGTCCTCATATTTAGAGATATCGACTGCAGCTATTAGTGATGCTCCTAACCGTGAAAGGCGAAGGGAAGGACTCAAGGCAGAGAGCAGCGACGAACCACACAACCAGTGGCGACGCCAATGCAGGAGAGGAAGAGCTTCAAAGGGATGTTTGAGGGCTCCCCACTGACAAAAACTATGCACTATGAACTACCGCAATTTGCGTCTACATAACTAAATGCTGAATTCCACTGACTTATGTGTCAGCATTGCAGCATGATAATCTATGGTTGCCGAATGGGACGATTATTTTATAAATGCGAACATCTATCCAGGGAAGTTTTAACTGAATGAATTTTGACAATCACTGCCGAAGTGGGATGAAATCCAGCCGTGGGCCCATTGGCATCTGCTCATTAGGAGACAGCCGAGTTTTGTCGACGTCATTTGCAGAATCAGAATATGAATAAGCAACGATGTAGAACGATCGTTGACATCGATTTGATGCTGCTCATGACGGTGTCGCTAAAGCTGCCGATGGTGTGCACATTTTTGTGCCTATATTTAATTCACTCGAAGGACTCTTATCCAAAAGTCCTCAAATCTAATGCGACTTGATCAAAACCAAATCAGTGTAGTGAAGCTAACGTAAGGTAAGCCGATGAGTTACACAAGACTAAATGTAGACTTTTGCATTACGAAGCACAGGATGAAAATAGTGATGCATTTGCAAATGGAGAGTAAAGAGGCTGCTATTAAATCAGACGGAAGCTGCTTACTAGCTGAGACTCCTGACAGTACGGTGTGTGCAGCCTGTGTGATGTTCATCCCATCTGATCCACGTCAACCCAATGCCAAGTTGTCATGACAATTTAACCTGATCCGGTATTTTTCGCATTGGAATGCTTGGGATCGAATCGAGAAGATTGTCAATATTCTATTCGACTAAAAGTTGGCACAGCACAACTAATTGTGCATTGCACCGTCCAGTAAAGTGGCGCAATTCAATAGCTCACTTAGAGGTGCTGAACAAGGAAGTAATCCCTCCGTGTTGTCAATGCCAAAAGACTAGTCCAGCGAATACAACTCGAGTTTTGGCAATAGTCTACCAAGGGAAGCCAAAGACAACACTAACGATAGCATCCGCAGAAGCACGATTCAATGCGGTCGCAAAGGGGGTTTGTCTGTTGGTCAGCAAAATCCATTAGAACTGCCCGATCATTTGCAGTGCTTAAACAATAAACAGGTAAGATTGATGGTGCGACTCGGCCCGATTCCCACTCAAATACCAAAAATTATGCTATTGTCTTTATTTATTTTACTTGCCCTGAAACAAGTAATCATCTTGCGAATCACGGTATGGTACAAACTGTGTCATCATGTGTTACGTAACAAGCAAATAATTGTGGTGAGGAGTGCGAGAGCCTAATTCAATCCAAGAGACGGTCAGATCATCACGCGAATGAAGTTGGAAGTTGTATGAGTGTTGTCGCCATTCTAGGTGGTGGCAATGCCCATGCATTCTGCCGCAAGAATTGACAAACTCCAACGTTGAATGCTACCGATTGGGGATACGACTGGCATAAGACGCCTCAGACCCTCTGAATTCTAAACGTCATTAGTGGTGGAGCTCTAGCTTCGAGAGACAGACAATACGAAGCGAGTGATCACTGCGAGGAAAGACGCAGACACCAACTCTCACTATGGGTGCAGTTGTTCTGCAGTATGTCAAACCAACAACGTTGTTTATGAATGCAAACGCATGGACAAACACCGAAGTAAAAAAAACGAATGATATTGGCCTTTAATTTGTGCCAAAAATGGCAAAAAACGTCAAGAAATATGCAAAAAGAGGTCATAAACACGAGGAGACACCTAAACTCACTTGTGACTTGAAGCATTTTTCAGATACGTACTGCAGAACAAATTTTCAGTTCTTTGCCACGGCTATCCATCAATCATAAACCAAGTCGTAGGAGCGTTGCTTTGCTCAGAAAGAAGTTAGAATAATCAGTGCGAGATCATCACCATTCAACGCGGCATTAATGGTTGAATGCAGCGATCAGTAGGAAGATCATGCTTCCATTTAATGGACACCAATGTGTAGATAGCTGACTGATTGGACCCGCGCTAAGGCAACAATAAACATAAGCTTTTTCACTATCCACTTCTTAGTTTCTCTAATTGGGATCGTCAAAGGGCTCACTTACATCTTGACAAGCAACAATTATAAACAATTTTCACCGTTTCATGATTTGAACAAGTCATTTTTCTTTTTCAAGACGCCCTGCTATAGCGTTGTAAGCTCTAGAAGCCCAATGCAATCCATATATTTTCGGACCATGCAGCTGGCTTTGGCAAATGTAGCGTTCGTTCTCACCTCTATGCAACCCAATTTTTACAACACTTTGGTCGAACCTGGTCTTTATGTAAAAGCTAGAGCATTATTAGCCGCCTCTCTGCAAAGCTAATAAAGGCAACGAGGCAGTATCGCACGTGGCATTAAATGAGAGAGCTCTACATACCTCGAATTGTGCACATAAGAATCACTTAAATGCTAGCGGCGGGCCAACCACGATGGCTGCATGGAGAGAGGGAACAGCAATTGGACAGTTAGTGCAATTGCGTACTAAAAACGTTAAGCGACACGTAAAAGGAAAGTTTCTGCTTAATCGAGTTTCTTACAATGGATTGCTTTAGAGAACGAAAACAATACGAGCGATATTCTAAAATTAAAATTTATTCGGATGGAGGATTTCATCCATGACGAGTTAAAGATGGAGCCTTTGCGCAAAGGAGCACTCGGCTATTCTTATTTTGGTGCTAGTAGGAAACGCTAATCGTTAAAAGTTTAAACATCCACCTCTGTCCCCTGACGAACACGCTTTTGGGGTTTGCAAGTTAGCTCCTATCTAAATGAGCAATGCACAACAGCGCCGTTGTTGGCAAAATAAGTGCCAATGCAATGAGATTGGAACGCATCTAACAGCCAGTCTTACACACCTTCATTCGCACAATTGTTATCTAAATTTGGCACGTTTTTTTAATTGACAATCATGAAATATGTGATGATTAGCCTTGTTGGGATAACCGCGAGATTTTTAATGGAAACACACATGTGGACAATGTGCTGCGAATAGGCGACGTCGTGATTTGGATATACCCGGCAGATGACCCACATGACATCATATCGTCATGATGTAGGCGCAATCGAGGCAAAGTTCTGACGCGTAATATTCAAAGATTATACTTTCTTTGCTAGACCATAAGCAGCATTAAAACTGACAATCCAGAAATGCGCTTAAATAGCGTCGATGATTCTGGAAGTTTGCCCAAGAATTTAAGCGCAGTCTCATCATCAGACCGATTGAGGCGGCATTAAAAGGCGTAGAATGTTCGATGGCTTTTCGATCCACCGTCGACAAGTCTGGTCCAAAGCGAGCAGCGCACTCGCTCCCCACTTTTAGATGGCAACAGATTCAAATGGATTGCGCTGCACAAATGTCTCTGCTAATTAATTTTGTCGCGCCCTATGCCGAATCCCACCCAAAAATGATTCCAAAGCTCCTTGATACAAGGAGAAGCAGTTGGATTCTAATCGACACTTTCTGACCGCATTTGAGTCCGCGCAACTCAACAATATCATGTATTTCGACCTCTTCCTTAGCTTTTTATCAACACATGATGCCGAACAAGGAACGCATGTTTTGGTTTATAGCATTAAATGTTGCATTTACAAATCAGTCCCTAACAAATAAGAACCGACACTACCGCAGCCTACTTGCTTCAATAAATGTTGCTACTCTAAAAATATGTGAACTGCATTATCAGTCGCATCAGGCTTCTGAATAAGTGCTGTACAGATTACGATTATGACTGCGTTATCCATCTGATGAGACCTTCACACTTCCGTAGAGAGGGTTCGCCGGACACCTTAAGGTCTCCCACGTCCTGTTAGATAGTAATTATTATAGGTACTTTCAACAGGCAGGAAATAAGTCGAATGGGGCGAAATGTCCCTCAGAATTTCTTAAGGGCCTTGGTGACTCCAACACCTATCCGCTCATCGCCATATTAATGATGAGACGACCAAAAAGATTCATTAGCTGGCCTAATATGATGAAATGGAGTGGTGAGGCGTGATTTGGGGAAGAACAAAGCACAGTCGGAAGTACACTTTTGTAGCAGAAAAGAAACAACGAAAATGGCCATAGCTTTTACGCTTTCAAATGCAATGATGTGTTTATCGCCTTTTTCTCTGATTTTGTTGGCTGGGTAATTTAGTAAACAATCACCTAAAAATTCGTGCAAGTGACAGGCTTAGGATCAGCATGGTACCTAATTTGGTTCACTTCTGCACAAAGTTGTGGGAATCGAAAAGACTTCCGTGGTGCAAATATAGCCCGCCGGACAAGCAGAGCAGAGGCCAATGTAATATTCCTTGGTCGAAAGCGCCCATTTTCTGGCCGCGACTAATGAGTCTTGCGGTTTGGAGACGAACAATCGCTATTTTCGCCAAAAGAAGAAAGCGGCACATGGAATCTAGCTAATAATGCGGATAGTCAGGATCGATTAGTGAACCGCCACTCATCCCCTTGCTCGTCGTCGTCGGCTAGAGCGCCTGCTTCACAAGGCATCTACCGCAAACGCAGCCTTAACCACTAACATGGCGTCATTAAAAGTAGTTTTCATGTCGCATTTGGTAAGGTAGGATTGAAAGTTCATGAATATCTTATTCCTACACATCTTTCGTGCGCGCGTAGGGTGGTTTTCTGACGGTTGTTCGACTGCGTGAATACTTTATGATGCTAAATGATATATTCTGCCACAATTACTGAGCAAAAAACTTCTGTTTATCAAGGAATCGTCCACACACTTGTCACCTCACAATGCTGGAGCACTTCTTGTCTAAGGGACCACGGCTTGTATGCGCGGTTGCGTTCGAGATGAACTGTAGGTGCAGATGTTCACAGGGATTCAGTAATGGTTAAGACCCTTCCACTCGACAGAATTCGATATAACTAGGGGATGTTTCGAAAGGACATATTGAAAACCGTAAGTGTTAGTAAATTATCTCTGATCTACTAGCTTGTTGAAGGGTTGGAACGGCGTACATGAAAAGGTACTTCCTCTCCTTGCTTTCCTTATTTTTATATACTCTTTGTTGTTAGCATTAGGTATTGTTGTCCACAATTGGTTGAGAACTATAACGGTATAGAAGACTCAAAGGCTGCATTACGCATTGTAAAGAGAAGCTCGGATTGAAATGTTGAGGTGACAATAATAGGTTATAAAATGGTGGTGACGGTCTCTAAATTTTGCGAAGCGCACACGCAGTTACTTTTTTCTAGTTGGCTAACAAGTGATAATCGACGTGGGCTAATTAATCGTTTGACATTTTTGGACATTCAATGTCCCACAGCTGAAGGCGCTTAACCACTGATGCAGGGACGACTGCGCGCATTGAGGGACGTAGTAAGCAGGCGTTTCTATGTTTGCTTATGCCCCTCAGTTGTTATCGCCTCATCAATTGTTGTACAACCTAGCTAAGGTGTGTATTTGAGGTCAGTTTCATTGAGCTATTTAGAAGTGGGGCGATAGATATGTTTTGCCATTGCGTTTCAAGCAATAAAATGCGCCTTTCCTTTAGCAACAAGTAAGCTATTTTGGTTAATGGTGGGTGATTTCCGTGGGAATACTTCTTGCTACTCAGTAGGTGGACGGCGACGTTTCAGGACTCAGTGGCAGTTGTGAAGATTAGGCAAGAGTGAACGCTGGGAGCATTTAAATGACTTAATCATTTCTTATGGGTGATGGCTGAATTGGTTATTTTTACAATTGATTAAATATCTTTACCACACAAGAACAAAAAATACAAAAGAAATTTTATGCGGCATAATTTGGTCTTCCCGGTCGCCGCGAGATGCACGAATTCAATCCTATTGCAGCGGCATTCAGGGTAGACTAAAATTGAAGACAAGCAAATCTGCAAGCAGCGCCAATACAGACGTCAGGCAGGTGGCAGGTTAGAAGCATTAACGAGATTTTTAGGACGGTTAGGAAAGTCTAGCTTATAACTTATGCTACTGAAGTGGGTGTCTTTCCTACACCTTAGCGGTCAACACCACTGGTAACTGTGCAGACACATCCATTTCTGGAGAATCGCGAAAAGAGAGCAGCAGTTCTCAAGATATTTGTGGAACTTGCGTTATTTAACGCAGCACCGCAAACTGCGCACACTTGTGTGCCAGAGGAGCTAAAGTCAGACTGACCAATACATGCTGCCTCAGTCGCCGCCATTTAAAAACTGCTTCAATGGTCACAGAAGTAGCCTCAGAGAAAGTGTAATAGAGCCTTAATGCGGTTAAGGCTATCACAACAGAATTTAAGGCAGGGGGACCGATTTCTAGTATCACTGGACGCCGTCTTATGTCCCCTATTTTTGTAAGCTATTGTCGCTCTCTTATTTACCCATTCATCATGCCAAACACTTAGCCACTTCATACCATTTCAGCCCGTTTTGCATGGTCATCATTACTTCTCGTTCATATTTCTATTAGCTTCGTTTCTCCAATGTTTTTGTATTCATGTATTGTGTACAGCTTCATTTGCTAGCTCAATTATTTGTTCTATCTGCCCGGTAATTTTTATTATTTATTTAATGCTTCTGATCAAACAAGCCGATGTGTTTCGTTTTAAATTTTCTGGCAAAACTCTTAGATTAGTTGCGTGTTTTGAGATTGCCTTAAAGTCTCCACGCGCAGAGGTGTTATTTAAAGGAGGTGTTGTTAAACGCAGCCTGCTTAAGTCAAACAATTGATTCGCACGATTATACACATAACACAAAGCCATCCTCTTCGTAAAATTAATACCACTTTCCCTGATTGCGGATCTGGTAAGATGAAGCGTCAAATAATAAGAGGTCACCGGTCTGGAAAATTAACCCTCTCCTTTATGCAGGCATCGGTGTGTCGTACATTGTGCCCATCGTCTTATGCAGGTTTCATCAAGTTCTAATGCAGTAGCGAAGTAGGGCCATGCACACACACACAGTCAGTTAAGCTTGATCAAAGATCATGAAATATGGCATGGTTGCACCATGTGTAAGAGCGCGTCTTCTCCTTGTTGGATGTGGTAATAGATGCAAAAATGTGGATTTG
The DNA here is from genome assembly GCA_036345935.2 of Taenia hydatigena. NCBI lineage: Eukaryota > Metazoa > Platyhelminthes > Cestoda > Cyclophyllidea > Taeniidae > Taenia > Taenia hydatigena. The sequence goes on from JADWOT020001432.1 coordinate 74,908, forward strand.
GCCTAGGCGATGGCAGAGTCTGTGCAAGATCATTTATATCACTTTATGTTTGTAAGTTAAAAGCAGGGTAAGATGCTGAGTAGACAGCGCTATCTCCTACGCCCAACGTTGATGCAATGAAGGGACTTGTTTAAGGGATATTCGATCTTGACTATGTGTGTTGGATGGGCTTTTGAGCAATCAGGCAAGAAGATAATTGTATCAGCTCGTCACGTAGACTGATTTATGCTACGCAGTCAACGCACAAGAAATGCACATGCGAAATAATGCCAAAATCCACAAATCTTTCCCAAATTTTGACCGCTTTTAGGAGGGAAATCGAAGTAACCTCTATAAAAGAGCTCACACCAACGGAGGATGATAAAGTTGTCAATGGTAATGCAAGCCAAAGATAACCAAATTGAAGAAAATTAAAGCTTATTTGGGCGGTAAGTAAAGGACATGTTGCGCAATTATTGACCAAGAGATGCTACTAATTTTCCTTTTCAAAATGTGATTGTGCCCCTGTTAATGTGTTTTTTTATATTTTTGGTCAGCATTAAAGCTTACGAAGGGATCGTGGTGGATATAGATTAGAAACGCAGCAATTTCTTTAACTAATGCAATGTGAAGCAGGATTTCAAATGCGAAAATTCACATAATGAAAAAATTTTTGTTCTCAAATATCCAAGATTTGTCAGGGCAACACGAGTAGTAGCATGGAGCCTATCGTTATTAGGTCAAGATTAAATTCAAAGGGCTGCATGCCCAGCTTTACGCTATTGTATCATGTACACATTAAAAGAAATGGCAATGCATTTATCCGGTCCCTTGGACGATGCAGGCCAGCCCAATCAACAAAGCCGCATTAATCATCAGCAAACTGACCATCTGTTTCGGATTTGCAATTGCAGCAAACGACGCGACCATACTGTATCCCTTTTTTATTAAATAATAAGAACCTGATGTACAAAGCCTGATATGTGTTTGATTCTTTCAACTGTATGACTATCGGACCGATCGCAAGTGCAAGGCAGTGTCTTGAGGGGACGATTTTTAGTTGTCATTGCTGCGTTGAATTTAATGCTTATAATATACTGGATTCAACATATTCTGGGTGCGTTCCTTAGCTACAATTTCACAGTCATCCACGTCTCTTCTCTTCTTCAAATTAAGGTGCATAATTAATCATATAGTATCAGAAAAAGAGATTTGAAAGGAGGGTTTTGCCCATTTTGTCCACCATAAGAAAGCCTTTGCATCATTAATTTACTTTTGACACCAACCAGTTTTATGTAATTCTCAAAGTAAATAGACTGAACACACAGACCATAAAATTATCGACTTGGTTGGTAGGATAAACGCTCACATGTGGTACTATTTGATTTTCACTCTAAGTTGCGACAATCGTGTACCTAGGTAGATGGTGAGACGGATTTGTGCAGTGAGGCAAGTTAACTGCATCCATACGTCCACGTGTGACCGTTAATGCGATTATATAATACTTGTGACCTGAGACCAAAATCAAACGATGCGACGAGCTGTCTTTGATGGAACCTTACTAGGGTATTTATCATGGCCAATAAATAGGTGTGACACAAGTCGTAACTTCAGGGAAGGAATTATTGGGCATAAGCTAAAAGCTGATGCAAAATAAGCTGCCGTGGATGGTAAAATCACTGATCTGATTATAAGCATTACTCTTTTGGTAAACTTTTTAAATATTCTACGTTTACGTCTCTAAGGATGTAGGTAAACACTTACTAGCTCCCTAGCCCGACACAAACACTGCTGCAGGAAGATTTGGGGGCTTGCATGCATTTAAGTATAAACACTAATACTGAAGTTTCCATAGGTCTTGTAGACACTTGTACCACTGATTGTTGCAAGAAAAAGCATTGCTTATGGAAGGCGAAGACCTTTAGTTTTCTAAGGACAGATTCATGGGCAGGCTAGCGCAACTATCGATATTTCAATGTCGGAACAAATCGACAAGTAGGGTTATTTCTGTGCCACCAGCCGTTTTCGTTCGAAAATAAATTTTTGAGAAACAGTCGCATTGATTGGCATCCATTTGCAAGTGAGCTTAAGTTTCCCAACTAAAGCCACTCAATACGCATTTGGAATAGTTGCATTTTTAAGTTCATTATCGTACAGCGCGGACTAATTCAAGTGACCCTGATCCGAGTCGGACTGCTTGCTTCTGCTAGAAGGTAGATAAAATGGCCCAAATGGCAAGCAAATGAGTTGCAAGTGTACTAACAGCAGAATGTTATTTCGTCACATTTTCATCATGACTTACGTAAGCACGACGTACTGACCAACAACTAGTAGTAGTACATACAACAAACGAAAAAGCTAAGGCCAACCAAAGTGGTGCTTCCAGGCTCATGCAAAAGTAGCATCATAGAAGTGGTGTTGGACTATAGCAGGCTGTTAGCACGCTCTTCTCTCTATATGATCAGGCCAAAGAGAAGATTACTGATCCAGTTGTGGTAAATGCGATGGGCTGGCGCCTATGCCATTGGCGACGTGAACTTTGTCAGTAATGGTGTTGCGTTCCACTGAAGGGGAGAGGTTGTCATGACCCCTAAGGTAGTGGCAGGCAAGGCTGCGAAGAAGGCATCAAAGGTGAAGGCACAGAAAACGGTGAAAGAGGAAGAGAAGAGGAGGAAGATGAGTTACGCTACCTGTATTGATGGTGTCGGGCGAAGTCCATCTTGATGCGGGCATCTCCTGGAAGACGATGTGTAAAATGAACTCCTTCATGGACGAATCTTTGAGCGAATTGCTGCTGAGTTGATGTGGTAACGTACTAGAATGACTAGATCATTACGCGCAGAGAATTATGGGCTGTAGTACGCCTGCCACTGCTTTGTGAGCTTGCAATCCAAGATCTATTTCGAATGTGACTGTCCAACCACTTCTTTCCTCTGCACTTTGTGTGCTCAAGTTTATCATCAGCGCCACCAGTAAACCAACCCGATCCATGTGCTGTAGCGGCGCGTGCTATGGTGTAAGCCAATCAGTAAAGAGTGTGTTTCCTACTGGCTCCTTGCATGTGACGCTAACCCAAGCGACACGCGTGAGCGAAGTCTTTGCTCTGCGTCTATGCGGTCTTCAGCCCTATCGAAATACGTTGATATTAAACGAAGGAAGACTATTTGTTCCTTTGCTTAACAGTCAGAAAATGTGCTGATATCATTGAAGATAGCAGAATCATTACCAGCTCTAGAGCAGAAGGCAATCTATGTGGTAGAACTAATCCATGCAAATCCTCTACCGATGCCATCATTCTCATGTTTAGAGGACTAGGATTTCAGTCAGACGCAGTCAAGCCCACATGCACCTTTTAGTCTCTTTCTCATTAAGTCAACGCTGGGCATAGGATAATTAGCCGCTTGTTCAACACTCTACCCCACTTCCAACTTGTAAATCCAAAGCGTCAGCTTTTGGGCGAAGCCTACACCTACATCGACATCCTTTAAGAAGATGGACATCTCTATGATGAATTGAATGCCCACTAGTGTGCCTCTTCAGTTCTGCAGAAATTATGTTCACGCTTAACCGACTTTGTGTCTGCTTGCATGGCCCTGTTCTGTTACTCGAGTAGAACTCATCGCTAAGCTCACTATGAGAGATACTCTAATGTGAGTAAGCAGACGGAGGTTTGGTTGCCAGGACAATGTTGTAATGCCACCTGACGCGATGTCTTCTCGACCTACAATCAGTTAGCGAGTGATGTTTGTTCACGCCATAACTGACTGCATTTTGTAATGCCACAGAATGCAATTGACGAAATCTAAGTAGACTGCGTAATTGTTTAATTTTACGTGACAGTTAGGTAATGAGACAAATCACCACCAATCGCAAGAATAGCACAATCAATTGGAATTGCAGGCATAACTGAAGCTCAGATCTAGTAAATTTGAGTACATTAGTGCGTTTGGAAATAGTTTAAGGTTGGAATATGTGTATTTTAAACAAAACTATGGTAACGTACAAGAGCAGATCAACATCAAGGGAAATTTAGGCACTTAACACTCCTCAGACCATCTTAATTCGGCCTCGCTGAGAGTCCCTCTTTGGTGCAATTGTGCAAAGTCGTATGAGTCGTGCAGTGAGTTATTGACAAGCGTTGATAGCTGTGAGTTGCAGACGTGATATCTCACTGACATCATGATAAGCTCCTAATTCTAACGCGTAACATCACATAAGGATATGTTTTCTGTGCCCATTCCTTTGCCCACTTTGATGCTTGCGCCCACTTACAACCCTAGCAATGGAACCTGATGCAGATACATAAAAGCAAAAACCAAACCAACTAAAGCGGCCGATTCGTGAGTTTCGAATCTCTAAGCCTACGTCACACGGATGCTGCGACGTTCAATGCCGCAAGTAAGGAATTGGGATCAAGACGTAACAAGAAGGCCCTGAAATGCATTTCTGGTACCTTAAATATGTAGCCATATAAAAAGGTGCAAAAAGTAAATTACTAAATAGTAGCCTAATAAAAGCTGTCACATAACTGCTACGAATGACTGCAGAACCCACTGAGGGCGAGACAGTACATACGCCGGTTGTCACAATGTAGGGCATCAGGGGTAGTGGCTGGGTAGACGGAGGATCGTATGTTAGGTTAGAGGTCGTTAGGCAACTTGAGCTCAGCACGTTATAATGACGACAACCTAGACCTAACAGAAGTGGTAAGATATCAAAGAATGTCAGTGGCGTAATGGATGTCGGTCGCAAGTCAATGGTAATGGTAGTCCTCAGCGGCCGTTCATTGTTGAGCATAGCCATTGGGGCGTCTGCATTACCGCACGCTGAATTGTATGTGCATGAGTTGCAGCGGCTGCGATCTTAGACCAAGAATCGATTTTTGCATGTCACCATCGTAAAAAGGTTACGAGTTCGTTTTTGAACCGCTACTTACATTGCGCATCATTGCAAACGAATCGCACGGAGAGCAGAGCATCCTCTGCAGACAGGTTCTCAATCATTGTAACAGAAAATGGTTTACCGTCATGGCTGGTAGTTACCCAGGTCTAATCCACCAAATGTGATTAGTTGTAACTTAAGTCCTCCCTCATCGTCTAATAAATTAAATATCAAAAACTGCAGTCTTTATCGTAGTTTGCTTCTTATACGTTGCAAAACCACACCTTATGCATTTAGTTGATTAACTTGTGTAAAGAACATAACTTGTACATCCTCCTGCAGCCTTATTTTTATATGCACTTGGGTTTTTTCCGGAATACAAATGACATGCCAACTTTATTAAAGCATGATTCCTGGTCCCACGAATCAAGTATCAGTAAAGAAGCAAAACATTTGCCTTAATAAACACGTTGTACTTGATGCTATTGAAAATTGGCGAATGATAAAATTATGACGATGCGATCAGCCAGCTCGAGCGTTATATTAAGCAAATAGTGCAAGAAGACATTAATAAAATCTGTATGTGGAATAACTCTAAATGATGGGAGCTGTGCTGCATGTGCCAGGGCAAGAGCAATAGTTAAAGAAATACCACCCAAATCTTAAACCGACAGTCATGCATCACATTAGGGATAGCGAAAGCCACACACTCAAATGATAACCACGCAAGCACTCAGAGGTGACATCTAAAATGTGATGCCAAGGCAAATAAAATCTCATAAAGCTATTATTAGGAGTAAAACTTTGTGCATAGTAGATTGCTGACGATCCGATAGCGCTTAAATTATTTCAAGAAATCGGCAAAGACTAGAGGAAAGGGCTGCAAGGTAAATTGGTCATCCACTAGACATAGTCAAGGGCAAGATGCATCATTTTCGATCGGCTACTAAAACAAAACGATATTTTTAAAAGCATTATGCTAGGAGTATTAATAGTCTCCAGGATCTATAGGGTAAAAATTTCTACCCTTTGAGCGCCTTAGCTGAACCCTTAAACTCTTCCCTTTCGAAGCCTATTTATTCATCGCACGTATCGTACCCTGTGCACCTACAGCTTTGTGAACGGACACACTGCGTTTAACATAGAGCATGGGAATTTTTAAGTCATTTAATTTTGTACGCACATCTGCTTCCCTTAGTTGCCCTGCTTGGAAACACTTTCACACTTATCACCCGTCAAAGTGACGAATACAGATTAATCAGGTCAAACCCACTGCACTCTTGTAGGAGATGAAAATGAGCAGGTTAGAGCCTTCAAGACCCCTCTAGTGTGAGCAAAAGAATCAACAACGTGACATATCTAACGTATCACACAGCTTAGCTTCTAGGGTTGGGCGAAAATACACCTTAGTGAAGGCGACCCGACACGCAGAAGAATAGGGAATCGTGATGCATGTGTTTTTGTAAGGACTACGATTCAGTCTTCAGTAGCGAATCCAAAGCTTCATGATTTTATTAATCGGTATGAATTTCGAGAAAATCTATCGAAATCTGGCAAAATAAGTAAATGCAATGTAAAAAGTATCAGACAGTGATCAGTGGTCACTGTATATGGTAAACCCCGTAGTTGTGTACCGTGTTTGCATGCATTTGTAATAAGCCCATTCGTAAAGGTGCAACCACTCTGTGAGCTTCCTTGTACTTGGTTTGCTTGAATTCCCATGCACAGGTTTTTAATCCCTGAGCACGTGATTACGTATTTCTTTTCAAAAAGTGCCCAAAAGGGCATGCAAGTAAGTCTCGAGATCAAAAAGAGAAGTTGAGAAGGTAAGGAAGTAAAATCACGGCAACATTCCCGCACAGCAGTCTGCTGCATTCACATCTTCAACCCACCGCTCAGCTAGGGTGGAGAATACACTTACCACAAAGACAATAAGCAGTGCGGTATCCTTATGTCCCGCTTGAGACGCACGGCATAATTTCGCAATGGACGCAAGAGCGCCGTGCAGTAATATCGCTAAGAAAAGTTTTCTAGCACTTCAGTTGTTCAATATGCTGCATCAATTTATGAATGTTTTTGGAGTCATAAGGTGGCATTAAAGTCCACACTTAACGTTTACCGCTCCATAGCCCGCCCATATCAGCAGCTCAAAACATTTAAAGCGCTTTTTGTTTTCTTTTATTTGTGATTAGGCTTTTTAACGAACTGCTGCAGAATGTTGCCCAAGGTTAAATAAATCACTATTCTGATGCATTTGACACAGCGAACAACATTGGTGTTACATCTGCACAGACAAGTTATCGCTCACAAATATATTGAATGTCTCCTTGCTTCGAAAAAGATAGCGACCGCCGGTTCCCTTGTCCTTTTACGGTAAGATGGTCCACTTTAAGGCTATTAGTTGAGATGCTATGGGTGTAAAATGGTTCCGGTCGTGTCATTTGTGCACGTAGCTGCGGAGACACTGTAGCCTAATGTCAAGTCCATTTCCAGCGGTGTCTGCATTACCATTCTGAAGAAGAGCATAGCACAAGCCTTAGAGAGTAGCCACAGACTATCTTGACTGCTTTCTTATGTTCCGTACTTATTCTGTGTTTACATAGTGGTGCACAATGTGTTCCACTACACGTATACAACAACACCGCTAGTGGGCATTACTCCTAGGTATATGCTCAGTTCTACTTATCAACACTTCGTGGGATGTGCAAGGAGAAGGTAGGCAGCGACGTACAAGGAGAGCATTGCAATGCGTTGCTTTTCTTTTGGATTATTAGCGTAAAATAAATTCTTCTTAACAAAGCACTCTGGCTATGTGCCTACACATGCATTTTCCATGCAAGCATGACCTACAACGTCCCTAAAGGAAAACTGGACCAGTAAGTTGTGCCTTCAATTTGATTAATTTTCCCGATTTATCTATTTAAAGCGAGGCGAAAAACAAATGACCTACTGCTGGTCTTACTTCCAAGCGCAATTACAAGTATCCACAGCACAATACTGTAGTTGATCCAGCAATAATAACATGATGCGAAATTCGGTCAAGAATGTGTGATATCTTTTACCAGGAGGCCAGTGTGACGATTTGCAAAAAGGAGCAAAGCGCAATTCAACTCGTCATCAATATCACAGAATAAAAATGGATGCAATGACAAGAACCTCGCAACAGGTCTGTCTACGCATTCTTTCAGCCAAAACCTGTGCCCATGACCTGAATCGGTTTTACAGCTTTATGACCCGCTTGTCACTCCTTGCACTGCCATATTATCCTAGCTCCATCTTTATCTTCCATTACTGCGGTCTGGTGCATTCGATATGCAACTCTCTGATCACCTCTGTTGCTGTCATTATCTGCTTTCCGAGACCTGGTTTACCGTGCCCTATGTAGCATGCAAAACCAACATTGAGACGCATGACAACGGCATGAAAACAGCATCGTCTACTTCTCTACACCTCTTGACGAAGTGAATGGTAATGGGGTGAATGAGGAAGAGCGAAGGATTTGGCGATGCTTAGAGTGTAAGAAAGCATGTATTAGCTCCGTCTCTTTACGAATGCACCAGCAAAGTCACTTGCGCGTGTGGAAATGTTTTTTCTGTGATTAGGTATCATGGCGCAGGTAAACCCTCCAGGAATACGAGCGGACCCAAGCAAGAGTAAAGCTCTTCTTCTGCCTAATCTGCCGACCTGTCTTTTTCGATCCATCGAGCATGCCACAGTGCACGCAGACACACATGACGGCGAAGAGCTGCCGCTGTTCTCACTGTCGTCGATCATTCATTCGCTCTATTTTGCCCATCTGACAAACAAGAAGTTGCTTAGTCTCCATTCTTGCTTTAGCCAGCATTAAGAATGATGCTTTGCCACCTGCATTGTCAAAACAGCAAAAGTCCGTGACGCTATCTCTGTCACTTTGGGTAAAGGGTTGGAGATGCCTTTATCCAAAATTTACGCGTTAATTTTATCAAGAGTCCGTGCCACACACTTTTAATTTGCAGTAAATTGGTGAAGTCTGATTAATGGTAGTAAAATGCAAAGTTTTCTTTCATTTTGGTCAAAATGGGCAGCAATCAATCAAAAAATGCTTACCGAGTATGCCGCTCATGTTGATGATGCCACGCCAGTGCCTTAGAATGCTGAACTAAATTATGCGGTAGCAAATTTTACTCATTTACAATTGCTGTTGTTCAAACTTATTTTTAAAAGACGCACTATTGCAGAATACTAAGCCGCCACTTACTAACTACGTCAATTAAGTCAATGGGGAAAAAGACCACGATTGCGGCAAATGAGCTCAATGCCTTACACACAGTGCTTTAAGGCCAGTTTAGATTTTAAATGATATCCCATTAACAGCTTCGTATCCCGTCACTTTTGCCTTTCCACAGAACCGTCAGCGACGTAAATGTCTAGAGATGGGCCAGATACGTCGATATGAAAGCCTACTAGCTTTTTTGACATTTCCCTATATTATCTCGTTTGTTGTGATGCCTTAAGCAGCATGGTCATCTCAAGCTGTCTTTACATTTACATTTACACTCAATGATGCAACGAAGACTCAATCTATTGGAAGATAATTGAAAAAAAAGCTTTACAGTTAAGAGCCGGTTATGACTTTGCCCAGTGCTCTCATTACATGGGGTCAAACAAGCCTAGATTTTGTCCCACTACTGAATCATTAAATGGGTGACGCATTCTGATATGATAAGGAGGAGAATCAGTCTGCTACAACAAGAGGGTTTGTGCCACCTTTCATGCCTTCACCTTAAGGTTCGCTATCCGCAAGTCGAGTAGTTCTTTACCCAAATCCTGAAATGAGATAGAGGAATGCAGCTGCCGAAACGGACAATGGCGCAGATGTCCACAGACTGATAGCTTATAAGTTCAGGTTGGGTCGCGTAAAGGTTGTCTCACGTTTTTTATCTACAGCCCTTGTTATTCGGGGTGCTGGCCAGGTGACTGTACAAAGAGAAGATGCCTCTAACCCTAACCCTAAGGTCTTAGCAATCGATGCCCTGACTATGTCCAACCTCCAAGAGATCACCAATCTCACGTCGCCAACATCGACAAGACTAACCGTACCGGAAATACTAACTGCTCTACTCTTACGGCCACGCATTCCTTGCTTATTCAACGTGGCTCAAACTAAGATGCTTTGCACTGACTCATGCTAACTGCTTGCATCGATATCGTTGACTGATGGTAACCAAAGCCTGTCCAACCTGGACGTACCGTCAGCACCATCGATAACAGACCGCACAAACCCACCAGCTACAGTGGTTCTTACAGTGGTGATTATGAATGCAGAATGAAGCAGCAGGTTGTACGATTCTCCGATTCAATCCATAACAAGCGATCTTAGCCAAAGCCATTGTGCAGCAAAACTGCATGTAGGGTGAGTCACGACACAACCCAAACACTGCAGTGACGACCCAAACATTTGTTTGCAGCCGATTTTGTTCATGCGTCAAACTCTGTATTATGGGCGCAGTACACGGTACTGTTGATTAGATCTGACCAACCTATCAAAAGGCTAGAAGTTGCGTAACTTACCAAAAGGATAAACGAAATCACAACACAAGACCCGAAAACAATACCTTACATTTTATAAATGCGCCTCATACGGAAATGCCCTCTATTCTTTAAAACAAAGAAGATCCTACTGTCATTCCAACAATTAATCCTTAAGTTGTAATTCGTTTTCATGTAAGAGTTACAGGGGATATCAAACAAATATTTTCACAATGATTGATACTTCAGAGCAAGTGTGAAGATTGCAACCTTCCTTCTTAGCTCGCATGCTTCCCATTATAAATCGCACCTCACATTTAAATTTAATAAACATGCTATGTAAAGGCACGTCTTCTCGAAACCTTATTCCAAAAATTGAAGACTATTAAAGTAAAATGTTTATTGAAGGAATAGATTTGGTTTCACATAGGCATGACAATTGATACAAAGGAACTGGTCATCTAAAACAATAAAGAAATTACATTATGGGGAGCGAAAAAATTAAAAACGGTGCCTTGCAACGTGTGCCTATATAAAGGCGTTTGTGCAAATTAGCATATTTGGAAGTAAGGGAGAAGAAGTGCTTATGCGTTTGACTAGGCAGAACGTTGCATTAAACTAAATATGCATAAAGTCAGATTTAAAATCTATGCAGGGCATAACTCTCAATGCAAAAGCTGCATTTTTTTACACAAAAGTGGGAGAAGCTATCAAAGTAGTCACCCAAAATTCCTATAGCTGATAGTTGTGCAATCCAACGAGCGCATGGGAAATGGTGGAATCAACACTGGCAAGGGGTAATACACACCACACCAGGTGACGCCCGGGCAAACACTGAATGGTGACATCCGAAACACCATGACAGATTATTAACAGCCTGTGTAACTCTTTTCGAACTTGAACGTCACAGATCAAAGTGTTAGCAATGCAATAGCTCACTTATGTATGAGTTCATTAAAAATTTTAGAATCTAATAGAGTACCGTAGTCCGCTATAAAATCGTCAACAGTCAAGGAACCTTATTCGTGATCGCCTGCTAAAAAAAAGAGAAGGTGTATTTAAAATTACACTAGCAAGAGTTATAACGGTCGTTATGACCCGTGGCATATAAAAGATCTACCTTCGGGGCGCTTCAACTGAACTCTTAACCTTTTCCTTCCCAAAGCATATCCATCCATTGCGCGTATCGCGTTCTGCGCACTCACTGTATTATCGTAGCTGACAAAACCTGTGGATAGACACGCCGCGGTTAACAGAGATCGTGGCCATTTCAAGGGCAGTCAACCAAACATGTGCACCTACCAAACCCTTTGCTTTGGCCTGTCGTTCTGTCCAAAAATATCTTCACGCTCAATACGCGCCCAAATGGCGAGAACAGATCCTGAGGGATATGGAAGATGAATAAGTTGGAGCCTTTTGGGCCCCTTCTCACTGATTCCCGTCCAACGGGGTCTTGGTGATTAGGGGTGTTCACAAATTGGGCGGCGTATTGAGCAGCCACTGCTGCTAAAAGGCAAAGGAAGATAATGCATTCAAAAGAATTTTTAGACATGAGAAAATAGAAGGAGAAGCATAGACCCACCATGTCCAAACTGGGGATTGATGCACACAGGTGGATGGATAGCTAAAATTGATGCATGATGGTGTGTGGCTAGAAAGGCATAACTTTTGCAACAAATGACGGCAAACGACAACTCACCTGCGCCGTCATAAGGAGTGCTTGGCATTGTAAGTTGCACATTCCAACTCGGGTAAAATTGGTTATTCTGAAGTGCACTGGTAGCAAGATATTGCTGTTGCTGCTGCGGCATGAGTTGCTGTGTGCTGTGTTGAGCCAACATGTATTCATTAGACCGCACCACTAAGGGATCATTTTTTGAGGCCTCGTAATTAGCTCCTAGCGCAGCAATCGTGTTGCTGATGGCTAAGCCAGCGTTGTCGGTTATAGCAACAGCTGCGGGATTCGGCCATACTGGGGACAAAATTGCTGCACTTGGCTGGATCTGTGCAACTGCTGCGGGGCCCTGCAATGGTAGAACAGCCATTTTGTCTCAGCCTTTGCCTACATATGTAACTTTTAGAAGCATTTGAGTCGTCAGCCATTGAATAAGGCCTTGCGCATATCGCAGAAGCATAATTCCCTTAGCTAATCCCCAAACGAATGTGCTTACGGATTGCAGCGTCGGAAGACAATGGCCGAGGTCACCACCAAGTAGAGCAGTAGCATCCATGGGGCAATTTACTTGGAAATTTGGAGTAAGCTGTGCAATATTATGACCTCCGAGAGAGATCACAGCTGGAGTCGAACTTGAGTTCGATGGTAACATGTGGCCGTTGAGCAGAGGCATCGATCCAGCTGCTCCCATGTTTCTTTCGTAATGTGCACCAGTAGCCACTTTTGGCGACAAATTATCTGAGTCCTATCAAAAGCAATCATCGTAGTTAAATGCGAATAGGCACGGATAGGTCATGGCCATACTGTAGCCCAATTCCAAGTACTTACGGGTACTGAGGAAATTCCATCTCCAAGATTCGACGGGTTAGGTTCTCTTGGGCCAAAAGAGTCTTTCGAGGCACGATCGTTGTTTTAATTGAATGTGATTGTGAAATAAAGCAAAAATGACGTCAGTAGAAAAAAGAAAATATGAAAAGTGTTTTCTAACTTCACGGCCTCTTAAACTTGCATAGCAAACCTACTCTTTCATTAGTAGATAGGCCTTCTTATCTAATGCTGACGAACTCAATCATGACTTTTCCACACAAAAATTAGCTACAGCTTTAAAAATAGCCTTAGGTGAGCTGACCTGGGAGCGCGCATTTAACTATGAAAAAAATAATAATTTTTAAATGCGGCACTTCGCTGGATGTGTACTACTAACAAACTGGGGTGGATGAAAATGGGTTGGGGCATATTCTGCTCTTGGTGGCTATCCTAAGAGTACCGCCAAAACATCAACAAGTAAGAAAGATAGCTCAGCCAATTCTTGCTTATCACTATCTTATTTTTAAACTGCAAAGTGCCAAAAAAGGGAATAATTTGGCAGCTGTACGCAGAAACAGGGTGGTTTCATGAAAGAATGAAGTTTATAACCCCTAAGAACATACCATTTAACGAGGACACTATAAACGCAAAGCACCCACTGGAGCTTCTGTCCTCCTGAACTTGAGATGCAACATTAGAGTTGGAATTGGCTGATTCCGCTGTACGATTCATGAGTGCAGGAAAGCAGTACAGTGAACAACTTAGGGCCACGTGTCGCCCCAAAACGAAATTTGGACCTGAGTGGTGCTGCTACTACACAGCTTTGATATTTATACATTTCTTTGGTGCGTCCGTTGTTCATATTCTAAGCGCTTATTCGCTAATGGATGAATCACAACTCCTGCATTATTGGTTGGGAGTGATCAATGAGAGAATGAGGCATCTGATTGGATAAGCCCATGAGTCTGCACAACTTTTGGGTCAGCGCTACGTGCCTTACGTTATGGATGAGCAAGTTAACTTTCTACATTACATTGGCCCAGTTAGTGTAAAAACTAGTGATTTTTATCGCGTTTGTCATAAACTAAAAGGGACTACTAATATTAGTGTCGGTTTTACATGACTTTACCCAATAAATGGGTAATGGAATGCCCTTTTGTGATGATTTGGCGTATAAACGCGGGCCACGATGAATGAGACTCTTAAGTCAGCTGCTGAACTTTATAATGCCTCCCAACGAAAGAAACGGAATGGCATTTGATGTGACACATATTTTATTCCTTAGGACGAACCAATTCACATTCACGTGAATTTGACCTAAGAATAAGTAGGACAAAATTGGGTTCGGACCATTTGTGGGATCTTTGATTCGGCTTCCAACGGTAAAGTACAAATGTACATTATCTCGAGCAATTCTTGCTGATTTGAGGAAGCAAGTTAGTCTAAATTTAGAAAAGGAAGTGTAAAAGGAATTAACCACAGTGATAAGTGATCGCGATCGGTAGTAAACGCCTTATTTTTACATGCAAATTTTGATGCAGATTACAGGAACGCACTCTTGGAAATTAACCGCACCAAAATGCCCTTCACACGATTTTTGTGAAAGCATCTCGGTATTTATCTTGTACAAAAGGCAAAGGTACTTCCATCTATGCATACATTCTGCCATCTAAACTAGTCAAACGTAAAATTTCCTTAAGCTGCGACATTTTCATTTCCAGCTTGAAGCATCTAACATAACTTTGTGTTTGATGTAAGGATGCCATCTTCGAGCCGAAATAAAACTACGCCCGGCAGGATCTGTGTGGTGATACCTTTTTTACAAGTTACTTTAAAAATTTGTTCATCCGATTTATGGTACAAGGTTATGCGTGTTGCTCGAGTAATCGATTGGAATTAAAGGTCGCAATTAGCTTTTTCGTCTTAAGTTGAGCGCATTTAAGTCTCGATTATAAGAGAACGATAAGTCGATATCCTTTGTTTGGAAAAATTCAAAGAGTGGAATTTATCTTGCGACGTGCACAAGTACTTATTTGGAATTGATTTTCCTTTTTTGACAAGATGAACTAGGTAACGCTTAATGGCATTTCGCTTTAGGATAATAAAGTTACGGTAATTAGACTCGTAATTCCACACAAATTATCTCTACCAATGAAACACTGTAAAAAAAGCCAGTTGGAGAGACTTGTTAAAGTCAGTTGCTGACTGATTCATTGCGTGTACTTTGATAAGGTGTTGCCTGTATTGAAGAGAGAACAAGATAGCACCTATGACGAGACACGGGTAGAGTGCTGGTGAGTAATCGAGAAGTCAACCAGCTATGCAACCACTTAAACTTCATCCATTTCGTTCTAAAACTAATTTTGCAATGCTTTTGCGTAACTAATCATGAACTCTAAAGTTGAGTTGGAAAGAAAAGTGACCTTTACTGAAGGCAAAATGGGTAAGTTTTAAGGGAGGAACAAAGGCAAAGTCCTGCAACCCAAAATGAAACGTCTATTTCCTGATATCGATGCAGCGAAACACACGACAAAATCCACCATTGCCAGATTAGGATCATGTAGAAATTTCGTCAAAATTTTGCCTCAGCTTACACAGCGGTAGTCCTATACACAATTTGTGCCGGTTCATCTAACATCATAAAGAAAGGTCATAAATTCACTCAAAAATCTACTGATTGAGGCTAGCTATCTTTAAAAATTAATCGTTTTTTCTCTATGGAACAGGATGATATTGGCCTAAGGGTAATATGCAGTTAATATTTCAAAGGATGCGACTCATTTTGCAGAAACACCCAAGACCAGTGGCGTTACATACTTCGAAACTACAACCTTCGCCAAAACTTAATTTTCGATGGCCGCCTGTGTTAGTATCAACTGCATTTGGAAGTGGTGCTACTTTGGAGTGCACAGCCCAAGCGCGCTCCGACTTTTACTTCAACTGAGGTCATCGGTACTACGAAGTAGAGATAGTTGACATTTGAAGTGGACTGCAGCACACGTTAAGCCTAGCTACAACACACTGAACGCATTTTTAATTCACGGCACTTGCGTGGCACCTCTGGATAACCTGTATTAGCTCCCTTTGAAGGTATTTAAAAGTCAGGCGTCGCGCTAAGTGGTCATCGTTGGTAACCAACCCCGTATTTTCCCTTGGAGTTTCAGAGGCATTTGAGACTTTACAATCACACTCAACCAGCATTAATTTGGCCATATAATATTAACCTCGGAAGCTGTGGTAACCTTTCTGACCGAGAGATTAGTGTTACGGAAGTGTGGCACACTAGTAAAAAATGAACACCAGACCAGCATGACTAGTGTTGCGTCCCATCCAATCCTCCACCATTCAATCCATCAATCAAGCTTAGCTAGATTATTTCGTTGATAGCAATGAGATGGGCCTTAAAGTCAGAGGTGATGGCCGTTTGCTTAACATTCTCAACATAGAAATCTGTGGTTGTTCGAGTTTAGCTAAAGTTCCGTCTGGATGTCTCATGACAATTATTCACTGCTGGCATGGTTTGGATGATATTGATTACTGGCGACCAGCTGCGTCTTTATCCGCCATTGCGGTATTACATCACGCTAGGTAATAATCATGCCTGCAGTGATTTTTGGACTGTCCTTCTCAGGTCAGGGGGTCGGACCAAAGTCGAATCAGCGAATTTCGTGACTGCGCCTATGACACGCACATATTTAGTAAGTTTTGCAGACAGGCACGAACTTTGTCATTATTAATTAAGGTAGAGTTTATTGTAACCTGTTCAATCACGATTAGATCCAGTTGCTTCCTTGCAAATAATCCCTGTGCTTGTGTTAATTTGACGAAACCCAGATTGGTTTTTTGGAATCAGCTAGATGGTCACCAATTTAGGCGAAACATGGATCAGACCTAGCTTCTGCTTCTGCTGTTTGGCCACAATTGAAAGGGTGAAGGAACTAGTTGCTTAAAATTACACCTAATTGCGGTTCGATTGCTTTCCCTGTATTTATGCGAAGACAATGTCTGTTTTAAAAACTCAGGAACAGATGTGTGAGGTGGACATGCGAAATACCGGGCGCATAAAATTTACCTAAATACTGCTAGTTTGGCTTCTAAAGAGCAGCATGAATTCCTTGTCTGCGCTGCGTAGAGGTCTGTTCAGAGCCGTGACCTGGTGTACAATTAGATTTTATGGGTGGAGACGGGCACCAAGTCTATGCTGTCTGCAACCCAATGCATGCTAAAAAGTGCAAAATTTATGGCGGACACAAAAGTCGATGCGTAGCGAGAAGTGCAGGCTATATTCACTCTAGACATTGCCTTTAACATTGAACTCAATAAGCAAAACTTATCTACTGCTGTAATTAGTGGATGCAAATGTTTAGATGAACATCTTGACAATGAGATGCAACTCACGATGACGTATTGTTAACCTGAGGAATAATGTGAGGAAGGGATTGGATTCTGTAGGTAGTATCTCCTACTTGGAGGTAAAATGGCACAGCGCCTGTGATGGGCACGAGCATAACGCTAGTCGGTATTTAAGGAATCACGAAGACGTGCGACACAATGAGCCGCGTATGCTTTGCTATTATATTCACCTCAACGTACATGTTTGTGTTCTTTTCGTGGGACTACCCGCGCTCTGCCGAGTTGGTCTGGGCAGTAAATTGACCTTTACTGGAATTAGAATAGGTGAGCTTCAAAGGAGGGATAGAATTGGGGTCATAATGTGCCTCACGAAACGACGGTTTTTCAAAATCAATGCAAAGAAACCCGTCTTGATGCTCATTTACCAAATGGTAATTTAGCAAACCAGCAGAGCAACGGGGTTATATTTTTGGTTGCTAAACTAGGCAACTTACCGGGAACTCTATCGTTGATGGAATTAGGACCTATAAAAGCGTTATTAAGGATGTAATCTTCAAAATATTATGCATCGATTTTTCCAGCATCAGAAGAAAAGGTCATTGATTTTGAAAATGAAGGTGCGCAGAGGTAAGCCAGCTTTAAACTGCAAGATAGTTTGCCTTTGCGAGGCAGGGTAGCACTAGACCTAGGACGAGTTTGTAGTTAATATTCTTGGTCAGCGCACGCCATTTTATATGATGTCATCCAAAATTAGTGTTATTGCGCATATCAAAACTGTAAGAAACTGCTTTAGCACCTGTGGTCACCTGTGCCACCATCAACAACGGTTCAGGGTAGCGATCTCTTGAAATGTAAGGACAAAAAGTGCTTCAATCCTAATTACGAATGAGTCCACAAGCATTTGATATTTGGGATAAGTCGAAGTGCATATTAGGCGTTTCAGTGATTGCGGCACTTGTGTAACACCTCTGCGTGGCCCTTATCAGCTTTTATTAATGCGCGACTCACTTTTTGCAAAGTGAACTGCTACTAGCTTCAATGAGTAGAAAGAGTTGCTCACGGAAATTAAATGCTAATTAAAAGGTGACCCATGCCTTCCGCCTGTCAATCGATTGTCTCGACCGTTAATATTTTGTACACCACAAAATGTCAGGAGATATGGGCCGAATCTTAAACAGATCCGAAGCATTCGACTCCGGGACACTTTCATGCAGGGCATCTTGAAAGTGAGGCACATATTGTTGGTCTGAAAGGAATGTCTAACATGCGTTCTGCAAGATAACTTCCTCTTCAATCAAATGCGCTTTAGCGACTTCAAATGCTGTATTTGCAAGCTTTTATAGAAATATCGTATTGTGACTTATGAGGGCAGTCGTGGCTTTGATAAAAGTTGCGATCTCTCAATCCCTTTAACTGAAAGAGATCGAGTAGACATGAGACACGGCAGAAAAATTACGATATGTTTTTCAAAGTTATAAGGCGATTCTTAAAACATGTATCAAAATAAAAATTCTTAACCAAATTTATCAGTTCGCCTGCTCGAACTTCGTGTTCGCATCGGCATTATTCCTTGACATTTCTATTTACTGCCACATGTTTTACGAACAACCGCAAATGAAGACGTTTTCCAAGCCACTTGTATTTCATTCAGTATTAAAAAACTTCTACTGAATTATCCGTTTAGGGTTAAATCTACGCCATCAGCCCTTAAAATCATCCATAGACTCATTATGACTTATGTCTACTAGACGATGAGCATTCTGAACACTGTTTCATGGTCTCAGAATGCTTTAAACCTTCTTGGAAGCCTATACCTTCAATTAAAAAGGAGTAATAATGCAGCATTAGGGTAAGAACGCTATTAGAGCTTTGGCACAGTTCAAATAGTCTCCGACAAATTTTCCCATTTCGAGAGAGATATAACGGAAGCACCTAAGTGGCATGCCTTCAAAGCCCAAGGCTCCATAATAGAATGCGGATACTAGTCTACCGAGATAACCGTGTAGGTAGACGTTGCCACTCAGCGTCAGCTTTGCCAGGCTCTCAATAACTGGAGGTCCTAATCTATCATTAGCATTAGCAGCACACATCAGCATACCCTGCGACTCGATACCGCGCATCTTGACAGGTTTGAGATAGCTCATAAAGGTGCCCATTAATCCCTGCACACTCTCAGTGGGCACATGTGGCATGAGGTCGCTGACCGCGTTGCGGAGGTCATCTTCACCATAATTCACCTTACTGGAAGAAAGAGGAAGGTTTTGCGATGCGAAAGTCAAATTAGGAAAGGCCTCTAATGCTCTGAGTAGCACCCACTAAAGTGAATTTGAGACATAAAAGGATCAGATACGGATGAACTTTGCGAATGGTATTATATTTACTAGTTGCCAGCCACCAAAAGTTTTTTTTGTTTTCATTATTACTATACGTGCACTATTATGTCAAGAAATGCTTTAGAACCTCGAATATACAGCTTAGACCTTTACAACTGGAGATTCGAGATGTTAGCTTTCTCGCGAAGCTAATTTTTACAGAAACACAAATTAGCGTTATTCTACTCACCCACCTATCGACCAACACATTCGCACCATCGATTTTGATTTAGTGAGTAGACGACTTCTAAGTTATAGACGCTGCCAAAACATTTGTCTCCTAGTGCTTCCCTGTCAACTGGGACAATGCGTGATTCCATAAGTTATACTTCAACTACAGCACATATTTCTCCGTGTGTCATAGCGGCGAAGCATAGCATCTGTTCAACAAAATAAAGGTTGGCAAGAAGAGTTGGTGAGGGAAGTAGAAGAAGGGTAAGGAGCACATAGGAAGTGAATATAAGAGAGTGAATTCAAAGGCAAAGGAGTGGAGAAGAGTTGGCAGTGGAGGTTAGGGCGTCGTCCTTATAGCGTGGGTATCGAGGATTTGAGCCTCTCACTACGTATAACAACTTCCTACTCCCACTTTTAGTCCGATTTACTGTGTCTTGCTCTCTAGCATCAAAGTAGGCAGTATGCCCATACTTCTTGCTGCTAGGTATTGTTAGACAGGCATGGTATTGCCACGGACTCAACGACTACTGCTCCACCTTCCACCTCCTTTTCCTCCTCATCGCCATAATTTGCTCCAATTAAGCAGCACACCTCCTTCCCATATCGATCCATTCTTTGGAAAGTTAATCGGTAATGCCGACGCTCTTGTAAATATTAACCACTTCTACGTCCGTAACAGTGGTAGAGACCATGCTTGTGAAGCGGCATCCTAGCCGGTGATGGTGGACGAGGAGGAGTGCTTGCCATTATACCTGTCATGGTGGTAACAGCAGTGACGACACCGCTACGTCGTAATCAGAATTAAGAATTTTTCGTCTTAAAGCCTGAGCTAGGCACTTGAGAGAACCTCAAGAGGTCGGCTGTATGTTCTTCTTCCCACTCATTTATTTATTGCGTTTGCTACGATTAGGTCACTCATATATTACTAGAGCAAGAACAAGATACCAGTTGTTCAATTGCTGCTTTCGATACTATTTATAGTCATTTGCACTGCCATTGCAGCTCGGAGCAACATAAAATAGCATCTGCTACCACGGAATGATACACGTTGAATGTGTGATGATTAACTAAATTTTGTCGCTTTTATCTTCCTACATGATGCGTAAGCTAGGTGGTAAGCGAGTCATCAACTGACTGAGTGCATGAGTGGTTAGGTTAGTGAGCGCAGTGAAATGGGAGAGGAGACGGCGCAAAAGGTGTCGTACTGGGATCTGAACGTAAAAACTTGCAACCAAAACGCGGTATCCTGGCCACCAGACCATTACAGCGCTGAGTGCGACACAGCGGCAAAAGGAGGCAGGAGTGTTATTGATATCAGATTTGATAACTGTGCTAATGGTACTGAAGCAAGAGGTTAAAGGCAAAGTTGTCTTCTCAATCCACCGACAGAATGTTGACCATGATCTTTACCGTATCGCACTTCTCTTCTGTAGGTACAGAGAGATTACAGTGTAATGAGGGTGATTAGGTGATAATCATGTAGAGCGATAAATTAAAAAAGTAGTCAGATACGTAGAAATGCTACAAAGTAGGGATACAAATTTAGTCTATCATCAAAACTCAAAAACACCTAACTTCCACAAAGTTGGCAGCAGAAAATGTTGACATTCAGGTCCGAATTACGTTACTCCAACACCCGATTAAAACTAAGCCAAACTGGCTTCAAATTTGCATTTCAATTCCTCACTGCTAGTTGGAACCAATTCTTAAAATCATATCCTGTTAAAGTGATGGTAATCAATTAAAGCGAAAAGCACTCCAGATCCTCTGCACTAGCTTATTCACCACCAGAACTTTTTGAACAAAACTGGCAAGCACGAGTTTTACCGCCACACTTAATTTCTATGCTGACTAAGAAAGATTGGCTCTAACCGCAAGCACAGGCAATGTTTTCTTCCAGGCAATTAATAAAACCCTTAGCCCTTACCCTGGAGTAATAGCTTAGGCAGAGCTACAAGGGCAATCGATTTTCAAAAAGAAGCATTTACCAACTCATCTGCAATGCACACATCTGAAATCAACTGATGGCCATCCTTCATAAACATTGTTCCGTATAAGCGTACGTTTGACATTTGGGGCTAAAATCAATTTTTCTTGCCAATGGATGAACAAAGACGATTGGTAATGTCGCTAGCAGATCACCCATAATGAGGACTCGTGTGGCAGTGCCCACAAAAGCGAAGTTTAGTTAAGCAAACCCCTTTGATGAGAGGTGGTTGACAAATGCAACTCGCGTTTCGAAATTCACATCAACTAAAGAGTCACAACCTCGACCGCAATGACTCAGTTATGATATTGCTGTTACAGTATCTTCACATCTAGCCAGTGAATTGTTTCCAAGAGCCTGGGAACAAGTCGAAAGAGGTAAGTGCATGATCTGTTTGAATGGGGATGAGAAGTTGGAATTCAACAGTTTTAGTTAAAATGACATTCCGCAGAGGTCAGTGAGAGGTCTGTTGAGAAGCTGCAAAGAAGTTTAACAGTTGTAGATTATTAAAATGATTCTGTGAACTCAACCCCAAAGATAATGCGCGTGGATACCTTAATGCATTTGAGGAAGCCATCGTTTATAAGGTTTATGTGGTGTTTTGATAACTTGTTAGAATTGTAGATATTTAACTCTCTGGTCATCAGTAAGCTGGCTAGGCGAGCTTCTCATTCTCCACAGGCTGTACTTATGCTTTGCTTTTGTAACATTACCCACGCTAATAGAAAATCAAGCCCTTTCACGTCAAGGATAGTAGTATGCTCACTTACGATCATTCAATTGTATCTGTTAAATGGGTTATTGCAATACTTCACTAACATTGTATTCTCACCTCCACGTTTGTCAATTATTTAAGAATATAAGGGCAATAAATAAAGTTTGCGTTCCTGTACATCGAAACATCAGTCGTTAACACCTATGCTCCAGATTTTGGCAATCGGAAAGGCGTTCAAGGTTCTTACTCTCGAAATTTCAATGCCGGTGTCATAACAAAAATACTATTCAGTTGACCACTCACCCCTAAAGATGAATGTTGCAGTAACGACGATGCGTTTCTGCTGCTTGCGTCTAATGCTCTGCTTTGCAGAGTTTTGCACTGCATTGACAAAGAGCCTGAATGCACATCTAAAAGATATTGAGAACTGATTGAGAGGGGGGCAAAAAAGGTGAGAAGCCGAGGCTATGGAATAAAACAGGATGGGAAAGAGGAGAAATGGACATGGACAAAGTAGGATGGTTCTTCACAGTTTGGTAATGCAGCATTCCATATTTCGTTCTCACCCCTCCCATCTATCCCTCAACTAATTCACCTACCCTCTCATCTAGCCATCTGACTTAAAGATATTTATCTTTTAAGCAGCGCACTTAAAAGGGCTAAAGATGGTTTTCCTATCCATG
Organism: Taenia hydatigena; assembly: GCA_036345935.2. Lineage (NCBI taxonomy): Eukaryota > Metazoa > Platyhelminthes > Cestoda > Cyclophyllidea > Taeniidae > Taenia > Taenia hydatigena. The sequence continues at coordinate 98,042 of JADWOT020001432.1, forward strand.
TGATTAACACTGGATATCAGATTTGGTACTATTAAAGAGCAGCACTCAAATGAAATAGGAAGGAGGTGGGGGATGGAAAAAGTAGCCCATGGAGAGAAGAGGAGAGGAGGAGGAGTTATTAGCATAACTTGCTACCAATTTCTACTGTAGCTATCTGATTTGGCCCTTTGACTTCTCCGAGGCGGCAGGCCGGATGGTTGAGTGGTGCTAAGATGGCGAGGGGGGAGACGAAAGTAAAAAAAAAAACAGGAGGCCGAACAGGAGGAGAAAATGGAGCAAAGGGGACATTGACGGTTAACTGAATTAACGGGACGAATCCGCGAAGAGAGATGAGCAGCAGGATGCGAAACATTGCCTAGGCAATCATATCCGACGCTGCTGTGCGATGAACCATTTTAAATCCCACACGTGTGAGTCGATTAGCGGCATGTGTCATCGCGTGGTGTCTCTCAGCGCCATCTGGTGTTGGACTTAGACGGCATCCCTTGTGAGTGATTTGTGAAAGCGGACATCACTTTGTGTTGTTTTTACCTTGGTTAAATTCTGTGCATCATAGCGCATGCACAGGTGACAAAGGAGGATGAGACGGACTACCAATTCTAATGTGCTTTGAAGGAAATGAGCTGCCTTGTCTGGACTGTTTTTCGTCAGCTTTTACCTGTGCTGCTTCCTTTTAGAAGGAAGCCTTCCGGCAATTGGGGGCGACGCGATGCATGAATCCGGTAAAGACATTGGTGACTAACTCCCAGTAATCGATATGGAACTGGTAAGGGTGCGCTTTTGGTTCTTGTTCCCAACCGCATGCGTATAACCCAGGGATAGCAATAGAGGTGATTGCACCTCCCTAGTAGGGGAAGCTGCACGACTGCTAAGCTAAAAGCCACGAAAGAATAGTTGGACGAGAGACGAAGGTGAGACGTCCAAAGACGAGAAGTAGAGGAGAGAATTGAGAAGGGTCATCGTCGGAAGCTTCTGCACATTGCTGTGGCACTGCGTTCTCTATTCCCTGTCCACTTTTTTTCACATTTTTCTGAATGTTTTCGTTTGCTCATTTCTCTAAAAATATATTTCAGTGTGGCTCGGAGGAATGGGTTTCGTGGAAGGAATGTAAGCTTCTATCAAGTGGCAAACTCGAAGACGCTACCCATAGGTTGCCTTGATAAGTAAAATACACTAGTTGCGACGACGCACGTAAATGAGGTCAGTGAAGAGGAGGTTAAGATGAAGCAGGGGAGAAGGAAAAGGTGGTAGCATGATTAACTTTTAATTTCTATGATTTCTTTCTGTGCTGGCCCTTTGACGTCTTTTGAACGATATTGCAGAAAGCTGGGAGGTCACAGAGAGATTAAGGTGTAGGCGGTGGAAGTAAAAGATGCGTGGTTAACCGAAGGTGAGTAGGTAACGGTTTAGAGACTAAGGCAGAAATGAAAGTTAAGAAAATGGATTTAACGCGCAGTAACAGATGGCTAAATCTCCTAAGATGGCCAGGTAACGGTTTTCGAATCAATATAAAGGAGTCAAAATTGGGAAAGGTGACCACAGAATAAATTGAGGGTTTGATATATTAAGCAGATAAAGGAATGCGATGACGACAGTTGCATTAATTATACAGAATTTTAAGAGGTAGAGCTTCCTAAAGAATGCAGTCTGCAAAATAAGTAAAGCTGCTTCTAAGACCATATCTGTGCTACTAAATGATCAGGCAGTCGTGCAGCTAAATCAGTCATCTCAATGCTCTAAAGTGACTTGCAAATTATATTCTGTCCAAGACTTCGGCCGTTAAAACCATTTGGCCCAACACGCAAATTTTCCGGTGTTTCAGAGTATGCAGCCAAGAACCTAGTTAGCATTGCCTTCAAAATATTGGCAGAACAAACAAGTATCTTGGATCTAGCTTGCAAATCGCTAAGGGTAGTTCAAGCTGCTATAACGTCAAAATGTTTTCAATCATTTTATGAAATAAAAAACTAGAGGTTTTTGTTTTTGGATCCTAATGCCGCAATGGAAGATGATCAACATGATCTAGAAGTTTCTCAATGAAAAGGTGGGCCGAAATAAATCATTGCACAGAGTAAACTATAGTACTAAAAATCATCTTCTTGAAGGGTCAAAGTTGCAAAAAGGATGAGCTCGCATTTAGCTTGGGTTGCTCTTTGTCAGTGATTCCAGCATTTGAATTTTGGTTCTCAAATCTGAGGACGACTGGAGCCTCTCCATTCTAAGAAATAAATCACTGTGATTCCTTTTGATAATCCGAGATTCCTAGTCACTAAGGCATTTAAAATTTGTAGCCATTTACCTAATAGCATTGCCTAATTAACAATAAGTGTTAGGCACTGCGAAAGATTTTATCATTAAAAGTATAAACTGTCAAATTCACCTCTTAGTCCCTTGTCGCTTTGTCGATTCAAAACACAGATCAATGCTTCTAAAACAGTTAGCAAGAAAATCGCCACATCTACTAGGTTTTCTGTTATACGTTGGCCTAAGAGGACCAGTAAAAGTTGTCACAGGACCTAAGAATCGCCATAAAGTGTCCAACCTGCGTTACTCTTAGATAAAAGTCGTCAAAATAAATCTGTTCCGTAAATTATACTGCTCTGGCAGAAGCATAAGATTGCTTAAAAGTTTTCCATTAGTGACCGATCTGCAGGAAAAACCTTCATTTCTAGGTTAGAGTCTGCTTTGGACGGCTCAAAACGCGAGTATATTTGCCAGAAATCTAATTAGCAGGAAGTGCACGATCGGATTTGAACCAAAAAGTTAGTTTAATTTTGGAGTGGTCCTTCAAAACAATATAATGTGAGCATTTATAACGATAAAGCTGTTACCTATAAATGCAAGCATGCAGTCAAGTAACAACCATTTTAAATGCCAAAAAATTCAGGTTCGTGAAAGTTAAAACAAGTTAGATCGAGTTAAACTGACCTCTTAAATGTCCAAAAGACGTTTCACTGCCGTGAGTCAGAGGTAACAATCACTTAACTGCTCATGATACTTCGAGGAATTTAGCACTGTCTCACGCAAAATGTTTTGACTGTCCTTATGGAACGCATGAGCAAGCGCCATGCTTTCACTATGCTGTCTCATTGACGGCAGGATACCTACGATAAAGGTGATTGCAACTAACCTTTCCTACAAGAAGTGAGTCCGCATCAGGATGGTGTTCCACCTCCACGATTTCGCTCACCCGCATGTCGATGCGAATGATGTTAACGGACGAACCTTTATCTTTTTGTCCACCCGTTGGTAGAGACTTTGGTTTAGCACCACGAGGGAGATGCCTCTATCTGAGTTAAAAGTAGAGTATTGGTTGTTATCGCCTTCATGAATAGGGTGCATAGAATGCAGCATAACACTCCTACTGACATGAAACAAATAAGTTGATAAGTTAATGTCTCCAAGACACCTTAAGTGTAAACGATGAATGGAAGCCGCTCCAAGTTTATGAATCAATTTAAAGGTAAACATGGTTGACCGAATCCCTATCGTGAAGACTGAAAGAACAAAAGGCAATGCGTGGTCACCTTACTGGCCAGTATGCATCACAAATGTCATCAACCGTTTTGGACCCGGATAAAAAGAAGCTATTGAAAAAACGGAATGCTATCAAAATATAAAGCGCGATTAGTTCCGCCTCTACGTGATAACAACGATTTAGTAGCAGCTATTCATCGCGTTGAAATGGGAGGAGGCTGACTACCATCAACTTCAGATCTATCGACACCGAATCTCTCTAATGGGTGCATATGAAAGACCGTGCAGCAGTGGCGATGGAAACGCCTCTTTAATGGCAAGTTGCATCTTGTCATTTAATGGCACAAACCACTTAGCAAGGTATATGCTTTGCCTACAGAACCAGGAAGGACCAACATTTGAATTCGCGAAAAAGGCATGACCTCCTAAAGTAGCATGTAATTGGATGTATCTTGCCACTTGGATAGCGATGAAGAACAAATACTTTTCGCGACAAATATATGCCAAGCATTTTAGTTTGCATCATAAAATAACAAATTTGACTGATCACTTTAAAAAAATGCAGCATTTTGGCCTGACTGATTTGCAGCATTATTGTACTCGTCAAATCTATACGATTGACAATATGACTAGGACGAAAATGGACCAAGAACAGTTAATTGCAACACTGGATTAATACAGCCTCAACACAAAACGCGCCAATTTTAAAGAGAAAATGCGATGAATGCAAAGCGCTATGACAAGAGTAACTAAACAATCCATTGCAAACTAGTCGAAAACTTAAATAACAAGATAATGGTGGATTTAGAAAGCAATATTAATAGTGCGATTTCGCGCAAAGCAACTCAGACATTTTTAATGTCAATCGCGATTTCTAAGGCCATTCATTCGCTCAAATAAAATCAGATTACCATAAAGATTAAGTGAGAAGAACGCACCAGGTTCGTTTCTTGGACGGGCCGGGATAAACGGAATGCTAGGTTTCGAGTTTTTAATATGATTTTTGCATGAAGAAGGAAAAGATAAAGTGTCTAAAAGATCCTGTTAAAAGTCGAATAAAAAGCAACTTTTAACCAACCATAGTTTCCAGACGATTCGATCTCTCCTTGTGGGCATCAATTTCTCGTTTGAACTGAGCATTGCTTGCAACATATGCTAGTTTAGCATGCTTAAATGCGCTTCCATCGCAATTGGCAAGAGGAAAGGCCCTAAGCCCGACAATCTCTGCAAGTTTCTCTGAGTCCATTTTCATCAAGATGAGGCCTAGGATTAGTTAAAACACACGTCGAGATTCTCGAAAGTTAAATTTAAAATGGAACCATACAATGAATTGGAAGGAAGAAGCATTAAGAAATAAGTTAGCGATACTGTTTTGTCAATTAAATAGTTCAACCTAAATATGCATTCGAGGCAATAGCGATCAGGCAACAATGACGTTTCGACAACAAGGGTGATAGAAATTTGACATCAGTCAACTTACGGCCAGCTTCCTTAAATACTTGCCGTATAACAAAATCTAACAATTGGGTGCGCAGTTACAATAGTGAAACTAAGACAGGTGTCGAGTTCCGTTGAGCAGCAAACGACACCAATCTACATGCTCGAGTCCTGTAACATTATTAAAATGGAGTCATGCTTATAACAGCCTTGCTAAACACTAGATTGCAGGCAGTTTCTTCTAATTTTTCTTAGCTTTTTGCACTTTATAATTCAGGTTTTGGTTTACATCCAATGGCTGTTTGCTGCGTCAGAAAAGGCGGTTTATTTATCGTAAGTTTATTATTTTGATTTCAATGGCTCCGCTTTCAGGTTCTTATTTCGTTCCATTTATTTAGTCAAGCCATTTTGAAAGTCTGTAATTGCACTAAGTTTCTGATATTGTGAGACGTTATTTTAAGTTGCTTCTCTTAATCCTTACCTTATATTTTTCTCTCTTTCTAGTTGCAAAGCAATGAATTTTTCGCATATCAGCCAGCCACAATGACAAGTCCATAAAGAGGCGATCTCGTTCAATAAGCAGATTGCTAAGTGTGTTGGCGAAGTATATTACCAGTTTGGGTTGTTTCCTTTTGTCCGACTTGCTTCGCATATCGCTGATCAGAAACTAAAGCATCATACTCCTTTTCAAGACAGCACGTTGGGACAATTTAAGCACTGACAATGTAAAAAGTAAGCCTTCAAAGCCTTTTAACATACTTCTTAGTTGCGTAAAGTCCAATGCGTCGTGGTGCTATCCTATTGTCTACGAGGTATACTTCCTTCTCACATTGCGTTGCACATGCGCATGATACTTGCGTCTCTTAAATATGCTTTGTAGGCCAGAGGTGGAAGGACGTTTTCAACCTAGTCGTAGGGCAGCGTGGTCGCACTTCTGAGGCTGACACATCCTCCTCCTTGAAGCCCCTACGTAGTTGCTCCATATCAGCCCTCTTCATATAATAAAGATGTCTATACCATCAACCTATTAATATTTCATACTGAGGATCGTAGCTAGCACTTTCAGTCTTTCTCCTTCAGCTTCGCCTTACACATATTTTCTTACCAATTGCAGCTTACTACAAAGTACAGCCCAGAATTATTTGATGAATCTGAGTTATCGGAATAGTCTTCATTATTAAGTGTATTTAAGGAAGTCCATGGCAAATGGGTTTACTGAGGTCTGTGTATCTTTGCAATGAAAAAAGAGTAGTGGTTGGGAGTTGCCTCCACTCACGGCAACTTATTCGCACGCAAAAGATTATCGACCGATCAGACAAGGGTGGCCGACAAAGTAATCATAAGTTTACATGGCGAAAATTGGTTCTGATTACTGATGCGCCGACTCTGAACGTTTGTAATAATACAGACCCGTCCTCAAATACGCAAGCCACAGGATCATTACGCCTGCAGAGTCAAAAAATTAGTGAAAGCAAATTTCGTGTCGCACTATGCAGGATGTTCTTAGGTGACCGACAGCATCTTTCGAGGAATAGAGCTTGCTCTCGACGCGGCAAAGTTTGTTCCGTGACGTAAGAGTGTGTTGAATCTCGCTCTCTTCATCAATAAGCCTTTGTGACGTGAACTATTACAGACCTAATTAATCTTACTTCACGTCTCATCAAAGTGACCATTTAGACGAGTGCTATCTCTGACCTCAAACTTAATGGGTAAGCATTAATAGGACAATCACCAAGTTGACTGTAAATAAGTCTCTTCTTCCTTCCCTTTCGCTACCCTCCTTTCCAATACATACCCCCTTTTCAGCCATCTGATTGTTTGCTGCTGTACAATGGTATAGTCACACTCGATGACGGCCTTTCAATTAGTAGTAAAAATTTGGGGCCAAGAGTAATAAGGACCCTTCTTCATTCCACTTGAGGGAGCAATTTTAATCTTTGAACGAATATTCAGTGCTGCATTGCTTTCATTTGCAAACATTATAAATGTTCGTGCTGGTCTCTGGATTTTATTCATAATAACTTATTCTCACTAAATAAAATGATGTAGACTTCAGCTGTGTTTGGGTTATTCAGAAGTATCAGTGTTATTGCTACGTTGCCGGGTGCTGTTGAAACCAGAACTCGCCATTTACATCCTTGTTTCGCTTTTACAACATTTTTTTTGGTTCGCTGCTCTTCGAACTATAACACAAAAATGTTGACTTTGTTAATCATGATTGCATGACAGCTTCTAAACCGATCGTATCAATAGAAAAAGTAGACTTATTTTCTAAGAAGCTGATGTTCCACTTTTTAGCATTTGTTGTTCATTTGACATGTTTTTGCTCTGGCTAATCTTAGTTGATTCATTGAGTTTCTTGGTTATCTGGATTCCCAAAACACCTGCAATGAAAGTGTTGACAAATACTGGGAAATGCAGGAAAGATTTCTTAGCTTCGACAAAATCTAAGGAGACTTCAGATACAAAAGGGTGCTCGCTTTCCTCTCCTTCCCATCTGCACACTATCGCGCCCTAAAACCTGCACAGGTGTCACTAACCCATCACTCATACCTATCTACATGCCATTACCGTCTTCTATAGCGGTTGCTGTTGCAAGAGTAGAAGGGTAGATGCGCCAGGCATTGGCGCTGATTGATGATGGTGACAAGGTGGCACGAAGACTACGTTGGCAAATTAGTGGTGTGATTGTAGAGCGTCCGACTCTAGATGCGTGTTCAAATCACGTCAGGATCGGTGCACTTCATCCATCCTACCTTACCCTTCTACTCTGCTGCACCACATACAAAACGCACTGTAAATGCAATCTGCCTGCCTACTCCGTGCTATCCAATAGGGATGTAGGAGGGGTTGGCGTGCGAGTGCAGCAAATTGTTGCGGCAAGTGGGAACGAGATTTGTTTGCTATAAAATGGGTTGATCGTGGCCGAAGGAATTGATTAATTGAATATGAGATGGTTTCCAAGCAGTGAAATCCCAACTATGCACAAAGCATTGGGAGGCGAAGAAAGGAAGGCATTAGCCAAGCTACCATAGCTGCAGGGGCACTCGAATCCGCATTACTCTGAGTATAATCTAGACGCGCTATGCATTGCGTTGCAACAGCTCTATCTCTCACAGCCTTCGCCTTTCTAGTATCATCGATCCATTGCTTTGACACCAGCACACCGCTCCACTCCTTATTGCATGGCATGCCATGTCTGCTCCCCTACACTCACTCGGTGCAAGTATTCTTCTCCACATGGTCATCGTGTCGACACATCTGATGCAGTCTAACACCACGCCACTCAACTAGATGCGTTGCGACGCACCATATTTGTTTCCTTCCCGGGTGTTTTTTGTAACTGCATTCGATTGAATGTCACTAGCGTTTGCGGCTACAAGGTGGAAGTGTATAGGCAGCATTAACAAGAGGGCTTGAGAATGATGCGGATGAATTTAAAGTGATTGAGGTGAGCAAGTGGTTAGTAGTGGTAGTGGATGTGTGAAATCCTCCTGTAGATTAGGCAAAGGATAGAGGGACGTGGTTATAATGCGCTGGTCAAGAATTAGAGCTTCCCGGAGGTATGATTATATCCTTCTTTTATCTCTCCTTTCCGTACCTTACTGCCTGCAGCCATTTGTCATTCCATAGGATTAGAGTGAACTCACAACTTTGTGATTCACTGACAGTGTGGCTTCATGGTGTAGTGATTATAAACCAGGACTTTAAGTCATGCAACCCTCTCTCATTCTTAACCCACCAACTACCTCTAAATATCGCCTTTAGGAAGGAAGGATTTTGCATATGCTGATGCGATGGCAGATAAGAGGAATATTATAAGGCTAGCTTTTTACATGACACTTTCGGTGCCTTGGGACAGAAGAAGGCTAGATTTGCTCTTAATGTTCGTTGGCGCACAGCACGTATAACAGTACCGGCCGAGGCTTCCTTGAAGACAATTAAGCACATAATGCTGAGGCAAGATACATATATTTAGCAGACAGATAGAAAATTTGGCTGATGGCATAATGCGGAGGCTGGAGCGAGATGGTGCTGCATCATTCTTATTTAACCCCTACCATTCCTGCTGCAATTGCTCTCAACCTGCACTCTACTGTGTCCATCTTCACTGCCTGCACAATTGCCTGGCCCTTTGGACTGACTGGCTTTCATATCTGGCTCCGAGGGTGCCTAGTTATTTGCCTGCTACACAGACTTGCCGGTTGGCTTAACGCCTAACTGGCTGGATCTAACGCTGTTCGAGTAAGCATTTACCTGCATGTTTGGATAACCAGGATCTATCAAATGTCCTAGCAGATTTGCTAGCCGGCTAACTATCTCCACAAATGCACTTCTTCCTGCTTTGCTGGCTGAGCTACTATCAGGATGGCTGCGAATTTCTAAGTAAGATTTGACCGATATATACTGACTTGAATCCAGTGGCGATTCAGGTCACTTCAACTCCATTTCAGTTGAAGCTTTTATTGTCCTTACTTTCTCTTCTAGTCATTCATTTTCTTTTCTGACCAAGCCTTTACACATTTTGCGCTGATTTTCTTGTACGCATTCGCTCCGTTTTCTATCCAACACTTTGGATTGAGGGTGGCTTGAGAATAGAGGAAAATCCGAGAGGTGGCATCTGAAATGTGGTGTGAAATAAATGCCAACAAATTAGCTAAAATCAAAATATTGACTAATTAGATTTGTTAACCAATGAAACAATTAGCAAGCCGAAAGGTTTAATCTGACTTGGGCGAAGCCAAATATCAGGTCGACCAAGAATTTTAAAGAGAAAAATGACATAATTGAATGCGCAAACTAAAATAGCTCACACAGGCGTACAACTGCACGAGGTTTACTTCGACGATGAAGGGATTATTTCTTCGTAATCGCTTTTTTGATGTGCTATTTGGTCCAACTCTTTATATTGCAAAATATGAACCTGGGTAATGCAAGAGGCAAATGCATTTGCGCTGTGCCATACACGAGCGCGCACTTACTGCAAAGTCTTTGCCAGTTTCCGCAAAGATCCGAGAATACAGACAACTAAAATGGCAAAGACCGAACATAGGCAACACGGTAGGTAGATGGTCATCTGCAGTTCAAATCACTGACAGGCATATCTTTATTCTCAATTGTACAACAGGAAAAAGGACCAAATGATAAGAGTCTGCGATGGGCTAAAATAATTGGAACGGATGATATAGGTGACTACATTAAAGCATAGATCTCTGATTTCTGTCTTACCATTAAGGTTGCGCTACGTCAGGTCGAGCTATTACACGCGTGGATGGTGATGATAAAAAGCTCCTGATCGCCGGTCTTCTCTATCTTGCTTTACTCATCCATTCCTTGTTACATTCTATTGTCCTTTTCATTCAGTTGCGCTTGCATTTTAAGGTAACAAAACCTGGAGTCTAAGTGCCACTCGGCTGATGGCACATTAAATGAAGTGGCTTTTAGCTATCATTGACTTGCTGAGGGAGATGTTGTCCCTTAGGGTTAATCCGTTTGCAGCAAATGGCTTTATTTATTGACAGAAAGGCATGCTAACGAACCGAAAGAATCTGACTATCCGCTTCCACCCTTCCTACTTCTTACCTTGCAATTTAATCAGTATACTTTGCTGAGTTGTTTAAAAATTGGATAAAACCCAGTGATATGAAAGGCAGTTTATTTTGAACCATTCATTTAAAAACAAAAGAGCAGCATCCATATGCAGCCGTAAGGCCCCATAGCTCCTTGCCTTTGATATTGGCTCAATGAACCCTGTTTGAATGGGGTCAAACGCATCACAATTCTTAGCCTTAAAAGTCTAAGCTTTATGCGCTGCATTTATCAAGGTCGGATTCATTAGTCAGTAAAGTAAAAGAGAAAACTACATGCTTTTTTCGTACTCCTACTTAACTGTTAACACTAATTTCAATTTTGGTGGGAGCAGATGCCTTAACATAACTTCGCAACCTGATTTGTGCTGAGATTGAAAGTCAGCTCAAACAGAGATTCATTTAACACTCCTTAAGTTGTACTTGTCCGTAAGTGTTAAAAGGCTTCAGTATTTTAGTATTTACGCAAAAAGGCCCGATGAACGAAGAAAGTGTAAAACTAAGGCTTCGGTTGATGTGGTCTAATTTAGGTAGCTGGTTGCAGAAGCGGAAGACAAGCTTTTGTTAGGCTATGCTGAATTTACCATCCTAAGAGCCTAGAAGGTAGAGAATGATGATCAAACAACACCATACGAGGGTGACCTTATGTATATATGCGGACATTAGAAGGGCTAAGCAGACATAAATGTACCGAGCAAGTTGGAAAGAAAATGCATTTCGTAAAGAAGAGAATAACGTCAACGCAATTAAGGAATTTGTGAAAGGCTCTATAGGCTTACTTCGTTATATCGCTAGCGCTTAAATTTTCTCAATGCGCTGTCTTGAAAAGGGGTGTGATGCTCGGTATATCTTGGTCGCAAAAAAAATTGATTTTCTTAATCGCTGTCCAAGCGGCGAGATGCATCCCAAGGACGCATATCCAGTCACATGCTACTTGAGGAGGTCGTGCATTTTTTACGAATTCAGAGGATGGTCCCTCCTGGTATTATAGATGAAGCAGATACTTTGATAAGCGGGGCGTACCGCTAAGTGACAAAGGGGAATTTTGCATCATCAAGGCGTATTCATCGTCATCGCTGCATGGTCTTGCACCTGCACCTATTAAAGAGACTTGGTATTGATAAACCTGAAAACCGTTGGCGACGAGTTTCATCCCATTTCAATATAGTTAATGGCTGCTGCCGAAACACCGTCATCACATAGAAGCAGAGCTAAACATGCTTTGTATTTTAATAGCACTCCTTTTATTTTTCAATAGCTTCTTTTCGCTTGGGTCCAAAATGGACGATGACATTTGCGATGCATATTGATCAGTAAGGTGGCCATACATTGCTTTTTGTTCTTCCACTTTTCACGATAGGGATTCGGTAAAGCGCTTTTACCGTTATTTTGATCCATAAACTTGTAGCGGCCTCCCTTCATTGTTTAGACGCAAAAGTCTCTTGGAGTTACTAACTAATCAATTCATTTGCTGCATATCAATAATGTAGTGTCATGTTGCACTTCATACGCCCAAGTCATGGAGTTGATAGCAACCTCTACTCTTCTTGTAACTCAGATAAGAAGCATTTCACTCGTTGCGTTTTTTAGTCAACCATTTCAAAGAACTTTGGTCAGTGTTCTGAATCTACAAAACAATAGAGGACTCAGAGATGGTTTTGATAGTCTAATCTTTTGATGTTTAAATCTTTGCATTTCCCAACACAATCTATCTATTAGGTGAAGAGTTCGTGGCAATTGGCTGCAGATTTCATATGTCTTCGTGGTTAGAAACCTCAGAATTGTCGAGAGGGATTCACAATGGTTTACTTCTTAAAATGAATAGGCATCAGCCCTCTTTAGATCCGAGGACCGAAACTCAAAAGTTGGAATTGGTGACAAATAGCAGCCCACTCTAAATGAAAGTGCTCATCCTTTTTATATCTTTGATCCTTTGAGAAGATGATTTTGAATGCTTCAGCTCGCTCTGTACAATGATTTAGCATGACTTACCTTTCTTCAAAGAAAATTTCCAATCGTGCAGGTTGTTTAAGCTTGCGGCATTAGGATCTGGCTTAAATTATTTTAAAGTGATAGCAGCTCGAACCAACCCTAGCAATTTGCAGGACACTTATTTGCTCCGCGAATATTTTCAAGAAAGTGCTGACCTGATTCTTGGCTGATTGGTTTGTACACTGAAGCATCAGATTATTTACGAATTGGATCAAATGGTTCTTACTCGTCAAGTTCTTGCACAGAATACAAGTAACAAGCCACTTTGGAACATCAAGAATACTGATCTAGCTGCGTGGCTGCCTGATTATTTAGTAGCACAAGTATGGCCTTAGAAAGAGCTTTACTTTATCTTATGGGTTTTATCCTTTACGAAGCTCTACCTTCTAAAAATCCGTCTAATTTATGCAGCCGTTGTTGCCGCATTCTATTGCCAACTATATCTACCAAACACCCAATGAATTCTGTAATGTCCTTTTCCTAATTTTGGCCCCCGTATGGCGGATTCGTTTCTTTACTCCTCCTAGGTGGATCTAGGTGAAAGCGACCCCCGCACCGTGGTCAGCGGTCTCGTACCACACGTGCCCATTGAGAAAGTGTAAGAATTAGTAGGCATCTTTATGTGCAATCTCAAACCTGCCAAGATGTGTGGCATCGAGTCGCAGGGTATGCTGATGTGCGCCGCTGACGCCAATGATAGAGTGGAACCTCTAGTTATTGAGAGTGTGAAAGAACCAGCCCTGGGTGGCAGGGTCTACGTGGAGAGCTATCCTGGTGAGTTGATATCTACATTCTATTATAGTCTCGGGCTTTAGAGGTATGCTGCTTATTGCTGTCATCACATCTCCGTCGAATTGGGAAAGTCTGCTGGAAGCTATTAGAATGGTATCAAATTTCCAATGACTTTCCAATCTTGAACTTGCATCAACATTTGTGTGGCCTAAAAAGGACATCCAGGTCATTCCTCGACCAGTGGACACAATTCACAATGAGTCCATTAAAGATCTTAGGAGGTGTTTACGCAAGTGTGATAGTGAAACATTAATTCTGTAGGAGTTTTGGTCTTTTTAGGCTTAAGAGTTAAATACTTTAGGAGTTGCTATTAGGGTGGACTGTGTGGCTGTTTCACCCATATGCCAAAACCTTTGAACTTCTCTGACAAGCAGATATGTAGTGATTTACACTCGGCCTCCGCTTAGATCGCGTACAATTCTTAGATCCTGCACTGAAATATGCCGCAGTACCCATAAAATCAAAAAGGGAAAGGCCATACTCAACGCCAAATACTGTCATCATTTATTTTGGATTGGATTTAAATAAGGACTGAAAATTTTTGGTCATCCTAAAGTATCGATTTCTGTGCCCGGAACGGTCACGTCTCCAATATGATAATCGAGACTAAAAACCACTAAAACGGTTACTTAGTCATCCATAGGAAATAGTCACCAATTTTATGGCCCCTATAAGCTTTAAAAACATTAAAAGTCTTGATAATGAGTATCCTTACCTAAAAACCCGAAATCGATTAAGCTGTGCTTTTTCCTTTATGCTCTTGAGTGGTATGCTGATCTAAGAATTGCACGACTTCAGTTTTTGTCTCTCAAAGCTTTTTGATGTACGCTGCAATCGTTCCTTGTCAAATTTAGCATTCAAAACCGACAAAAAGGGGCAGCAGAACTCTATTTGGTCGTTTGTAATTTAAAGAAGACTTTAAAAGTGCCAATTTTTCGCCTCTACTGCTACAAAACACCACATACGGTACTGATTTCATACCAATATTGCAGTTGTGAACTTGTGCGTACTATGCATTTGTGGGCAACGGTCAAAGCTATCTTAAAGTGCCATTCAGCCTGAATAGTAAGATAGAGGGTAGGAGGATGCGGGTGCAGAAAGAGTTGCAATAAAATGAGAGGCTTTGTTGGTCGTCTGCTCTTTACACCATTTAATTATATGGTCATTCCATTGACACTGAAATAACCCGTGGGTTGGATAGGCAGAGGGAAAGAAGCATCATAATATGCGGTCATATTGCGTTAGTGTTGGGCGTTATGGTCCCTTTGTTTATGTACTGGTCCCCTTACGTCTTCCTTGTGCACTGATGCAAGCCACCGCAACTCGCCTCATGAATCGAGAACTACCGCAAGAAATCGGCTCAATAATTCAAATTTTAATTTAATTTTTTGTCAACTGTGGTGCTAAATAGACAATCAAGTGCAGCTGTATGCCGCAACTACCATTGTAGGCCTCTTAAGTGCTGGTAAGACTTAATCTGCCTACTTTACTTGGAGTGAGCACTTTGCTGATTTACGGGAGAACTGTCCCACGCACGCGGCGAAGGATACCATCAGCCACGACCTGTTGCCACTATATGCTATCACCGGCCATCACTCGCTCTAATTCTCTGCTCTCACTGCCCTTACTGCATTGATTGCGTCATATATTATTACCTTGAAGGTTAGTCTTCGAACGAATAGGGCTGAGGCGCAAAGAGCCTGCATTAGCGACACCCACTGGATACAAAAATTACGATTAAGTAATAGGGCACCTCACTTCTAACAAAAGTGAAAGTTTCCTTTTCATTTCTATGCCTTAAGCATTCTATATTGGGCCGGAATGAAGTCGAGTATTTTAACAACGCCTCACGTGGTCGTGCTGATACACAAGATAAACATTTTTGTCCTGCTTTTCATATTTGCTTTAATGGGAAAATTCAGAACTACGTCGACCAGGATGCAATGCGTTTCCTTTCAGCCTTGTCATGTTTGCCAAAATTTGAAACTAAACAGTCCTGCTGCTAACTTAGGTACGATAGTACTACCGCAGTACGCTTTTCTAGATGTAAAAGGAAGTACTTTGATTTGACTCAAGCAGTTGCCATACATACCTGCCTTTTCACTAATTCTTTGGGCTCTTATATGTTTGAGTAAAAGACGGAAATTGTCCATACTAATATGACAGCCAAGTTGAGATGCCCATTTAACTATTCGTTTGAAAGATAGCGGACGCAAAACTACAGAATAGTAACGCTCTTTCTTAACTTAAGGAAAAAGATGAAAGATACCACTTTTTTCCTCCGAGCCTAGCGTTTAAAATTAGCTTGTAAAAATCCAACTAGAGTTTACAAATGAAATCATTTGCTTCCACTCCGCTACAATTAATATTGATATGCTTACAATTTTGACAAGCAGACGCGCAACTTGGATGCTAACATGAGCTTTCCACCTAAATTTCTTTCACTACTTCATATTAAATAGAATTCAGCCCAAATCACATTCAACTGCGATTGGGTTTAATGCCATTTATTTCCTTCTGTCGCGATTGATTCTAATAAGCTGTAAACCTTGACAAGCAGGTGTCATAAACCTCACATTCGAGGCCAAAGGATAGCAATGCGGTATATGTTGTCCATTGGTGATTTGTTTAGCATAGAAAAGAAAGGAAGAAGTAAGGAGGTGTAGACACTGGTTCGCATGTTGTGAAGTTGTGGAGATAGAGTAGCTTAACGAGCACTTATAAAAGGGAAGAACGGAACTGGAGGCAGCCCAGGGACTTGGGTGGGTTTGGTATGAGAGACAAGCCTATAACGCATAGAGTGGAAAAGAATGGAGATCGAATGAGAGTCCGTTGTGTGCGTGAGTGGCAAAATGGTTGTAACCATGAAAAATGGATTCGAGGTGTAAAAGGATAGGGCTGAAAGGCGACGAGACAACGTGATGGGAAGTGTTAAGGTCGCAACGGGCAGGAAGATCTAGGGTCTGTCAGTTGTGTGGTATATCAGCTGCTTGGGGACCAAAAATAAGGACCGAAGGGCATAAAGGTGCCTAATCACCCCGAGGACAAGGACAAATGAAGTTAGTATGCTGACACTGGGTTCAATCTATGCGTATTCTGCTAATAGAACGAAACAAGTATGGCAACATTAACCAAATAATAATGACATTAAGGTCTTTAAGGCAGACAAATAGCTTTTCACACTATAAGTGTAAGGACTCACTTATCCACTACTACTGGTGGTCCCGATCGTTTCTCAAACAAGTTTTCGCGTTCATTCACTACCCTCGCCATGGTTTGATGGTAGATACCAGACCAAAATTGGTCTATTCCTTAGCAAGGCCTTCAATCATAGCTAAAAAGTGGAATTGTCATGCATCATACACTCATGCTCTGGTAACCACGGCGCCTGCCTCAAAGTCATGTGTTTGGACGTAAGTAAATAATCACAAATTAGAGTTATCATGCCGTCCATATCGTACATAGCATTTTGCTAGGCAAACGAAAAATTGTGTACACACGAATAACATTCACAGTCTACGCTCCGTCCCTCACTGATGTCTGTCATACGACACTGCCCGTCAGTTCATTTCGCCTGTTTCTCCACTCTGAGAATTTTAAACGCCACGAAGGAGCGACCTTAAAACTTTAGTGAACGAGGTGTGAAAGAGCCAGTTTTGGCTGTTTCATAGTTAGAAAACGTGTTTCAAGGCCCTCTAAGACGATTAAGTCCGCACCCTTGCCAACACCATGAAAGCGAAGTTAAGAGATAAGTCAGGTCCAATGGTCATTAGGCTGATAACGTGTTCACGCGGAAGATACTAGCCTAAAGTGAGACAGAGCCCCTCTTTTCTATTACATCCAATTCGACTGACCCGTGTCGATATATCAGGCCTTCTAACAGCTCATTTTCATCAAGACGGACCATAACGCCCACAACGACCATTTGAACATAAACTCCGACGATGATTATTACCATGGTTTGGTCGTCACAACTGCTGCGTCTCCTTCAAGTAGTGCCACTAGTATGAGTTTTGCAACCTGAGTCGCCCTTTGCTGAATTCGTGATGGATTTTCATCCAATCGCTTAACTTAAGGTTTTTGGTGCAGAGGAATTAAAAGCAGTATTTTTAGCACCTAAAAATTGTCTAAAAGCATCCATTCCAAACCTTGTCCTTTTTTCCTTCTCCTTTCGTTCCGTAGAATCTTTCTCGTTTATCCTCTTCCCGATTACCAAATCTTCTCATTACTTCCTTCAACTTCAACCGTCAATTTCTTCTAGTTTTTCCTTCTATTCTTGTTATTGCAGTAATTCAATGCCTTTATTGTTTTCGTACATACAAAGAAATTAAAAGCAAAAGCCTACACTGTTGGAACTCTTCAGCATTCAATGCCGGCAGTTTGCTTAACCTCTTTTCAATAAAGAGAACTTCTGTCAAATGCAGATCATGGTGTACGTACCAATTTTAATGTAGCTCAAGTGGTGATAGACAAAAGCATTAACGTTAATTAAAAACATTTCTTTCTTCCCTTTTTAGGCATCTTTGTTGCCTGAGATGGTTCATTTTCAGCCTTCTACTCTCAAAAGTGGTCCATCAAGGTGGCAGCTTTAGTGTTAATCAAAACCTTCCGTGTTTGCGAGGGGAAAGTATTGCCTTACATAAGTGGTGAGGAAGAATTATAGGGCACAGCTCTCCCTTTTACATAGTCCGGGATGAGTCATCAGAAGGAACATGTTGCTTTCAAGCAATATTGAAGGTCGTGAGAACGCTCAAGGATTCCATTAGAATTAAACTAAAGATCGGTGGATGAGTTGGGTGGTGAAGAGAAACGAACATTACCACTTTATTACGCTTCCAGACAAGTTGCCAACTTCCATCAGCCTTATTCTGCACTGAACACTGCTGACGATCATTATTTTATGCTCATGCTAGAATCACGCCTTTGCTTCACATCTCGTCCCCATTCGTCTCTTAAACTCTTCATTCATATTTCTGTCTACTTTCATCCCGATCCATGTTTTAATGCACTTTCAACTATGCGACTCTCCGCCTACTTGACGCCACACATCCCTCCTTGCCACACAGCTACTGACCATCTGGACTTTTTTCGTATTGAATTAAATTGCTTTTGAATCGATCACTACTAATTCAAGTGCTTCGTTGGAGTTCTAGCTTAGATTGTCACTCGTGCAGTCTGCAAATCGGTTTCTTGCACCTAAATTGACTCGGTTGCGACTCGAGAGAGCCCTAGCTTGTCAAAGTAGACGAGCTTTAGTGTCTGTATACGCGTAGTTAGCATTTAATAGAAGTGCCTCCCTCCACTAAATGAGACACTCAATCCGTAGCCATTATCCCATTCAACGAATGAATCGCTATACTAAACCGTATTTAGGCAGTTAATAGGTTAACTCTACAGCCACTGCCTGCTTTCTCTTCTTCTACTTTACAGAAGAAACACGAAAGTTCAATCACCTTCTTCGGGCCCTTCTAGATTGTTCTCTATGCAGGCATCAGCAAAGATAGGCAAAAGTAAGCGTATTTGTCACAGACAACGGCCTCAACCATACCCACAAAATGAGAGCAGCTTTTAAAGTTGGTCACGCATGCTTGCCATTGTTTGTTTGTTTGTTTGTTTGGCATCAAACTCACTCCTGTGAACACCTTTTAGGAATCCTCCTGCTGTAGGCAGAATCGCCTTTATTTCAAATTGTCAGCTTTGCCTTTCTGTTCTTTATATCATATCTGCTAAAAGCTCCTACTGCGGAGTTGGATTAGGCTCGAGGCTATGCATTAGGCATCAGGCCAACAAGGAAAACATTGGAAAGGCATCATTACTACAGGACCCGTTTCTATATACGAGCTCGACACTGTACGTGTGAGATTCTTCTCTGTGGTGACAAGAGTAATTTGATAACCCCATTTGTCAGCAGGAATATACTTTTTGCGCGTAGGATTTCAAGTCGCATGCTTTGCTCTGCAAATCTACGATAGACAGGGTATCAGTAGAATTATTGAAGTTCTTAGCAAAGAAAAAGGGTTTCAGGCTAAAAATGTGGGTGATTCTCCCTAATTTCATTGAGAACCGCCTGCTAATTAGCAAGACGAAACCATTTTAAGGTAATCGCTCGTCCTCAAGAAAGTGTTATTTTTGAGAGGCAGTGCCATATTGTAAGGCAAAGTAATCTACTTTTGCTGGCCTTATTCATAAACGGTGAAAAGGGTTGCAACCTGCTATTTACCTTTCTAGTATTGACGTCGCCAACATGCAAACTTGGTTTTCGAGACTGTTGCAGGAGCCGATTTTATTAAGTGATGCAGCACTTAGGGGTTCGCGGTACTGAAAATTGCAAGATGGGTATAGATTATATATGGTCTGGGTAGAGAGTTTGCCTGGTGATTGTGCGTTAAGAGCACTATGAAAGCATTTATTGCTACTAGTTATCATTGATTCATTAATTATTATTGCATTCATGGTGTTGATTTTGCTGTTCCTGCTTTCCTTTCTCCTGCAAATTTTGGGCAAAATAGGTTTTATTTGCGCAA
Source organism: Taenia hydatigena (assembly GCA_036345935.2). Classification (NCBI taxonomy): domain Eukaryota; kingdom Metazoa; phylum Platyhelminthes; class Cestoda; order Cyclophyllidea; family Taeniidae; genus Taenia; species Taenia hydatigena. Next base: position 117,852 of record JADWOT020001432.1, read on the forward strand.
TTTTATTTTCGATTTGCTGTGGATCTTCATAGCAATCACATCTTTCTTCCACACAGTATTTGCGTCATCCGAATTTATTTCCAATAGAGTCCCTATGCTAATTTTATGAAAGAGACCTTTACATCCATGGAATCTGATCAGGTTAAGAAAGTACCCTGGTTTACTTTGTATGTGAATTAACAAACACGTGCTGCATTGGCGATCCTATTTCCATTGAGAAACAGCTTCAGTTCAATTAAATTTGCCTGGCTTGATATGACCCGAGCCCTCTCCTTTGCTTTTGTGCACGGAGATTATGCCATCGTCTCTGCAATCAGATCCCTACCATCACCACTACGAAAACGAAACTCGACCAAACTTATCGCTCATCTGCTCCATCTATGCCGACAGAATGCAGGGATTCGAAAAAGGAGACTTTTGTGCCTTCACCTCTGCAAGTATTCATTCCCACAAATTTCGGCATTGCTCCTCCACTCATCAGATTTGCCAACGCCTAGACGTGAAGATGGAGTTCAATGTAATACCTGTGGCAGATAACATTGTTTTAAATATGTCTTAAACTTAGATTTAATTGGTACTGCCTCCGGCTTATCCATCCTTCAATAATGATTCGTCTATTTGGAATAAAGTCACCTGCTTGTAGTTCAGATAGTTCTAACAGAATCACAACTTATCCTGCATAATTAGATTTGCTAAGATTTGGACCAGCATATTGGATAATAAACATAAATATGCAGTCAAAACAGCAGAACACAGTCAAGCAGTGATGCTCACAATAGTATGACAATGGAAACAAATAAATTCCTTCATCAAACTTAGAGCCGACCGCCAAAATGAAGTGCGTCAAAAGCCGATAACGATGCTGGGTTTAAGTGCATGGATGATTGGTTAGCAGTGGGTCTGTTAAGGATTCCTACTTCTATAAGTTTGCTGCGATCCCTATCTTACAGGGAGGCACAGAGACCCCTTTTACTGGGCGCTGGGTCTAGCTCATAACCACAAGGTTTAATCATCGTACCCGTCAAAGACGCCAAGGAATGCGCATCATCCTATGCGCCCTCTGGTAAGACCTTATTAGGTAAAATAAATTTTGGCTTCACTTAGACCCTAGATTAGAACAATGCTGCAAAAATTCATCCCAGCAAGTTATCAGTCATGCAGAGCACTTGGTGCTAATAAGTCTTTTTGCTGGGCGACTCCAATGCCTAGTAGGACGGGCCTTTTGCTACTAGACACATAGGTGTTGCATCCTGTCAAAAATTTGGACTGCCAATTATGCTCGAGAAGCCCTGCGGTACAAAAGTAAATCTCCTATTCAGTTTAGCAACTTTATGACCATGCATTACCAGGAACTTCAAACGTCTCTGTATTACAAATCGCGACCGTGGCTGAAATTCCGACAAGATACAACTAATCCATAAATTAGCTAGCGAAATGGAGAAATAGCCTTTTGGCAAAATGCAAAACTTTCACACTCGACAATGCGATTTGCGCGCCAAAACATTTCAGCGGGCAAAGTCGCATAATAGGCTCCTGTCGCTGCGAACGCGCCCTGATGGAATTTTGTTTTATGCTTAGATTACGGCTTAGGAGCAGCATTATAATGCTGATTTCACATTTATTTCGACTGTCATGCCGTGAGCTTTGGGGTGCCCTCTTTGGCCTGGGCTGCACCCTAGCATAGGCGTGTAAGGGCGGTAAGAGACTGTCTCGATATTATTGTAGCCATTGCTTGCTTGCTGATAACGACAGCATATCCTTTGCGGCTCTGCTTCATTTCTTCTTCTTTCCGTGGGAATAAAGCAAAATCATGCTAGGAATTCATGAGGTGCTCACATAGGCTATCCGTTGAACTGGGTGCGGAGAATCAACCTTGTAGCTAACTTCCTGTAAGCGAGTTCATGCGAACCCACAAGAACACTTTGGCAATAATACGGAATTAGCTCTGAACACTAAATCCACCTTTCCAATATTTAGGCCTATCCACTCTCTCAGAGCCACCAAAATTTCACCAAGTCTAAAGCGTGATCTGATTTACATGATTTAACTGATTGTTGTGCTATTCTTTAGATTAGATTAGATTATTATTTAGACTATTCATAAGCGCAAACACTTGTACGCAAATACACACCTTTGTATGCGTGCGCTTGTACGTAGTCGCATACACAGAAATCGATACGCATGATGCATCTAAAATTTAAAGGCGCTTACCATGATGGTCACGCGACATATGTGCAAGCCTTAAGATGGAGTTCTTGAACGTGGAGAATCACCTTGTACACCTATAGTTGTACATTTTAGTGCAGAGAACATTGAGTTGGGCGAAAACTTGCGAGAGAGTATGCGATGAATTTAATGGATAAGCAAAGGGACCTTCCGGATCTGTCCTCAGCATTGCATGCGAGTAAGACCTAGAGGGGCGGAAGTTGCGTGCAGGGCTAGAATTCTGAGCAATGAGGTCGTGATTAAAGTTCATTGCAAATCTAATGCTTATCTCTTCGTCATGTACTCTAATTAAAGAGTTAATACAAATTTAGCTTTTCATGTAAGGGATGAGATGCCGGTTGCCAAGAAAGACTTTTAATTTGTCGGATATTTCTAGAGACTGTGTTTTAGAATGCCTTAACGAACCCTTCCACTTATTCCGGCAAGGAAGAAAAACTTCTATATTATCCATAACACGGCTGTGAAATGATAAGTTGTGAGCTGATGTTTCAAACAACTCGAAATTTGTTATTATTGACGATGTATTTGATCCTGCTGCTTGATCTACACTCATTGTATCTGCCCAGCATTGCACTTTATCAAGAATGGGGACTATAAAATAAGTGTGTTTCAGGCTCTTTACTAGTTGTGGCTACCTGCTTCTGGACTTGCAGCCCACACTGGTTTTTAAAAATGGGAGATCTGTCTCAAGCTCTGAGTCCTAGTACTCAGAGGCAGATTCAAACATAATCCACTTCAGTGACCACATCGGTTGTTTGCTCAGAAGACTTCTGTGCCTCAGATGTACGTTTTAAGCTTTTGGGTAAATAAGGTGCTCATGTAAAGAACAAAGATTTATTAAAGAGATATAGCTTGTCTCACATCATTAGAGCGTGCCAAATTCACCCACTTACTTGATTAAAACCTTAAAGTCCTAGTTCATCCCACATCATGGTGTGTGTGAACAACATTAGAGCAGACGGTGTTTTTACTGGAAACTATGAAGAAGAGCTATCTATTAGATAACCACAAGGTCAACTGTAAATAAATCTTTTTCCTTTCTTTGACTACTTTGCTTTCAAGTACTCAGCCTTACCCACCTATTCTTCCAGGACAGCACAATAGCAAAGACGGTGCGAATAAGATATCTGATTGCGTGCTGCAGTCACTCTCGATGCCCATTTTAAGAAGGATCCCTCTTCCTTTTACCTAATGGTGTAATTTTGAAATTAAAAAGAATGTGCAATGTTAAATCGATTCCATTAACAACCCCTATAATTGTATGCTCAATTTTGGACCTTAGTTGTGGCTGGGCTATAGAAAAGTGCCACCCTCATTAACATGATGCCGCTCTCGAATAACTCAGCACCCATTACTCGCATCCTTGTCTCATTTTTGTCAAAGTCGGCACTTCTGTTAAGTGCTGTCTGAGCTGACTATTTAACCAACTGTTGACTTTGCTTACTATCATTCCTTTGCAGCTGCCTCACTGATCCTTTTAAGACTAGTTCCTGAAAAGGCTGTTAGTTACGTGGTGCGTCTTTGACTCAGCGATTTCCAAGTATATCGACGGTATGGGCATTAAGGGATCCTAGGAAAAGGAGAAAAATTCGATTCCGTACACCTGAGTTGCTGAGATTTCTCTAGCATCCAAAATGCTTGCAGTGACCATTAGAGCATGTGACCAAGTTGATTAGCATTAATGCACACACAACTGAGCAAAGTTTTTAACTTAAATGAGATCTCTGAATGGATTTGATTACTGAGCGTTGCTTGGAAGGTCGAAAACCCTACCATTGATCCCAATTTGAGGCTTGACTAACGAAATCGTTGACAGTATAACTGATTTTCCTAATATTTCTGCTGAAGCGTTCTCGACGACCCGATATGAGGAGATTAGATTCTGCAATTTCTTGTTTGCGAATGTTTAGTCATCGGCTCCAATGTCATGACATCTTGATGTCAAGTTCGGCATATGGTGGAAGAGAGTGGGAGAGATCCGATACGCAGAGGAACACATTTCAATCACATCCAACATTGATTTCACCCAAAGTAATTTTCTGCTGTACAGTACTGTATATCAGTTCAATTAACCACTAACGATTAGGCTTGCCCAGGTCAAATGATGATTCATATTGAAACCGTCTTCTTTTTGATGCATAATAATTAATACGAACTCACTAGACCCTGCGCTACTGCATCACTAAATGCCAGTATAAATCCGAAGGTGCTACCAATTATTTTTTTGTAGGCTGCAGCAGTGCATTTCAGTGTATTGTGAGACCATTGGCCTTAATAAGCAGCTGATCTGCCACAGTGGCGCAAAATTTGTGCGAGGTACGCGAGAACGAAGATAAGAGAACGAATAGGGGATCAAAAAATTGTTTTCTTTTGACGTAATAGATCAATAGGGTAGTTTTTGAATCGTTGAGTTGGGTTGACGCTGTTCTGTTTCCCAGTCGCATGTAATAAATCCGCTATTTGATGCACAAACAAGTGTCTGCGGTCCTCTTGATGTGATCCAAAACAGCTGCGTGTCAGATCGGAGGACGACAGTTGCCAAAGCGAATGCACAATAGATTGTGCGAAGCAGTAAGCCAATTTACTATTGTCACGTGGTAGCTGCGGCCTACATTCCAGTTTGATTGTGGCAATGCTGTCTCGGGACCATTACCCTATTATTTACAATGCAATTTTGTTGTACAAAGTGTAGTAGAGCTACTTCCATTTCCTATAGTACTTTTTTGTAGAAAACAAACGACTAGTATTTGTGATTTTGATTACACGACCTCAACCTTAACTTGCTTTAGCATAAAGCGTAATGCTCAAAAAAGGCGTTAACTCTTATGCAAATCACTTCGTTACTTTTGTTTGACTGCTTCGTAATATTTACAAATGTAGGCTTACAGGATTTTGGTGAACACGCTAAGATGTAAAAGCGCTTGACGAGAGCGTAGAAATCGGCCAACTTCATGCTTCATAATTTGATTGTAGACAGGGAAGTAGAACGTGTACGAACAAAATGCGCTAGCATTAGGTAAAGGAATGTCCCTGCAGGTAAAATAAATAAATTACACGTGGATGTGAGTCTCCTATGCACACAAAAAGAAATCCTGTTCTTGTAAAATCCATTATGTTTATGCGGTCGCAACTAAGGTTAGATAAGGGAAGAACTGGCGCCCTAGTTAGGTTTCTTATGTGCATGTGACTGCAATTAGCATGGATTAGGTGAAAAATGCCATTGTAATTTTTCAATTAGGTACCTGTGACTGGGCTTAGTCTACATTCAGGAAAGACCGTGTTACTGCCTCCTCGTTGTTCTCTTCCATCGTTTGTAATTTTGTGGTGGAGAAGACCCAAACTGCAAGGCTCTGTCATTTGTTAATTTGTCGTCAGCACTTCCTCTTCCCCCAAAGAGATTAAATATGCAAAATGCACTGGTCAAGGGCCAGCTCGAGAGTAAAAAGGGAATGGAGCTAATTTCTTCTGATAAAGTTCTTTTGATTCAGTTTATTTTTTGCCGCCCACCTTGAGTTTTTCCTTAATGAATTAACTTTGCAGAGTTGTAGTAATATAGGAGTGCTGCTCAAATGTCTCCTTACCTTCGTTTCTGAATTCCTACTTCAGTATACTTTAAGGTTGACGTTATCTGATTCGATGCAATTTTGCAACTATTTTGCACGGATTTTTTCGCGGACATGGTTTTTCTTTGAAACATATAACCAACAATGATTCGTTAATTTGCATCAAACAGGCTTCGCTTAGTCAAGGTGCGATCATCGGATAGTTAAGTGTCAATTTAAAGAGGAGCAGAAATGTTGGATCCTACCTAGCCATTGGTCAAGAAGAGACTAAAGGCGACCTTATAGTTTATCAAATACAAATGCTTTACATGGCGTCGCTTACTTGGTCGTTTTCACGGACACATTTGGGCGCATTCGTGACAGCCTCTTCTTCTATGAATGGGCAACGTGAACAGGCGAAAGCGATTGCATGACTGGCTGTTTGAGTGGAAGGTTGGTGTTTGTCACTGTGTGAATATATATACAATTAGATTAGTCCATCACTTACCGGAAGGCAAGAAGAAGTGAAAATTTCAACTGAAGTTGGAGGAAGACAGCAAAAAGGGTAAATAAGAAATGTCAAACCTTAGCTATTCGGACTATAGATGAATAAGCGAGCAATTTAATAAATAAAATAGATTTATTGCTAATGGTCTGGGTTACCGCAAAACACCGGGATACATTGCATTCGCAGATGAAGAACACATCATTGGTGATGTCACAAGAAACCAGGCTAAACTGAACCCCACGAATATGGTGTATGGTGTAAAGCTTCTGGACGGACGTCATATAATGATGAGACAGTGCAAATTGATATGGAGCACTGGCCATTTTAAAGTAATAGATTTAAATGGGAAGTCAAAGATTGAAGTAAAGTGATATGGTAAGACAAAACATTTCAATGCGGAGCACACCTCATCCACGGGGCTGCTGGAGATGGAAAACATAGAAGCCTCCTTTGGCGAAGTGGCAAATGTCATGATCACTATTCTGGCGTATTTCAACAGCAATTAACGTCAGGCAATTATTATTGCAGACAAATAGCGGCTTTATTATGTTTTGTATCATTAGTGAGCCTATGTCAGCTGCTCCTTCCTACGGTTTGGACATGAGGACTAGCAGGAAACACAGTGTGGTTGTCTTTGAATTGGATGGTGGTGCTTCTGATGTGTCTATGTAGAGAATGGAAAATTTGAGGTGAAAGTGGCTGGTCGTGACACGTACCTGGGTGGTGGTGACTTTGATTCTCGGCTGATGGATCACTGTGTGGAGGCAATTAAGCAAAAATATGGGGAATAGTGTTGACTTATGGCAAAAAAGCCTTCAATCGTCTCAGAAAGGCGTGCGAGTATGCAAAAAGAGCACTGAGTTTGCTTAAACGTACAAACACCGATGTCGAGGACAGAGATTTCCCTGAGTCCAATTCACGGTCCCGTTTTAAACTACTGTGCTCCAATCTCTTTGATAGAATTTCGACTATAGTAACCAAAGCGCTAAGATAGGCGAGGTTGGACGAGGTCGACGTCTGCGAGCTATAATTGGTGGGTGGGTCGGAGCATATTTTAAAGGTGCAACATTTACTGCAGGACCACTTCAGTGGTAATAGGTTTACCAAGTCCATTAGCCTGGGCGAGGCAGTGGCGTATGACGCGACGTGGCTGGTGTCCAGCGTGGTTGATAAACTGTTACAGATGATTCTGAAAGTGAATTAGACGGCTCCAGGTGGTGTGATAAAAACACTGATGAAGCGCAATATTAAAGTTCCGACGAAGAATACAGTGATCATTACAAATTGTGGCAATCAATGAGACATGTATGAAGGTAGGCATGGGGTGATAAATGATAACAACATGCCAGGTATTCCACCTCTACTTAGCGGACTCCCTCAGATGGAGGTTAACTTTGACATTGACGTGATAACGTTCCCATTGTATCAGCGGTGGACAAGATGTCAAGGGAGCAGGTTACCCTCCATACTGGGGCACTGTCGCCACTAGCATAAACAGACCAAGCAGATGATTAAAGAGTTTAAGAAAATGAAGCAAGAGAGTGGGAAGCAGCAAAGTCAGATGGTAACCCGAAAAATTTTTTTAAAAATACACCTTAACCATGCGATCGAAGGTGGGAAGTGGCAGGATAGGGCGAAAGACATCGAAGGAGCAACTCAAAGGAATAGTAAGTGTGTGGCGACAATTAGGTAGAGAGACTTCCACCAAGAGGTTACAAAGGGGACTTTAAATGAAACCTCAAAAATGTAGTAAGCGTGCGCAGTCTCATTATTGTAGTAAAGAAACACCGTTCCTATGCAGAGAAATTCAGGACAGGATCGCAAACTTGCAAATTAAATTTAAGTCATTTAAGCCATCGGTGAAGTGGGAAGCAGGGTCTGCACTGGAGCCTGAACTGACCACTAGAATGCTTTTTGGTCTTATTATTTGCTTCTAAATTAATCTTGGGCCACGCAAACGCACCGATCCGCCAAATTTCTTTCCAACAGTCAGCATCTCCCTTGAAGTTAAGTCGGCGATTTGGTGTCCAGTCGCTCGAATGAATGAGATTATGAGCACAGAGGTAGCTTGCCAGTAATCTTGTGAATTAGAAACACTGTTAACAATGCATTCTTACAGAATTTGAGTACTCGTTTTCCCACCGCAGTCCTTCCCATGTATGCTTTGTAGCTAACATTTTGCCATTAGTGCTGGTCAACAAAAATACGATGCACTTTTAGGCATGTTTTTACTTTATCCTTTGGCAACTACCATAAAAACGGTGACTCACATAACTTATGGTTATTCGGCAAAACAGAAGTCTCTAAACACTGCTTCCATTGATGCTACATTAAGGAACTAAATTTTATGCCAATGAACTAAAGTTCTTGCACGGATTTTGCTTCTACTACCAATCACATTGAGCACTCTTGCAGCATTTCAAACATAAGTTGCAAGTGCTTATTGTCCAGCACCCAAGGGCATTGTAATATCGCAGTTGGAGTGTCACTTGAATTTTACGAATGCACATGGAGAGGCACGCAAAAAAACAACAAAACACCGCACATTCGTGACGCTCCTTAAACAATTTCGCCAAAACAGAATTCCAAGACAGACAAAAATTTTGGCAGCGAAGCGCAACTATAGTTGCGTTCGCAACGTTGGGTATAAATTAGAAAAAATCGTTAAAGCCAATAAGGCGTTAAGAGCTACTCCTTTGCAAGCGATGCAGCGTCTTTTTGCGCTCATCTGTCACGTTCTGGGGCACCTCCGTCCGACGCTTCTTTTAAATGCGTCCAAATGATCCTTCGCTCTGCGGCTGTTGACAATGCGCCAGTCTTTTCATACTTCTCTGCAAAACTCTTCCTATTTCTAGCCGCACCAAGCCACATAACGCAAGAAACTTGTTCTACTCGTCTAGATCACCGTTAATCTTCTCCAAGTCAGCTGACATCCCGTTAAACAGACTCTGTAAACTGACCTTTTAAATGCAATCACCGCTTTCACCTTCCCGCTCTACTTCCGTATGTTTCGACTCACTTTAGTCCGCAAAACTCCTCTCTGAAAAAAGACACTCTGTCCGAAATGCTAGTTTCTCTCATCACATCCCAAGGAATTTCAAAAGTCAAGCAGGGTTGAGGGGTTACCTCGGAAGATGTGGAAGCGCGTTGGACCTCTTTACGCACATCCGACTTTATAGCCGCAGACTTCGGACTTCCGCGCTTTCTGTGTTGACACGATTAAACAGGCTTAGCATAAGCTTACCCTGCCATTAGTTGATTTTCCGAAAAGTTCCGGTTTCTATTGCTTAAGGAAAAAGAAAAATGCGCGTTTATGCCTAACCTATCATAAGTCATTAAAAAGGGGGAAATTGCATAACCCAACTGCCATAGGTCTTACCGTACAAAGTCAAACACAGAGAATGCAAAAGTGAGGGTTGGGAGAGTTGTTTTAGCATTTAACAGCTGTGTACTTAGCGACAAATTCCTGATATCCCCCAATACAAGTGAATGTTGGATGCTTAAGAACAACAGTGGATAGCATCTGCAAGTCTCGAGTGCTGACGTTCACTTGATGCTGGTTTCTGCTAAAGAAAGGGACTTTTACCGGCCTTAGTACAAAATGTTGCAGTCATGCAAATGGCAGCCACTGTTTGCGGATAAAATCAGTGAAGCATGATAATAAAACTTGCAATTGCGCCTTTAAAATGTGCGTGACTCACATAAGACACTGACTTAGCAACGTGGGCCGCAAGCATAAAGCAGAAACTTTACTTACCGATTAGTGATTAAGTGAATTTCGTCCTTGTTACGATTATAAGGGAGTAGACATCCGAATTCAGTTCCCTGATGCCTTTTGGCCGATGCATTCAATGATTTTTGCGTTTCGTTGTGTGGTTCATTAGGAAAGAATCATTGGTACTCATACTTCATACCGCTCTCTACAACAGTTTCTGTTGGCTGTCGAGGTGGGCGGGTAAAGGAGCATGTGTGCGATAGGCGAAGTGCTTAGTGTAGTGACGACACGGCGCGAGACCACACTGATCATAATGCTGCAGGGAGAAAAATGTGGATGCATCAGGCATTTTTGATAGCAAGAGTTGTGCTAATGAGGTGGCACGAAGACAAGGACGGCAGCCTCTTGACGCCATGGTAGAGTTTCTGACTCTATATGCATGTTCAAATCACGTCAGTGTCAGCGCGCTTTACTCTTTTCTCCCTTGTCTTTCTGCTCCGCCATGCGGCCTGCAGAGCGCATTGCACTTGCATCCTGTCTGCACACTCTACACTCTGTGATTACCAATGAAGAAGATGGTAGAAGGCAAAGGGAAAAAGGTGATAAAGGAGAAGTTTGCATTTGGGTGCAGAAAATTATTGCGGCAAGCAGGAACGCAAAATGTTTGCGATAATGTGGCTTGATCGTGACCAATAGAAAATGGATTAAGAGAGGATGATGTGGTTACGATGCAATGCAAAAGAGGACACATGTTGAGTACAAGCAAAGCATCGGGTGGTACAGAAGCGGTTGCAAAAGCTCTACCACCACAGCTACGGGAATGGTTTGAACCCGCAACCTATTGAGTGAAGGCCAGACGCGTTACTTCCTGAGCCGATATAGTTCTGATTTTGTTTCTTACCGCCTGTCTGGCTCTATCGGCTCATAGCTTTGGCTGCTAGCACTCATCCCTAGTCCCTGCCGCATGGTACGTTACACCTGCACTCATACACTTGCTTAGTGTGCCGGCATTTTTGATGCAGTCGAGCACCACATCACGCTATCAGAGGCGATGCGATACACCGCATTTGCTTTCATCCTGTGTGGAAGTGTGTGGATTCATTCGATAAAATGCTGCCGGTGGTAGCGACTATAAAAGGCAGAAGAGTAAAGGCATTATTAAAAGGAATGCTTGTGGATAATGTGGATGAAGCTAAATGTGCTTGAAGTGAGTGCATGGTTTGAGGTGGCAGATGGTTGTGAGGTGATGGAGGCTGGATCGCTCCTGCAGCTTGATAAGAGGATTTGGAGGCGTGGTTACAATGCAGTGATCAAGAATTCGAACCCATTATCGGCGTGATTTTGCCCTTCTTTTATCTTCCCTTTCTTCACTCTGCTATCTACAGCCATTTGACAACTTAAAGGAGTGAAGTGGAGTAATATCTTCGCTAGCACTGCGACATCGTGGTCTTACGGTGTAGTGGCTTACTCAAGACTTTGATTTATGCAACCCTCTTATGTCCCTAATCAACCAAATAGTTCCAAATATCATTATCTTAAAGGAAAAATTCTGTGTACGTTCAAATGGTAGCAGTTAAGACAAGGTAAGGTTAGCTTTTTGCGTGACACCTTATAGGCCTTGAGACAGGGGAGTGGTAGATTTTGATCAGCTAGATTTTCATTCACTTTGGACAATAAAATGCAACTCAACAGGCTAGTCAATTTACCGTTCCTTGCCCTAAACTAGCAATATTGCTGCATTTCAAAATCCTCTCGCATGCTGTGATCAGCAACCGGCACATTATAGAGGCTAGCCCACCCGGCATAAGCACAATTATTGAAATACAATGTGACTTTGTAGCAAAGATCGGGAGCTAAAAAATACATTCTATTACCTGTCCCTATTCTCATGGTCACGTTGGCCATTATAAAGTACTGCCGAGCCATCCATGCCAGTTGTCAGATTGCTTTGCATTTTGGGTAATGCTTAATCTCGATGTCGCTAAACTCTCAAAAATTAACAGAATCTGGAGTTTTGTGCCGTTGGCACTCGAGTGAATGGAAGAAACATTTCGCTGACCATCACATAGTTCCATACTTAGCTGCAGGAACACTAGCAACGAAGAAGTGTTACTTTTTAGAAGATAAAAATGAAGTGTTCGCGCTGAATGCTCTACTTTCAATACACAGTGGGCCTTGACGCTACTGACATTGCTCTGAGGGCAAAGCATGCGACTTAGACTCAATGAAAACAACTGGTAGCTAAGCATCCCACATAGGTATGGTTCGGTTAACATTTGATATGACTTAACTTACTTCCATCTCTATTGCAGGTCTAAGCAGAAGACGTGAAAATCGATTAGTGTGAGCCTGGCGGAAGTGTAAAAGACGAGAACTAATCAACCTTGCAAGCGCCGTTTGAGTGCAGCGAAACGAGTAGGCAAAATCAAAAATGATCTGGGTTTACATCTTGTAGCATATGCAGACTGTTGTAGTCGTCTTAGCGAAGTACCACTTTTTATCTGTTCTACATTTCCTTGCATGATTTGAAGTGACATTGGTGTCAGCAAAAAGGAAGCACTGTGAAGAACAATGCATCCAAGTTGATCTCACTGGCTAAAACTGTTATTAGACGGTAAAAGTATTTGCCGAATATGGCCTTATTGCTCGACTGCCTGAAGATGGTTGACGGGAACCGGGCTAATGTGTCCCAAAAGATCGCCTTGCTCTTGTCACTACATTCGCATTACTTTTGCACTGCCTTTGGCGGGGCGCAATAAGCCACTGACGGTAGTATATTTGAAACAAATCGAGTCCTTTAGGCATAAAAGGGATTCGACCAATGCTTGAATGTGTCGTTACAAGACCAACTGATGGATTACCTTGCATCCATTTTATCAGGAAGCAGGGTCGAAGCTTTTTGTCATCTTGTATTAGTTCAAAGCCTTTAAGAATTGTATGACATTACGGCTGACCGCTCTTGGCGGACAGTGCGCAGTTAGGAGAAAATGTAGCATCGAAACTTGCATCAGCATGAAAATCCAAAAAGATTCGTACCAATTAATGGCGCCAGCATGTTAAATGTATGCGTTTTCGCTTTTTAATCCATTATCCCTCTTGAGTCCTCAATAAACCTCCTTCATTTGATAGCGAAGCCTAATTTGCAACGTTGGTTGCAGAGCTGGAAGTATTTTTAAACCAGGGCATAATTTTTTTCGCATTTGGTGAATATTTTTGCTTCTTGCTTCTTAGTTGCAAAGGATGGAACGAAAAACTCTGTACATTGCAGTCATTGGAGCGCTCTACCCTATCGCTAACTCAGTCAGCATGCAATTTAGTCAGCGCTTCGTCTATGAGGCAACGAACCACAGTCTCGTGCTGACGATTATGTGTGTAGGGGGCAAGGGCACAAAGACTGCTTCTTTAGTGCGATTCCAGTTTTTGCAACATTGATTCCTTTCTTGTGCATCTTTGAAGTGAGTGTGGCCTAATTTTTCTTGATTCTGCTATAAGATGGAGGCTACAATAAGAACAGAACTCCCCCGTCAGCGTTGCATTTATTTGCTGTCCTGAATTTCGCAAATGAGCTTGGTATTGTTTCCGTAGTATTTATTTCTTACTGGGGGTCATATTGAGGTATGGCGATCCTAAACAGTGCAATCCGTGAAGTGGGAGGCATCATATAAAGGGATTGAGGCTGTTATTAACATGCATTTACGCCGCATCGACTCGCTTTGCCCGGCACTCAAAGCAAGGTATTCGGATCTGCCTTTTACTCAACTACTCGAGGTCATCTTCAACAAATTATACAGTTAACATTTATTCATTCATTTTTGATGATTAAACATTCCACACCCATTTGCATCCACTCAACACATGTCTAGGAGCAGACCGGGCTCAGCAGAGCTCTGTTGGCCTCCCACCAGCTATGAAAAAACAATGCATTTTAATTGTGTTCCTAGGACGTAAAACCTAAAGCAATCGACCCCCAGATGGTGCGCATAATATTAGACCCACCACCTCAACCCAACAGCCTTACTGTAAGCTATTTTACGGCCTAAAATCTTGACAAAGGTTTATACTGCATCAAAAACTCCATCCACAAAGAACTCTCATCTTCATGCACTCAAGGCCAGGACAAACTATTTCTAGGACTGCTACTGCCCGTACCCAAAAGAAGGAATCTGAAAATGTGACGAGGTTAGCGATTTCAGTAGAGGAATGGGATAACTACACCACGTTTAGACGGAATGAGGTGCAATTTACTCATTCCACTTGATGCTAAAGTGTATTTAAAACCAATTATATTTAACGATTGTGAGCCCATGACCGAGCTCATTTGACGGAACTAGGATATTTCCGTAGGTTAATCCTCATCATCTCCCCACTACGAATTCTACTTCAGAGAGCAAAACAAGTGTACCAAATAAGGTAGTCCGAAACTCTCATGGTGTACAGTTAACAGCCATCTGTCCTGCAGTTCGTAAGGAAGAATAGCAGGTCCAGCGAGGCCACTCAACGAAGTTTAATTTCAAAGTCCGTAATCCGAAATGGCTAAGGAGTCCATCCCTACTGATTTGGTTAATGCAATTCCAGTCGCATTTATGCTATAAGGGCATTTGCTGTGAATGAGCGAAAACCCAAAACACGTTATTCACTTCTAAGGACAATACAAAAGGCAGAATTAGATTTTGCAGCGTTAAGAGAATGGGCATGAGCGCGCAATTAGAACTATTGTATCAAAATAAAACGCGTAGAACATTCCCGAATGTACAAGATAAAAAAACTAAATAAATGAAGGTTGACAGTTTATTAAGATGATTTTGCATCGCCAATAATCTATCCCACTGATTGCCAATTAGTAGGGCTTACAGGGTTGTCAAATGCTAAAACGTCCGACACATTCGATGCAGATTTAAGCGTATAACACGCTATCGCATCCACTCTTCAAAATGCATGCAAGGATCTAAGTTTCTGCATCTTCGGTGCTGTCTGATGGGACCTGTATTTCTTTCCTCGTATTTTATGCCAACCAGATTCAATTCGGCCTGTTAGTTCGAAAAACCCGAGCTACGTTCAGCTAAAATTTGCACAGAGCGCTTACAGTAGAAGCAACAATATCTTCCTGACCCAACCAGGAGTACTTTGATAATGCCATTCCTCTGCAATGAGGATGTCTCACTTCCGACTTGTTGTCAATATCCCTAACAGCTGCTTAACATTGACCGAGAAGAGGGAGTCACAAGAACATCTTGTGGACACCATCAGCAGACATTGACGCGAATTTGCAGACAATGTGCCTCAATGGTCAGCAAACTGACAGCTATGTTTGAGGCTGACAAATTTCCTTCACGCCTTTTCTTAGCAACCCTTTCATGCGTGGTTACAAAACAGCGAATGTTAGTTCTACGAATTGAGGAAAAGTTACTTTGTGATTATAGAGAAACCAAAATTATAACTTTTAATGCACTTCATAGATATACCAAAAAGGCATAGGATTGGTGTATTTGTATGCCCTGCATTTTCAGCCCAGAAATGCTCGATTAGGCGAACTATGCGGAACAATGACCAGCAAATTCGCATGATTCTGCAATCTGTGATAAACTTTGAAATCTTATAGAGGCATACCTTGATGCAATATTATTGGGGTTTTCTAAGGTGCTTTTTAGGACGTGTGTATTGGTTCTTTATATTCTAGGTCAATTTTATTGATTAGTTTCAATTCCATTTCCACAAACATCGTCGCCTCTTGAAGCGTTCGATTTGGACTTTGCTACACAAGCCCTGGCATGCATGATGTAGCGACACAGCTTGAAGTAACTCAAGCTAGGACAACAGCAACGGCAGCATTTTCCACCTTAGTACTTCAAAATCGCCTAGTTTAACCAGACGAGGATATGCAGTCTCTAATACCAGAAGTATCTCCTATGGCGCAGGTAGGAAGCCGTTTCCTATCCTTTGCTGTAGGTTTGCCTTTTTGATCATCCGCCTTCATGCTTTGCTTTTAGTTATTCAATCATGCATGCTTGGCAACCCTCTTTTAAAATAAGCTTCTAGAACACTTGGCTCCCTGTGTCCTCACCAGCAGTGAGTGTTCATGCCGTTGCTCAATTACTTAATCATCACCCCCAACAATCCGCTAATTAGGGGTCAATGATAGAGGACTCTGAAGGCTTTAAATTGTTCATCAATATTTCCCAAGGGCATAGTGAAGTGCGCCTATTTACTCTTTTCAAGCCGTTTGGGCGAGTGTTAAGTGTGAAGGTATTTGTGGTCAGAGTAACAAGCCAGAGCATTGGCTTCGATGTGTACACACATTAGATTGATTGTTTGTTAATTTCCACGTTCTCAAGTGATTGCAATGTGTTTACTCACAGGCTTTGTTAAGAATGAAAATTCTTTGAGTGTGCAGAGCGCGATACCTGCGATAAGCAGAGAAGTTGTGGGAAGGAAAGGATTAAAAGTTCAGCTGAATTACTCCATCAGTATACCTATTTTAAGCTCCAGGCCTTCAACACTGCCATAACTCCTGCCGGTGTGCTTTTGAGCATTTTCCTTTTTCTCATGAAGGCCAATTTGAATTACGCATTTTAAGTGTTGACGCTATGTAGTTGACTGTCGATGAATTCTACAGCTCACTCTTCTTAGTCCCTATCAATTTTGCTAAATGATTCATAGCCTTGAGGGTAATTAATCTGTCATATTAGTAGCATTCAAATCGATTTCAAATTTCCACTTTGAAAACATTTATACAGGCTTTTGGTGACCCACTATGATGTTGTAGGTTTCACCTCACGGTGTTTGCACGAGTGTCATCAATGTCCTCACCGAAGTTGTTGCCCTCAACTCCTACACCCTTGTTGTGCTGCACAACTACCAGTTTGAATAAATTCCTAGTGAATGCACTTCAATTAGATCCACCAAATTGGTGCATACATCTTAGTTCTCTACATTGCGAGTCATGCCTTACAAAGGTTTCAAATGCTCCTCCAGGCTTGCCTTGGCTGACGCAAAGTCCCGTACTTTTAATCGTATCGTCACAAGTATTCTCTCTCAGGACTTTTATTATGTTTTTTTTAATGAGCCCTTTGCTCCTTGCAGCACAACTACCTACCTACACGGTTATCTTGGTGAACTAGTATCCGCATTCTGTTATAGAGCCTTGGGCTTTGAAGGCATGCTACTTAGGTACTTTCGTTATATCTCTGTCAAAATAGAAAGCTTTGTCAGAGACTATTTGAAATGTGCCAAACTTCTAACAGCATTTTTACCTTAATACTGCACTAGTACTCCTTTTTGATTAAAGGTATAGGTTTCCAAGAAGTCATAAGTCATTGTGAGACCATGAAAGGGTGTTCAGAATGTTCGTCGTCTAGTAGACATAAGTCATGATAAGTCCATTGACGATTTTAAGAGCTAATGGCGTAGATTCGATCCTAAACGAATATTTCAATAAAAGTTCTTGGCAATGAATAAAATACAGGTGGCAGTTAATAGAAATGTCACGAAGCAATCTCGATGCGAACGCGAAGAAAGTTTGAGCAGGCGAAAGGATAAGTTTAGCTAGGAATTTTTAATTTTGATGCGTGTTTTAAGAAGCGTCTTATAACTTTGAAGGACACATCGCATTTTTTTCTGCTGCGTTTCATGGCTATTTGCTCTCTTCTAGTTAGAGGGCTTGAGAAAAAGCGACTTCTATCAAAACCGCGACTTCCCTCATTAGTCGTAATGCGCTATTTCTATAAAAGCTCGGAAATGTAGCATTCAAAGTCGTTAAAGTGCATTTGATTAAAAAAGAGGAAGTTGTCTTGCAAAACGCATGCTAGGCATTCCTTTCAGTCTATTAATATGTGCCTGACTTTCAAGATGCCCTTCATCAATACCGTCTAAGTAGCCTGCATGAAAGTGTCCCAGAGTAGCACGTTTTGAATCAGTTTAAGATTCGATTGTATAACTCCCGGCATTTTGCAGTGCACAAAATATCAACGGTCGAGACAATCGATTGACAGGCGGAAGGAATAGGTCACCTTTTAACCAGCATGTACTTCTTGTGAGCGGCTCTTGCTACTCATTGAAGCTAGTAGCAGTTCACTTCGCAAAAGGAAAAGTGGATCACGTTTTAAAACAAAAGCTGATTATGGCCACCCAGAAGTATTACACAAGTGTCGTAACCGCTAAAACGCCTAATATGCACTTCGACTTATCCCAAATATCAAATGCTGGTGACCTCAGTTGAAATGGAGGCTGAAGCGCTTTTCGTCTTTGCAGATCAAGAAATCGCTACACCGAACCGTTGTTGATGGTGGCACAGGTGACCACAGGTACTAAAGCAGTTTCTTTCAGTTTTGAAAAAAGCAATGACACTAATTTTGGGTGAGTTTATATAAAATGGCTTACGCTGATTAAGAATATTAACTACAAACTCCTCCTAGGGCTGGTGCTACCCTGCCTCGCAAGGGCAAACCATCTTGCAGGTCAAAGCTTGCTTACCTCTGATGCTAGAAGAATCAATGCAAAATATTTTGAAGATTATATCCTTAATATCGCCTTTATAGGCCCTAATTCCAACAACGATAGAGTTTCTGGTAAGTTGCCTAGCTTCGCAATCAAAATATACCTCTGTTGCTCCGTGGGTTTGTCAAATTACTATTTGGTAAATGAGCATCAAGACGGGTTTCTTCGCATTGGTTTTGGAAAACATTCGTTTTATGGGGCACATTATGACCCCAATCATATCCCTTCTTTGAAACTCACCTATTCTCATTCCAGTAAAGGTCAATTTACTGCCCAGACCAACTCGGCAGAGCGCGGGTAGTCCTACGAAAAGAACACAAACATATACGTTGAGGTGAATATAAGAGCAGAGCATACGCGGCTCATTGTGTTGCATGCCTGCGTGATTCCTTGAATACCGATTAACGTTTTGCTCATGTTACTCCTCAGGTTAACTTCACATCATGGTGAGCTGCATCTCACTGTCAAGATGCTAGGCTTAAAGTGTACCGCAGTCCATTTCAAATGTCAAATGTCTCTACTTCGTAGTGCCGATGACCTCATTTAAAGTAAAAGTCAGAGCGCGCTTGGTCCATGCACTCCAAAGTAGCACCACTTCCAAATGCAGTTGATGCTGACACAGGCGGCCATCGTTAATTAAGTTTCGGTGAAGCTTGTAGTTTCGAAGTATATAACGCCACCGGTCTTGGATGAGAGGTCCTATGAAATGAATCGCGTCCTTTGAAATATTAACTGCATAGTTCCCTTTGGCTAATATTATCCTGTTCCATGGAGACAAAACGATTCAATTTCAAAGATAGCTAGCCTCAATCAATAGATCGTGGAGTGAATTTATGACCTCCCTTTGATGTTAGATGAACCGGCACAAAATGTGTTTAGGACTACCACTATGCAGGCTGAGGCAAAATTTTGACGAAATTTCTACATGATTCTAATCTGGCAAAGGTGGATTTTGTCGTGTGTTTCGCTGCATCGATGTCAGGAAATAGACGTTTCATTTTGGGTTTGCAGGACTTTGCCTTTATTTCTCCCTTTAAACTCACCCATTTTGCCTTTAGTAAAAGTCACTTTTCTATCCAACTCAACTTTGTATTTCATGATTAGCTACGCAAAAACATTGCAAAATTAGTCTTAGAACGAAACGGATGAAGTTCAAGTGGTTGCAAAGCTGGTTGACTTCTCGATTACTCATTAGCACTCTACCCGTGTCTCGTCATAGGTGCTATCTCGTTCTCTCTTCAATACAGGCAAAATCTTATCAAAGTATGTGCATTAAATCAGTCATCAAATGACTTTAACAAGTCTCTCCAACTAGCATTTTTACAGTGTTTCATCAGTAGAGATAATTTGTGTGGAATTATGAGTCTAATTACCGTGGTTTTATTATCCTAAAGCGAAATGCCATTAAGCGTTACCTAGTTCATCTTGTCAAAAAAGGAAAATCAATTCCAAATAAGTACTTGTGCATATCACAGAATAAATCCCGCTCTTTGAATTTTTCAAAACAAGGGATATAGACTTATGGTTCTCTTATAATCGAGACTTAAATGCGCCTAACTTAGGATGGAAAAGCTATTTACGATCTTTAATTACAATCGATTACTCGAGCAACACGCATAACCTTGTACCATAAATCAGATGAACAAATTCTTAAAGTATCTTGGATAAAGGTAACACCCCACAGATCCTGCCAGGCGTATTTTGATCTCGGCTCGAAGATGGCATCCTTATATCAAACTCAAAGTTATGTTAGATGCTTCAAGCTGGACATGAAAATGCCGTAGCTTCAGGTAATTTTACGTTTGACGTCCTCCTAGACTAGTTTAGATAGAAGAATGTATGCGTAGATGGAAGTACCTTTGTCTTTTGTGCAAGATAAATACCAAGATGCTTCCACACAAATCGTGTGAAGAAAATTTTTCTGGTGCGGTTAAATCCAAAGAGTGTGTTCCTGTAATCCGCATCAGAATTTCCTTGCAAAAATAAGGCGTTTATTACCAGCCGTGATTACCTATCACTGTGTTTGAATCCTTTCACACTCCCTTTTCTAAATTTAGACTAACTTGCTTCCTCAAATCAGCAAGAATTGCTCGAGATAATGCACATTTGTACTTTGCCGTTGGAAGCCGAATCAAAGGTCCCACAAATGGTCCGAACCCAATTTTGTCCTACTTATTCTTAGGTCAAATTCACGTGGATAGGAATTAGTCCGCCCTAAGGGATAAAATAAGTGCCACATCAAATGCCATTACGTTTCCTTCGTTATGAGACATTATCAAATTCAGCAGCTGACTTAAGATTCTTATCCATCGTAGACCACGTTTATGCGCCAAATCATCACAAAAGGGCATTTCATTACCCATTTATTGAGTAAAGTCATATAAAACCGACATTAATATTAATATTAATATTATGTCAAAGGCGGTAAAAATCACTAGTTTTTGCACTAACTGGGTCAATGTTTTGTAGAAAGTTCACTTGCTCATCCATAACGTAAGGCACAAGGCGCTGGTCCAATAGTTGTGCAGACTCATCGGCATATCCAATCAGATGCCTCATTCTCTCATTGATCACTCCCAACCAATAATGCAGGAGTTGTGATTCATCCATTAGCGAATAAGCGCTTAGAATATGGATAACGGACGCACCAAAGAAATGTATAAATATCAAGGCTGAGTAGTAGCAGCACCACTCAGGTCCAAATTTCGTGTTAGGGTGACACGTAGTCCTGAATCGTTCATTGCACTGCATTTTTACACGCATGGATCGTAGAGCGGAATCAGCCAATTCCATCTTTATTGTTGCATCTCAAGTTCAGGAGGACAGAAGTTTCAGTGAGTGCTTTACATTTATAGTGTCCTTGTCAAATGGTATGTTCTTAGGGTTATAAACTTCATTCTTTTATGAAACCACCCGGTTTCTGCGTGCAGTCGCCAAATTATTCCCTTTTTTTTGGCACTTTGCAGTTTAAAAATAAGATAGTGATAAGCAAAAATTGGCTGGCCTATCTTCTTTACTCGTTGATGTTTTGGCGGTACTATTAGGAGAGCCACCAAGAGCGGGATGTGCCCCAACCCCGTTTTATCCACCCCAGTTTGTTAGTAGTACACACTTAGCGAAGTGACACATTTGAAAATTATTACCTTTTTGATATTTAAATGCAAGCTCCTAGGTTAGCTCAGCCAAGGCAATTTTTAAGGTTGTGGCTGACGTTAATGCAGGAAAGTCACGACCGATTTCGTCAGTATTAGATAGGAAAGCCTATCTACTACTGAAAGGGAGGGCTTGCTATGCAAGTTTAGGAGGCCGTGAAGTTAGAAAATGCTTTTCATGCTTTCTTTTTCCACTGACGTCACTTTTGCTTTATTTTACAATTACATTTAATTAAACCAAAGATCGTGTCTCGGAGGACTCCTTTGGCCCAAGAGGACCTAGCCCGTTGACTATTGCAGATAGAATTTCCTCAGTAACCGTAAGTACTTGGAATTGAGCTGCAGTACGGCCGTGAAATATCCATGCCTTTTCGTATTTAACAACAATGATTGCTTTTTGATAGAGCTCAGATAATTTTCCGCCGAAAGCGGGTACTGATGGACCTAACGAAAGAAACATGGAAGTAGTTGGATCGATGCCTCTACTCAACGGCTACATGCTACCATCGAGCTCAAGTTCGACTCCAGCTGTGATCTCTCTCGGAGGTCATAATGTTGCACAGCCTACTACAAATTTCCAAATAAATTGCCCCATGGCCGTTACCGCTCCACTTGGTTGTGACCTCGGCCATTGTCTTCCGGCGCTACAACCCGTAAGCACATTCGTTTGAGGATTAGCTAGGGAAATTATGCTTCTACTATATGCGCAAGGCCTGTTTTAGTCGCTGACGACTAAAATGCTTCTGAAGGTTACATATGTAGGCAAAGACTGAGATGAAAGGGCTGTTCTACCATTGCAGGGTTCCGCAGCAGTTGCACAGATCCTGCCAAGTGCAGCGATTTCGTTCCCAGTATGGCCGAATCCTGCAGCTGCTGCTGTAACCGACAACGCAAAAAATGATCCCTTAGTGGTGCAGTACATTGCATCTATGGTGGCTCAACACAACTTTCAGCATTTCATGCTGCAGCAGCAACAGTAATATCTTGCTACTGAGGTACTTCAAACCAACCAATTCTACCCGAGTTGGAATGTGCAACTTACAATGCCAGGCCCTCCCTATAACAGCGCAGGTGAGTTGTCGTTTGCCGTCCTTTGCTGTGGAAATTATGCCTTTATAGCCATTCATCATCGTGTGTTAATTTTAGCTACCCACCCACCTGTGTGCATCAATCCCCCGTTTGGACATGGTGGGTCTATGCTTCTCCTTCTATTTTCTCATGTCTAAAAATTCTTTTGAATGCATTATCTTCCTTTGCCTTTTAGCAGCAGTGGCTGCTCAATACGCCGCCCAATTTGTGAACACCCCTAATCACCAAGACCCCGTTGGACGGGAATCAGTGAGAAGGGGCCCAAAAGGCTCCAACTTATTCATCTTCCATATCCCTCAGGATCTGTTCTCGCCATTTGGGCGCGTATTGAGCGTGAAGATATTTTTGGACAGAACGACAGGCCAAAGCAAAGGGTTTGGTAGGTGCACATGTTTGGTTGACTGCCCTTGAAATGGCCACGATCTCTGTTAACCGCGGCGTGTCTATCCACAGGTTTTGTCAGCTACGATAATACAGTGAGTGCGCAGAACGCGATACGCGCAATGGATGGATATGCTTTGGGAAGGAAAAGGTTAAGAGTTCAGTTGAAGCGCCCCGAAGGTAGATCTTTTATATGCCACGGGTCATAACGACCGTTATAACTCTTGCTAGTGTAATTTTAAATACACCTTCTCTTTTTTTTAGCAGGCGATCACGAATAAGGTTCCTTGACTGTTGACGATTTTATAGCGGACTACGGTACTCTATTAGATTCTAAAATTTTTAATGAACTCATACATAAGTGAGCTATTGCATTGCTAACACTTTGATCTGTGACGTTCAAGTTCGAAAAGAGTTACACAGGCTGTTAATAATCTGTCATGGTGTTTCGGATGTCACCATTCAGTGTTTGCCCGGGCGTCACCTGGTGTGGTGTGTATTACCCCTTGCCAGTGTTGATTCCACCATTTCCCATGCGCTCGTTGGATTGCACAACTATCAGCTATAGGAATTTTGGGTGACTACTTTGATAGCTTCTCCCACTTTTGTGTAAAAAAATGCAGCTTTTGCATTGAGAGTTATGCCCTGCATAGATTTTAAATCTGACTTTATGCATATTTAGTTTAATGCAACGTTCTGCCTAGTCAAACGCATAAGCACTTCTTCTCCCTTACTTCCAAATATGCTAATTTGCACAAACGCCTTTATATAGGCACACGTTGCAAGGCACCGTTTTTAATTTTTTCGCTCCCCATAATGTAATTTCTTTATTGTTTTAGATGACCAGTTCCTTTGTATCAATTGTCATGCCTATGTGAAACCAAATCTATTCCTTCAATAAACATTTTACTTTAATAGTCTTCAATTTTTGGAATAAGGTTTCGAGAAGACGTGCCTTTACATAGCATGTTTATTAAATTTAAATGTGAGGTGCGATTTATAATGGGAAGCATGCGAGCTAAGAAGGAAGGTTGCAATCTTCACACTTGCTCTGAAGTATCAATCATTGTGAAAATATTTGTTTGATATCCCCTGTAACTCTTACATGAAAACGAATTACAACTTAAGGATTAATTGTTGGAATGACAGTAGGATCTTCTTTGTTTTAAAGAATAGAGGGCATTTCCGTATGAGGCGCATTTATAAAATGTAAGGTATTGTTTTCGGGTCTTGTGTTGTGATTTCGTTTATCCTTTTGGTAAGTTACGCAACTTCTAGCCTTTTGATAGGTTGGTCAGATCTAATCAACAGTACCGTGTACTGCGCCCATAATACAGAGTTTGACGCATGAACAAAATCGGCTGCAAACAAATGTTTGGGTCGTCACTGCAGTGTTTGGGTTGTGTCGTGACTCACCCTACATGCAGTTTTGCTGCACAATGGCTTTGGCTAAGATCGCTTGTTATGGATTGAATCGGAGAATCGTACAACCTGCTGCTTCATTCTGCATTCATAATCACCACTGTAAGAACCACTGTAGCTGGTGGGTTTGTGCGGTCTGTTATCGATGGTGCTGACGGTACGTCCAGGTTGGACAGGCTTTGGTTACCATCAGTCAACGATATCGATGCAAGCAGTTAGCATGAGTCAGTGCAAAGCATCTTAGTTTGAGCCACGTTGAATAAGCAAGGAATGCGTGGCCGTAAGAGTAGAGCAGTTAGTATTTCCGGTACGGTTAGTCTTGTCGATGTTGGCGACGTGAGATTGGTGATCTCTTGGAGGTTGGACATAGTCAGGGCATCGATTGCTAAGACCTTAGGGTTAGGGTTAGAGGCATCTTCTCTTTGTACAGTCACCTGGCCAGCACCCCGAATAACAAGGGCTGTAGATAATAAACGTGAGACAACCTTTACGCGACCCAACCTGAACTTATAAGCTATCAGTCTGTGGACATCTGCGCCATTGTCCGTTTCGGCAGCTGCATTCCTCTATCTCATTTCAGGATTTGGGTAAAGAACTACTCGACTTGCGGATAGCGAACCTTAAGGTGAAGGCATGAAAGGTGGCACAAACCCTCTTGTTGTAGCAGACTGATTCTCCTCCTTATCATATCAGAATGCGTCACCCATTTAATGATTCAGTAGTGGGACAAAATCTAGGCTTGTTTGACCCCATGTAATGAGAGCACTGGGCAAAGTCATAACCGGCTCTTAACTGTAAAGCTTTTTTTTCAATTATCTTCCAATAGATTGAGTCTTCGTTGCATCATTGAGTGTAAATGTAAATGTAAAGACAGCTTGAGATGACCATGCTGCTTAAGGCATCACAACAAACGAGATAATATAGGGAAATGTCAAAAAAGCTAGTAGGCTTTCATATCGACGTATCTGGCCCATCTCTAGACATTTACGTCGCTGACGGTTCTGTGGAAAGGCAAAAGTGACGGGATACGAAGCTGTTAATGGGATATCATTTAAAATCTAAACTGGCCTTAAAGCACTGTGTGTAAGGCATTGAGCTCATTTGCCGCAATCGTGGTCTTTTTCCCCATTGACTTAATTGACGTAGTTAGTAAGTGGCGGCTTAGTATTCTGCAATAGTGCGTCTTTTAAAAATAAGTTTGAACAACAGCAATTGTAAATGAGTAAAATTTGCTACCGCATAATTTAGTTCAGCATTCTAAGGCACTGGCGTGGCATCATCAACATGAGCGGCATACTCGGTAAGCATTTTTTGATTGATTGCTGCCCATTTTGACCAAAATGAAAGAAAACTTTGCATTTTACTACCATTAATCAGACTTCACCAATTTACTGCAAATTAAAAGTGTGTGGCACGGACTCTTGATAAAATTAACGCGTAAATTTTGGATAAAGGCATCTCCAACCCTTTACCCAAAGTGACAGAGATAGCGTCACGGACTTTTGCTGTTTTGACAATGCAGGTGGCAAAGCATCATTCTTAATGCTGGCTAAAGCAAGAATGGAGACTAAGCAACTTCTTGTTTGTCAGATGGGCAAAATAGAGCGAATGAATGATCGACGACAGTGAGAACAGCGGCAGCTCTTCGCCGTCATGTGTGTCTGCGTGCACTGTGGCATGCTCGATGGATCGAAAAAGACAGGTCGGCAGATTAGGCAGAAGAAGAGCTTTACTCTTGCTTGGGTCCGCTCGTATTCCTGGAGGGTTTACCTGCGCCATGATACCTAATCACAGAAAAAACATTTCCACACGCGCAAGTGACTTTGCTGGTGCATTCGTAAAGAGACGGAGCTAATACATGCTTTCTTACACTCTAAGCATCGCCAAATCCTTCGCTCTTCCTCATTCACCCCATTACCATTCACTTCGTCAAGAGGTGTAGAGAAGTAGACGATGCTGTTTTCATGCCGTTGTCATGCGTCTCAATGTTGGTTTTGCATGCTACATAGGGCACGGTAAACCAGGTCTCGGAAAGCAGATAATGACAGCAACAGAGGTGATCAGAGAGTTGCATATCGAATGCACCAGACCGCAGTAATGGAAGATAAAGATGGAGCTAGGATAATATGGCAGTGCAAGGAGTGACAAGCGGGTCATAAAGCTGTAAAACCGATTCAGGTCATGGGCACAGGTTTTGGCTGAAAGAATGCGTAGACAGACCTGTTGCGAGGTTCTTGTCATTGCATCCATTTTTATTCTGTGATATTGATGACGAGTTGAATTGCGCTTTGCTCCTTTTTGCAAATCGTCACACTGGCCTCCTGGTAAAAGATATCACACATTCTTGACCGAATTTCGCATCATGTTATTATTGCTGGATCAACTACAGTATTGTGCTGTGGATACTTGTAATTGCGCTTGGAAGTAAGACCAGCAGTAGGTCATTTGTTTTTCGCCTCGCTTTAAATAGATAAATCGGGAAAATTAATCAAATTGAAGGCACAACTTACTGGTCCAGTTTTCCTTTAGGGACGTTGTAGGTCATGCTTGCATGGAAAATGCATGTGTAGGCACATAGCCAGAGTGCTTTGTTAAGAAGAATTTATTTTACGCTAATAATCCAAAAGAAAAGCAACGCATTGCAATGCTCTCCTTGTACGTCGCTGCCTACCTTCTCCTTGCACATCCCACGAAGTGTTGATAAGTAGAACTGAGCATATACCTAGGAGTAATGCCCACTAGCGGTGTTGTTGTATACGTGTAGTGGAACACATTGTGCACCACTATGTAAACACAGAATAAGTACGGAACATAAGAAAGCAGTCAAGATAGTCTGTGGCTACTCTCTAAGGCTTGTGCTATGCTCTTCTTCAGAATGGTAATGCAGACACCGCTGGAAATGGACTTGACATTAGGCTACAGTGTCTCCGCAGCTACGTGCACAAATGACACGACCGGAACCATTTTACACCCATAGCATCTCAACTAATAGCCTTAAAGTGGACCATCTTACCGTAAAAGGACAAGGGAACCGGCGGTCGCTATCTTTTTCGAAGCAAGGAGACATTCAATATATTTGTGAGCGATAACTTGTCTGTGCAGATGTAACACCAATGTTGTTCGCTGTGTCAAATGCATCAGAATAGTGATTTATTTAACCTTGGGCAACATTCTGCAGCAGTTCGTTAAAAAGCCTAATCACAAATAAAAGAAAACAAAAAGCGCTTTAAATGTTTTGAGCTGCTGATATGGGCGGGCTATGGAGCGGTAAACGTTAAGTGTGGACTTTAATGCCACCTTATGACTCCAAAAACATTCATAAATTGATGCAGCATATTGAACAACTGAAGTGCTAGAAAACTTTTCTTAGCGATATTACTGCACGGCGCTCTTGCGTCCATTGCGAAATTATGCCGTGCGTCTCAAGCGGGACATAAGGATACCGCACTGCTTATTGTCTTTGTGGTAAGTGTATTCTCCACCCTAGCTGAGCGGTGGGTTGAAGATGTGAATGCAGCAGACTGCTGTGCGGGAATGTTGCCGTGATTTTACTTCCTTACCTTCTCAACTTCTCTTTTTGATCTCGAGACTTACTTGCATGCCCTTTTGGGCACTTTTTGAAAAGAAATACGTAATCACGTGCTCAGGGATTAAAAACCTGTGCATGGGAATTCAAGCAAACCAAGTACAAGGAAGCTCACAGAGTGGTTGCACCTTTACGAATGGGCTTATTACAAATGCATGCAAACACGGTACACAACTACGGGGTTTACCATATACAGTGACCACTGATCACTGTCTGATACTTTTTACATTGCATTTACTTATTTTGCCAGATTTCGATAGATTTTCTCGAAATTCATACCGATTAATAAAATCATGAAGCTTTGGATTCGCTACTGAAGACTGAATCGTAGTCCTTACAAAAACACATGCATCACGATTCCCTATTCTTCTGCGTGTCGGGTCGCCTTCACTAAGGTGTATTTTCGCCCAACCCTAGAAGCTAAGCTGTGTGATACGTTAGATATGTCACGTTGTTGATTCTTTTGCTCACACTAGAGGGGTCTTGAAGGCTCTAACCTGCTCATTTTCATCTCCTACAAGAGTGCAGTGGGTTTGACCTGATTAATCTGTATTCGTCACTTTGACGGGTGATAAGTGTGAAAGTGTTTCCAAGCAGGGCAACTAAGGGAAGCAGATGTGCGTACAAAATTAAATGACTTAAAAATTCCCATGCTCTATGTTAAACGCAGTGTGTCCGTTCACAAAGCTGTAGGTGCACAGGGTACGATACGTGCGATGAATAAATAGGCTTCGAAAGGGAAGAGTTTAAGGGTTCAGCTAAGGCGCTCAAAGGGTAGAAATTTTTACCCTATAGATCCTGGAGACTATTAATACTCCTAGCATAATGCTTTTAAAAATATCGTTTTGTTTTAGTAGCCGATCGAAAATGATGCATCTTGCCCTTGACTATGTCTAGTGGATGACCAATTTACCTTGCAGCCCTTTCCTCTAGTCTTTGCCGATTTCTTGAAATAATTTAAGCGCTATCGGATCGTCAGCAATCTACTATGCACAAAGTTTTACTCCTAATAATAGCTTTATGAGATTTTATTTGCCTTGGCATCACATTTTAGATGTCACCTCTGAGTGCTTGCGTGGTTATCATTTGAGTGTGTGGCTTTCGCTATCCCTAATGTGATGCATGACTGTCGGTTTAAGATTTGGGTGGTATTTCTTTAACTATTGCTCTTGCCCTGGCACATGCAGCACAGCTCCCATCATTTAGAGTTATTCCACATACAGATTTTATTAATGTCTTCTTGCACTATTTGCTTAATATAACGCTCGAGCTGGCTGATCGCATCGTCATAATTTTATCATTCGCCAATTTTCAATAGCATCAAGTACAACGTGTTTATTAAGGCAAATGTTTTGCTTCTTTACTGATACTTGATTCGTGGGACCAGGAATCATGCTTTAATAAAGTTGGCATGTCATTTGTATTCCGGAAAAAACCCAAGTGCATATAAAAATAAGGCTGCAGGAGGATGTACAAGTTATGTTCTTTACACAAGTTAATCAACTAAATGCATAAGGTGTGGTTTTGCAACGTATAAGAAGCAAACTACGATAAAGACTGCAGTTTTTGATATTTAATTTATTAGACGATGAGGGAGGACTTAAGTTACAACTAATCACATTTGGTGGATTAGACCTGGGTAACTACCAGCCATGACGGTAAACCATTTTCTGTTACAATGATTGAGAACCTGTCTGCAGAGGATGCTCTGCTCTCCGTGCGATTCGTTTGCAATGATGCGCAATGTAAGTAGCGGTTCAAAAACGAACTCGTAACCTTTTTACGATGGTGACATGCAAAAATCGATTCTTGGTCTAAGATCGCAGCCGCTGCAACTCATGCACATACAATTCAGCGTGCGGTAATGCAGACGCCCCAATGGCTATGCTCAACAATGAACGGCCGCTGAGGACTACCATTACCATTGACTTGCGACCGACATCCATTACGCCACTGACATTCTTTGATATCTTACCACTTCTGTTAGGTCTAGGTTGTCGTCATTATAACGTGCTGAGCTCAAGTTGCCTAACGACCTCTAACCTAACATACGATCCTCCGTCTACCCAGCCACTACCCCTGATGCCCTACATTGTGACAACCGGCGTATGTACTGTCTCGCCCTCAGTGGGTTCTGCAGTCATTCGTAGCAGTTATGTGACAGCTTTTATTAGGCTACTATTTAGTAATTTACTTTTTGCACCTTTTTATATGGCTACATATTTAAGGTACCAGAAATGCATTTCAGGGCCTTCTTGTTACGTCTTGATCCCAATTCCTTACTTGCGGCATTGAACGTCGCAGCATCCGTGTGACGTAGGCTTAGAGATTCGAAACTCACGAATCGGCCGCTTTAGTTGGTTTGGTTTTTGCTTTTATGTATCTGCATCAGGTTCCATTGCTAGGGTTGTAAGTGGGCGCAAGCATCAAAGTGGGCAAAGGAATGGGCACAGAAAACATATCCTTATGTGATGTTACGCGTTAGAATTAGGAGCTTATCATGATGTCAGTGAGATATCACGTCTGCAACTCACAGCTATCAACGCTTGTCAATAACTCACTGCACGACTCATACGACTTTGCACAATTGCACCAAAGAGGGACTCTCAGCGAGGCCGAATTAAGATGGTCTGAGGAGTGTTAAGTGCCTAAATTTCCCTTGATGTTGATCTGCTCTTGTACGTTACCATAGTTTTGTTTAAAATACACATATTCCAACCTTAAACTATTTCCAAACGCACTAATGTACTCAAATTTACTAGATCTGAGCTTCAGTTATGCCTGCAATTCCAATTGATTGTGCTATTCTTGCGATTGGTGGTGATTTGTCTCATTACCTAACTGTCACGTAAAATTAAACAATTACGCAGTCTACTTAGATTTCGTCAATTGCATTCTGTGGCATTACAAAATGCAGTCAGTTATGGCGTGAACAAACATCACTCGCTAACTGATTGTAGGTCGAGAAGACATCGCGTCAGGTGGCATTACAACATTGTCCTGGCAACCAAACCTCCGTCTGCTTACTCACATTAGAGTATCTCTCATAGGGAGCTTAGCGATGAGTTCTACTCGAGTAACAGAACAGGGCCATGCAAGCAGACACAAAGTCGGTTAAGCGTGAACATAATTTCTGCAGAACTGAAGAGGCACACTAGTGGGCATTCAATTCATCATAGAGATGTCCATCTTCTTAAAGGATGTCGATGTAGGTGTAGGCTTCGCCCAAATGCTGACGCTTTGGATTTACAAGTTGGAAGTGGGGTAGAGTGTTGAACAAGCGGCTAATTATCCTATGCCCAGCGTTGACTTAATGAGAAAGAGACTAAAAGGTGCATGTGGGCTTGACTGCGTCTGACTGAAATCCTAGTCCTCTAAACATGAGAATGATGGCATCGGTAGAGGATTTGCATGGATTAGTTCTACCACATAGATTGCCTTCTGCTCTAGAGCTGGTAATGATTCTGCTATCTTCAATGATATCAGCACATTTTCTGACTGTTAAGCAAAGGAACAAATAGTCTTCCTTCGTTTAATATCAACGTATTTCGATAGGGCTGAAGACCGCATAGACGCAGAGCAAAGACTTCGCTCACGCGTGTCGCTTGGGTTAGCGTCACATGCAAGGAGCCAGTAGGAAACACACTCTTTACTGATTGGCTTACACCATAGCACGCGCCGCTACAGCACATGGATCGGGTTGGTTTACTGGTGGCGCTGATGATAAACTTGAGCACACAAAGTGCAGAGGAAAGAAGTGGTTGGACAGTCACATTCGAAATAGATCTTGGATTGCAAGCTCACAAAGCAGTGGCAGGCGTACTACAGCCCATAATTCTCTGCGCGTAATGATCTAGTCATTCTAGTACGTTACCACATCAACTCAGCAGCAATTCGCTCAAAGATTCGTCCATGAAGGAGTTCATTTTACACATCGTCTTCCAGGAGATGCCCGCATCAAGATGGACTTCGCCCGACACCATCAATACAGGTAGCGTAACTCATCTTCCTCCTCTTCTCTTCCTCTTTCACCGTTTTCTGTGCCTTCACCTTTGATGCCTTCTTCGCAGCCTTGCCTGCCACTACCTTAGGGGTCATGACAACCTCTCCCCTTCAGTGGAACGCAACACCATTACTGACAAAGTTCACGTCGCCAATGGCATAGGCGCCAGCCCATCGCATTTACCACAACTGGATCAGTAATCTTCTCTTTGGCCTGATCATATAGAGAGAAGAGCGTGCTAACAGCCTGCTATAGTCCAACACCACTTCTATGATGCTACTTTTGCATGAGCCTGGAAGCACCACTTTGGTTGGCCTTAGCTTTTTCGTTTGTTGTATGTACTACTACTAGTTGTTGGTCA
>JADWOT020001238.1:0-21000 GCA_036345935.2 Taenia hydatigena
ACTCACCTTATTCAAACTGGAGAGCATCCACCGCGTGATATATCGCATGGAGGACAGTAATTACTACACACTGAAGACGGAGTGTGGCCTCGGCCAGAATCCGAACCCGAAACCTGAATTATACTCCCAGGCTACTGAGCCACACCAACCCTTGTGTGCCAGCTTTGAATCCGGCCCACTTTTTTGCTTCTTCACCAGTGTTTACCATTGATTTGCTTTTTTTCGTGATCGCTCTTACAAATGACAACTCCGCGGCTATGCTTATAAGCAACATTAGCCCAAATCGCGTTACTGTTTTTAATCGGAAATAAAAAACAACGTAGTGGTCGATGAACGGCTGTACATGCTCCTCTAAATTATAGTTCCTGACTTAGTAGTGACTAAAAACTTTGGTGATTCAGGGGTATGACATCCGCTTTAGGTGGTAAACCTACCAGACTCTAATTCCAGCTAAATCCGAGGTTCATTAAGTAGCCCATAGATGATTTGAGGAGCACAGTCTTGCACTAGCTCTTCTTTCTAGTTTCTCATTTACACATGCCGCCCAAATAGTACTTTCTATGGTCACCATGCAAGTTCAATGGCCATTGTGAAAGTGGATTTCTTCAAGGCTCTTTTGCTTTTATTACTATTAAACGGGGGCTGCTGTGAGTAGTGAAAAGCACTATTTATAATTGTACAAATTCCTTCGGCGTGGACTAGAGTTACGTAGCGGATATGTCAATGGGCCCCAGACCATGTTTTGCATCTCGCATCTGAAGTTATGCGTAATTTAAGGTGTGTCTTTTTGCCTGTGGGCCACTCGTGTGCACTTGTTTACACGTGCAGTCAAAAATGGGCTCTACTTTGAAGTACTTTAATCTGCTTCTAATGCCAGGTGAATTTTTAATTTATTTCGACTTCTAGAGAATTAGCGGCCAGTTTTGCGAATTGTACTACTAAATGCGCACAAGTAGCGACGACTGGTAAA
The DNA here is from genome assembly GCA_036345935.2 of Taenia hydatigena. Classification (NCBI taxonomy): domain Eukaryota; kingdom Metazoa; phylum Platyhelminthes; class Cestoda; order Cyclophyllidea; family Taeniidae; genus Taenia; species Taenia hydatigena. The sequence continues at coordinate 971 of JADWOT020001238.1, forward strand.
ACGCAATCTGGTAACAAGTTATTCAGCCCACTCAAGACTCTTGATGATGTACAATCAATTTAGCCAAAATCTGCTCAAAAATAAATCATTCACAAGGACTATTTTTTGCCTCATACAAAATTCAAAAGTTGATTTGGTACTTTACTTCCGCTTTCTAAGTTTACAATGCTTTCCTCATGATCATTGTCTTTTTTGGGGTCTTGATGGCCAATAGAAGTGCTCATTCTTTTTAGACTTGCTGCAAAGCGGCTCAAATATTAACAGCTCTTGGCCTGACCATGCTCTCTAGCAAATAGAGGTGAGTTTATGAAGGCGAACCTACCTTATCCAATGCATCCCGTTTTTCAAGCTTCCTTCATCTATGTGCCATGTATATTGGCAGTTACAATATCTACGAGATAGTGTGGTTCTCGCAGGTCAGATGTAGCGGTGTCATGTACGCACAGACGACGAAGAGGAGAGGAGATACCTTAGAACGTCTTACCTTACTGATACCCCATCGGATGCTGCTGAAGCTGAAGGTGAAGCCGATCTTCAAGCATAAATAATTTTGCTCTGGAAAGACAAGGAAGCAACTAAGTAAACACGGAATTGAGAAAATGGCTATTTCAGAGAATAAATGCGTTTCTTCTTGCTTAATATCCCCATTGTGCATTGATTGCAATAATGCTTGAAACTATTGGGAGAAAGGAAGTAAGGGCGTTAATTATACTTTATTTCCAAAAGGACGCAGAAAAACGCGTTGTTACAATGCACGACTGTCATACCTCTGGCGTCAAATATCGCCCATACAAAGGCGTTCAGGTCGACACTGTTTCTTCGTTCGGAGAATCCTTTTACAAAATGGCAGTCTTTGCAATAAAGTCAAGTTGGAACGGCTGTAACCTATTTTGGAGGAACGCGCTTTACTGAACGAGTGGAAGTGTTATGCAGCGAACGAAAAAGTGAATATGCATGTATACGTGCACTTTTATTATACAATTTATATTTATGTGTAAAATTGTCTAATGGTACTCAACCTCCATGATATTATGAAATGCGCACACATTCTATGGTGCAAATGCATTAATTTTTTTCCATCTCTTCGTTTGCTACAATAAGTCCTCAAACAGAGTCTAAAAATTTGACACGATAGCTGGCGTCAATCAAGTTTGGGCAATTTCGAATCCCATCAGATTTACTGGCAATATCATATACGTATTTTTCTACAAGCATTAAAGTGTCATAGCTGATGCAATCATTGTGAAGTGCGCAGTTCATAAAGCCTTCTTACGATCAGCATAATATATCTAAATGACTGCGTTTGGTCATATTAGCTGCCCAATATTGCCACCTTATTTCAACCCTCTTCCATTGCTCAATGCCTGCTCTGCCACACCCTGCCATCTTTAGGTCAAAATCAGCACTGTTAATGACCAAAAATTAGTAAACTACTTACATGGCTAAATGCATCTATTAAGAGATCAAATAATTTCCATCAGTCATTCATTTGCGTGAGGCGCGTCATTTCGACAGTAGCTATTATAAAATACAAAGAAAAGGTACACCGCCTGCAACTGGTAATTTTTCTGTTTCTACCACGCTCACATAGCAGCATTCTATTTGAGCCACGTAGGGATTCTCATAAATCACTTGTTTAAGGTACTGACAAAGTGTTCTTTATTTTTACTGCATTCAGCTCCCCACAGTCGATACTTATTCACTGATTCCTACCTTTCTTAACTTAGAGCAGTCGGAATGGCCCGATGGTTACTTGGATGGCTGAATGTAGCTTAGAAGAAGGTGATGAAAGTGTCATCTGGACCCGCCTTTGGTGGCGAGGCGGCTGTCTTGACTTTAATGCCTGTATGGCGAAAAACGACTTAGGACGACTTTGTCTTTAGGGAAAGTAGAAGCACCAAGTGTTATGTTTTAAGTCGTTTCAGAAAAATGAGTTTTGCTTTCTACATTTCTTTGCCTATGTAGACATCCGACGTTGTTGTCTCTAAATTTTTTTCTCCCCTAATCCTAACTGTGCGGAAAAGGGCAGGAAATGCTTAGAAAATGCTTTTGATTTTGAGTCAAGAAGCAAGCTGCGTGGACATCCTTTCAATTTACCTAAAGCTTCCATAAATATCTAAAAGCCATCTTGAAAAGTGCAGGTTAAGGGAAGGGAAGGCTTTCTAATCTCATGGCATAACGGAACGAGGCAAAATGCAGGGGTTCCAAGCTTAAATGCCCTTTAAATAGTGAGACATTGGTGACGACGGCAAACTAACCCGACCGCAGTGAACGAACATAAATAAACACTACAAATAGAGCGAGATAGTTGAGACCACAATCTGGAGCATCTTACTTCATCGTCGTATTCAGGCCATCTCGATAAGGCCCGCAAGGTTCGTTCTTGTCCATCGGGTGTCGCATCATAACTATGGACAGAGCTTCGTGGAGTTAAACATTAATTATTCTTAACCCAGTAGCGAACTTGGAGTCCGTTCTTAGGGTATGAGCGCACACAAGCATTGTTTCAATGCTTTCGATTACAAATTACAGAACAGAAATTGGTGAGGATTTGAACTTTAAGCAGTAAATAAATTTAGATAAAAGCACAAATAAAGATTTGTGCTACTCTACTGATGGTAGCAGTAGGCATGCTGCTAAGTTATGGAGGCATTTTAATAGAGTACGGGGCACACAATTGCTTTCTGATTGTCATTTATATGTCATACTCAAACTTTTGCACTTGATTTTGTGCTAAAGAATGAAATTTATTTCGAACAGAGCCTTACTAAAATAATCCTTATGTTTTACAAGTTCGTAAGTGCTAAAAAAGTCCATTATTTCAGGGCTAATAAAGATGTAAAACTAGGTTTTTAGGCAGTGTGATTCAACTTAGCTGACTGGGTCAGGGTTGGGTTTGCAGCAAGAGAAGGCAAAAGATGCTGTTTTATCAAGATTTTGAGGTCTTTGGAAGCCGTGAAGACAAAGAATAGTTATCGAACAATACGACTTGAGGGTAGCTTCATGTAGGTATGCGATGCAAATTTTATTATATTTTCAGCCGATATTGCGCAGATCACGCAGAGCTACGATGGCCATGTGTACTCAACACTGTGCTGGGCATTCTAACTGTCTTTATGGCCTTGACAAAGTAGCGGGCTGATATATCAAAAGATTCAACATCGTAAACACAAGGAAAGAACGAGCATAAGATAAGGACTAAGACAAACATTTGTACAGCAAATTACCTTAAAATATCAATAAACTAATGCATTTACAGCTACCTACAATAGATTAAGCAGATAAATGGAACAAAAAAGACCTGAAAATGCTGTAGCAAAAGTGGCCATGCTGGTTGGGAACTGGAAGGGTTTCCGCGTATGGGCATGTTTTCCCTGCTCTTAATAAAACTTGGCACTCTCCATCTCTCTGTTGCAAAGGATATGGTAAATGTCCCCTTTGTATAGTACAGCCATCGGTGCGCCGAAAGCACTCGCACTCCTTCATCGTAAGGATTATTGTCTAATTATACAACCTCTGATTCATTTAGCCCTCCTTCTATGAGGCGGATAAATGTAATCCCAATGGCGAACGCTTAAAACGTTGCACTCCTGGTGAGGCTTCGGGCAAAAGCTGCAGTAAGTGCTGCATGAATTTGATGTGCTGATTATCTTAAATGAGCCCGCGCCTATTTTTGAACGGGTTCCCCTATTTATTATAATTGACTGATTTGAAGCACTCTGAGCATACGGTTTGGGGCTAGAGCATTAAAATATACATAGGAACTTCCTCGGTGGATTAAGAGATTTATATGAATGATTTTTAGCCGCTAAAATTCTACGCTAGGGTGAATCTGTTGAGCGTAGGGTGCATGAAGTCATATCCCGAGAGTTGATTCCTTTTCTGTAGCGTACTGTGATTTTAGTCGTTTGGACGCCCTTATAGGCGGGTTTTGCTTGAGTTGAACACGAGCCAGCCGGTAAGACACGTAGAGCCGCAGCGTCCCATTCATACCTCGTTGTTCTATTTTTTCTTTCGTGGAGCGCTGTCATAATGGCATCTGTCGTAATTCTTCTTATCTCCCTCCTTGTGTCTTCGCCGGATTCTAAGAGCGTTGCCATTGGTATCTGTTGGCTTCCAGTTTTTCATAATCTTCCACATATTCTGGTTGCTATCAGAATTGATTTTGTGGGTTAAATTGGCGCCGCTCTATAAAAACTGTCTGTGTTGCTAGGCCTAAGTCATTAAGCCAAGGCAAAGATGGCTCCAAGGATTATCAATTGCACGCCAAGAAAGCAGTACGTTCTTGCATTTTGAAGATTTAGATGCCTCTTAGTCACTCGGATACTCAGTGTGGAGGTAAAATTTGTTCTTGTGAATTTTGGTGCCGATTTAATGCACATTCTGAATTAGCTAATGGTTTAATGATCTGCTTGATCTCATAACGAAAAGTGGCTCATCAAACGTGCTAACTCTGTTGGGAGTGAACACCCTCACTGTAGACGAACTGACCTCTTTTAAAAGGGATTTTATTGCTTGAATCTGAACGAAGTCGTATAAATTGTCTGAAACCACTAAAAAGTCATCATTTAATCTATGAGTAGCCTTAGGTTGAATACTCATGGCTAGTTTTGCTACGAATGGCAATCGGTATCCTCTATGCGTCCGACTTTGCTCATGCAAAGTTGGTCGATGCTTTCTGGCTGGATTCAGCATGGGTGCAGCCAGTTGGGCTTGCGTACCACTACTTATTCCAATATGCGGTAATCGCAGAAAATAGTTAATTTCACCATGTGATGCAACCAGTTATGTTCTACAAAAATTAGGGATGAACTGGTTGATCCCTTAGATGCGTGTAAGACAGTGGAAATGTGCTTTCATGCTGACTTACTGCCCAAGTACTAGCATGCAATGAGCAATCAGTAAAAAAGGGATGTGAGAATAATCGCTGCCAAAGGACAAACAAATGGGTCTTCAAATGTGTCTCGGGTTCAAGACGCAACTTGGTCGCCACTATCAGTTTAAGTACAAGTTCAGTTCTATTGGTCACTTTATCAGTCCCTATGAAGACCTCAGGAATGCAACTCTTGTGTGAGCAGTAAAAATCACGGTACTACCTACGAGTAAAACGGATTTGGCAGTCTTACGTCTACCATCTTGTGCTAGTAAAGAGAAAGCGGAAGTGGAACCATTCAGTTGTGCTTTTGGGTGACTACTAATACCGCATCTTCCATATCTTTGCGAGAGCAAATAATGCTCTAGTATTAGATGTCCTTTCAAGGGCATTTTCCTCTCCATTGGATCATTTAACAATTGTGCAGATATCAGTAGAGTATGACTAGTGCTAAGGCTGTAGTTATTGCAACATCTTTAATTAGCGAAGACACGCGTAGCATGGGAAGGATGGGCAGGCGGATGGATAGATGATGTGACATGGGATGGATCTGGAATTTGATCAAAGCAAGCTTATGGTAGGTCATAAAAGCGCATCGTTGGTGCGCGGTAGAGGTAATAAAATGAGAGCGCCTAAAATGCTCTGTTGCCTAAGGTTTCTCATTATTCTTTGCTTTGTTTTGGCAACGAAACAGGAATTAGTTTAACTGGCGAGTCTCATAAAGGAGTAACTGCAAAGTACGCGAGCCTTTCTGTAAAAATCCATTTGGGTCATCCTTGAGAATGCAGTGGAGTACGTGGCTGGAAGTGGGTTTATTGATGTCTTGCTGAAGGGCACGGACGGAAGCCGACTTCTTGCTGTCTACTAATATTCGAATGAGTAGCATGGGCGTTGGTCAGGGTTTTAGATAATTAACTTCTTTTAGATGCTTTCACTCCCTATAATCAACACACAAAAGAGCTTGGATTTTGAAAACAGAGCCCGTGCCTTGAAATGTCGTAGACACTCCATTCATAATTGCTACTGCTGCAAAAGTTGACGAGTCCTAACAACGATATTTTAATTCAAGCTTTTCATTTCGATTGGACTTAGTGCATTTTGTTTGGTGGCTGGTTTGCTCATTTTATTTAAAACCAAGTTGCCCGATCCCTGTAGCCCATGGATTCATTCTCCTTGCTCGTCAAGCCCGATCACAGACGTTTTACTTGGTGGTTTTCGTTGACTCCGTTTTCCCTTAAATTGATGGAAGTTTTTGACAAGGCTGAGTCTGGGCAGAACCTCTGCTTTGTTGTCTATTATGCAGAGTCGAGTTTGCAATTAATTAATGGCCCTACTTGGTCAATCTATGGTCATCCAAGTAGCTCAAATCAGGGCTAGAGTAATGGAAGCCGACTGGTCACCATTGGCATAAATCGGAGATCGGACGCCCCGCCAGCGTAAATAGTCAGCGTAAAACATCTATGACTAGAACAGAAGACCTTTGAGCTGAAGGGTTTCTAAGTGATGTCAGGGTCTAAGAAACCGCCGCGAAGTATAAAAATGGCTACGAAAATGATTTAAATAAGCCATTGCTAACACCATTGCTGGTTGACCTGACACGTGAAACCAAAATGTCATTACGCAATTTATTGTCCTACTGTGAAATAGGTTTTCAAGAGGGTGGGAACATTGTCCAAGCAAGTTATTGCTCGTTGAGCTAGTGTATGGGCTAGAGCCGAATTCAGGAGCCCAAATGCACCCAATCATGCTTTAGCTATCATGAAGAGGGAGAGGTTGGCGAGTGGTTAAATATCAACTGCTTGACAGCGTTTCAACACTTTGCAACGATGAACACAATTAATCAGGGTCCTAGATGAACATGGCTTATTATGCTTAATAAGACATGACTTTTTCATTGTGTAGTCGAATGTGCTTGAACTGTTAGTTCTCTGTAAATTCAGAGCAGCGCATTGACGCTATCCAGATAATGAACGAACCTCCAGCGTCGCATGTTAGTGACGAGTGGATTTTCTAACCCAGTTTCCTAAGTCGCAGATTATGAGACTGGCATAGAAACCACAAAGCAATAATGCACCTTGACATCCTAATCAGATTCGGCTCAATCAATCGTCTTAACGCATGATAGAGGAACAAATTATTAACCGATTTCATTGGCTAATAAAGTTTAACAGCATCGAAACTAAATCAAAATCGTACTTTTGCGCCTAAAATCGACCACTATCAGCATCGCATGCAAGTCCTAAATAGCTTTTCTTACCATCCTTCCTTATTGGAGACAGCTTTCCATAGAAGAACACACAGACACATAACTTGGAACCTGCAATGACACATAAATTAAAAGGATAGACCTTAAGAGCCAGCATTCATCTTATCTCTTTAGTTGCAACAGGCCACGAGTAATGTTAATTATGACTCTCTGGACGATGCATAGCCTTGTTCCTTTTGAACTATCGGAGTATAGATGTTACTTTGCCTTAATGAGACTTGCATAGCTAAAAGTAGGCCTAGAAATATATATGTGCGGATGAGAACTGCCATGCATATTAGACTTTTAACCCAATTCATAGCGCATTTGCATGTTTCGATTTGACTTTTATGATTTTAATCATTTATAATGCAATTGTGACGCCTGGACTCGGAAAAAGAGTCCCAAAGCCGATAATACAAAAAAACAGAAACGGATGCATCGATTTACTCCAGTAGCATCCTGAACGTCACAATGGTACATTGGTGTGACAATTAGCGCCTAGGTTTGGGAACTTAGCTGAGAATATTAGCTAGTAAAGATGAAAACCAGACGGTAGTTAGCCTTACTGAGCGCTTATAGGAGCTGAGAGCATCAGTGGTACCGAGAAATGCTGCTGCACATATGCACACCTGCATGTTAGATGAGCGAGTGCATAGGATGATAGGAGAGGGGCTAGGGTCCCAAGAAGTGCGTGAGAGAGGGATGAACATCCCGCCTTAACTTGTATCACTTCACTCACCTTACCACAACCATATTTGCGTTCAGGTGTGAACAATGTGAACAATGAGGTGCCTCTTTGAGAAAGCACATTTTGCAGCGCTTTCTTCATCCTTGCATTTAAATTAGAGAACTGGAAGAGATTTCATTATCTTGAGGCTTTAGCTACAAAAGTCTGATCATAGTAGAGATTTCACTATGAGCCTTGTTAGGTTTTGCTCAATCAGCATCCTAGGAAGTCGTCGACGTGTTTTGTCTTGGCACTGACATCACTGATGGAAACGTGAAGTAGTTAAGTTCACCGATATCTTTCTCAGCCTCACTGTACTTTACCTGATCTATTTAACTGGACCTCAATGCTCGAACGCCTCCCGTTACCTTTCCCTGGTCGACTGCTTCAACAAACTTCTCGTGTGGACCTGCTCCAACGGAGGCCAGCAGCTCTTTAGGATTGATGCTAGGTCGGTCCCTCAAAAGGCCCTATTACCTAAGGAGGGCTTAAGCAACAGTTAGCCGACTGAATTTTTTATTTTTGCTTCAGCCGTATAGCTTTTACAATTGAATTTATGGAAATTTTAAGCGCCTCTGCATTTTTCGGCTGATTAATGAGTCGAGTCATCTCGGGGGAAATAAGAAACTAAGAGGAAGTAAATATTGACCGGAATCAAAGCCATAATAGCGATTGACGCATCAGGTTTACGCAATCTTTAAGATCTTTTTGCTAATTTTCAGGCCAATACTTTTAGGAGATTAGCTTAATTGCATTTGCCTGGAGCGCTCGACTTGTCCAATCAGCGAGGGCGGTTCTTTTGCTGTGTAGCGTTGTTAAAAGCAGCTTAGAGTACCTAGTTAAGGGAGATTATAGCAGTCTTGTCTTAATCTACCTGGGAATGCAAAGGCGAGAACTGATGATGGGGGTGTAATATCCAACTTCAAAATTTTTTTGGAACTAGATGCTGCTATTGTTTCATATGTGTGGTGTCCTATGCATGCAATGATCTAAACCACAAGTCAAAATCCAATTTTATTCAGATCTTTTCTGCGGTGGTGAAACGGAGTGAGTAGCTTGCTTGTGATTAAATATTTTTCTCAAAGCTGCTAAGTAATTTTAATCAGCTAGTATTTTGGACGTATTTAATGGGTGTTTTATTGTAGAAATTTGCAATTAACAAATAGGTCGCGCATTATTAATGAAGTTTTCGAGTCTAAAGAGCAAAGTCGAAATGTTTCATGTTTGGCTATTGCTAATTTACGAATGAGAAGCATGATAATAAACCACGAAATGCAGTCCATTTTCGTCTGAGTTATGCGCAAAGTAATGCTATAGACGAGATTCTGATTTTAAATCCATCGCTAAAGAGTCCATGCACGGTAAGTTAGGCACCAGCCAGAGGTAACACATTCTTATGCATTTGAAGGTCAACAACGCCGTTTCCATGACGCGCTTCCTAGTAATTAAGGTATTTTTCCAAAAAATATAATCAATTTCGCTAAAATCATGATGTTTTGGTGTCGTAAGAGATCCTATTTACCGACGAGGTGGAAAGCAGTTACCGCCAATGACCTTGGAAATGCTATGCAAATTGATTAACTTAAAGACATGCTTCGCTTAACAGAATATACGATTTACACTAGGCCTATGTCTTAGAATTTGCAAGCATTATATGTATCTACATTTTATCTTAAAAAATACGCGGCACATTCCATTTACGACGCACGACCAAATGACTGCGTTCCTAAAAATTAGAATACAAGTAAATCACTAATTATATGTATGCGTGCAGATATAGTAAGCTTTTTACTCATTTGCACTTCACTCCATTTTTTTAAAAAGGGTGTAACAACAACTTTTCTTGCCCATTCTTCTCAAATATCACAACTTCTTCAAATCTAAACATGGATCGTCCAAGCTCCACTGCAGGCGTAGCTCATATTCTTCAGCGCTTTCCTAATGTTACATCACATTTGGATTTCCGCTCCGAACCGAACGGCCGCCCAGTTAGTCACTCTCTAGTGAGCTATCCCTAATAGCCCGTTCTGCTAGGAGTCGCAGTCCTAGCACTGTGGATGTAAGCGGATGTTTACGACTTCCTCCCAGTCTCCAAAGTTCATGCCTTTTTGAAGTAAGGAAGGTTTGCTAACGCTGCCACCAGCATAGACGACTCCTCCCTTCCTTAACTTCCATTCTTCCACTCTTGCTAAGAGAAGATTGGTTGCTTCTAGACAACTTTATTGTATGCTGAATTAAGATATGGGATAACTTGGTCGAAATATCTAAGACATGAGCACCTCAGGCCCTGGGAAGTGACCACGTTAGTCCACAATCAGACCAAAATTTTTTTTCCTGCCTCTGGCCTACAAAGCACATTTAGAGGACACGAGTTTCTTGGCAAGAGCAACGTGGCGCCTTCAGCCTATTCCAGCCCCCAAGAAGTCGAAAACGAGCAGTCTTCGGGCAGAGCGCACATCTATTTCACGCATCGACGACCCACCCAACGAAGGTACAGTGGAGGAGGGCGAACTCGTTTGTAGTTCCAAGGGACTAGGCAAGTGTGTCAGGTACGACTGGGTTAGTAGAAGTTGCCCATACCTATAACATATCAACCTCTTCCAGCCTCTGAACGTAGACCGTTGCTTCCAGTGGAAGAAACCTTAAGACAATCTCAAAACACACGTCTAGACCAAGAGAATTGTCGAAAAATATAAAACAAACCCCACCTAATCATTTGATCGGAAAAAGCTTAATCAAAATCAAAAGTATCCCGCAGATGAAGCAGATTGTTGAGTTGACAAACGAAACTGCAAACAATACATGCATGCAAAAATATTAAATGAGAGATGGAAATAGAAGTATGGGGGATATACTGGGTGGGTATGTGGAAAAGGGATGAAATGATATTAAGTGGCTGATTGAGCATGATTAATGGGTAATTAGGAGAGCAACAAAAGCCTACGAAAATAGGGGGCAGAAGACAGTAGTCATTACTAGGAACCCAGCCGCCCTCGTCTTAAATTCTGTGGCAATGGCCTGAGTTCGGCCATGGCCCCGTTCCATTCCATCTAACTTTACTTCCGCGACCACCGAGGCAGTCCGGATTGCGGCAGTTGAGGCAACACGTTTGCGTTAGGCTGCCTCCAGCTTCTCCCGCAGCCAAGTGTGCATAGCCTGCGGTGCTGCATTGAGTGACGCAAGTTCCGCACATGCCTCAAACCCCGCTACTCTCCGTGATCCTCCAGCAATGAATCTGTCCGCACTGCTGTCGGTGGCGTCGGTTGCTAAGGTATGCGAAAGAAACTTGTTTAGTAGCATAAAATTAAAATCCGAAAATCTCATATATGCTTCTAACCTGCCAACTGCTTGACCTATGTTTTAGCGCCGCTTCCAGATTCATTTGCCTTCAAACGTCTCCAAATAATGCAGAAGCCTTGCGAAAGTGAATTGACCAATAACTAGATAGAAGACTGGATCGAAGATGGATGGACTAAGGGACCAATATACAGATGAGTGAACTGGATTGCTGAATGGTTTTCCTTATGCTCCATTTTGGGAAGCTTGAGATAGCCTCAGACGCATCTTCCTCAACGCAGTGAAACAAAAATAACCCCAGTTGGTGGCCAACAATACATTCGTATTGGGAAATAAATTGGGGTAGATGAACTGGTAAGTAGATTTGGCTTTTGGATAAATCCCTTACAAATAGCACATTCTACAGCAACGCTAAATCCAAAGATGAATTCGAAGAAGCAACTGTACAGACTGCATAAAAACTAAAATCACGTTCCTATAAGACTCATTCTAGAGAGATGTACTTTTAGTCTGCACTAAATGCCACTGCAATGAGATTGTTTATGCGTATCTCGGCAGCGACAAGGAACTAGAGCCGGAAAAGACTGAATTACACCGCATAAGAAGTCGTTTGTACTGTATCCGCATTGTGGTGAAAAGTATCAGTCATATGGAAGGAATAACCACCTTAACCGTCACTTGACAAAGTGAGGAGTGCACGCTTGTTTACCCATAAAAAGTGATTAAGGCACAGATATTTCCAGCGTTCTCTCCTACAAACTGAGGTGGTGCCCAACCAACTGTGCCTTATCTTTACAATTATTGCTGAATTCAGAGCAAAAAGTGATCTAAAGAAAATAACATGCCATTAACCAAAGTAGCCCACTTGCTGCTAAAGGAAAGGCGCGTTTCATTGCTTGGGATGAGATAACAAAGCATAAATATCACCCCGATTCGAAATAGCTCAAAGGAATTGGCTTCAAATAAAAAACCTTAACAAGGCTTTATGGCGTCGCAACATCTGACAGGCGTAGGCAAACTTATCCATAGCGAGGAGCAGGAACGCCTGCCTACGAAAGATCCAGATGATCGCAAGCGCCTTCACCCGAAGGCGGTCGAACAGGGACAAAATGCTTAGCGATTATTAAGGCCACGTCTATTATCAATCGTTAACCAAATAGAAAAAAGTAAAAGAGTGGGAACTTTAACCAAGGTGCTTTGCAAAAGTAAGAAGGCACTATCGCCACTTTATAAGCCATTATTATCACTACATCATTTCGATCCACAATACGAGCCCCTACCTACGATGAACAAGCCCCGCAATAGTCAGTCGACGCTTCGCCTTTACCGATGCAGTCTTCGAACCAACCCTACTTTTGCATTTCTCAGCCAATTGTCGACACCAATACCTGGTGCTAACCACAAAGAGCTTGAGCCAACTTATTAAATAAGAAGGATAAGAAGGGAAAGCATAATGTTCATGCACATCACGTCGCATTTCCAATGGGCAGGTAGTTCGGCAATGATTCACTAACGCTTACGGTTTTCAAGAAGTTTCTTCTAAACACTTTCCAGTAACATCGAATTTCATCGAGTGGACAGATAATAGCCATCACCGATTCGCCGTGAACACCTGCGCCTACGGTCCAGCTTGCAAGCACTAATGTATACAGACCGTAGTCTGTTAGACAGGAAGTGATGAGTGCTTCAGACCTACAAGGTGGCATACGTGTGGGCAATTCAGTGATAAATACAATGAAGTGCTTATGTGCATTGCATGTGTGGCAATACATATCGATCCTCACTATAAACTACTCACCCAGTCGGACAGGCATTTAAAAAACCACCTTACACGCGTACAAAAAGTGCAGGAACAAAATCTTCATGGACTTCAAATCCTACTTTGCCCAATGCGATACGAATGCCAGGCGAAAACCTAGCTTTTGCTCTAGTTTTAGAACCAAGTTAAACCCCATTCTGTCTCAGCCAGTAGGTATGAAAAGTCAGAGCGAGAATACCTGATTACCATGCCAGTAGTGGCTCATGTGTTTCCCAATTCCCAGCAAGTGAGTGCAACGAGTTTCCCGTGAATTGGTAGGAGCAGAAGCTGAAGTAATAACCTGGTGAACATTGTTGGGCTTAACTACTTAAACCCACTAGATATTTGACAACGACGAAGGATAGTTTGCGTGCGGTGCACAAAACAGCGGCCTGGGATTTCCGGTAACAGACTGTAAAGTGGTCACGATGCAAGACTGGAACTAACGCAACTAAAAATGTTCCTTCAAGGCCTAGGGAGTCTATACTATGAGTTGCACAAGTCTGCTGCAGAATAAAATCGCCCGTTTTCAACGATCGGGTAGCCGTCCGGGTAGTTTAAAATCTTTGCAGGTAAGAGTAACTTATGGAGGGGGTGGTCTTTTAGGAACCACGACGAATTTCGGGACACATAACATTAGCAATGGAAAATCGAATCCCACAAATAAGTAGGAGTCGAATAATGAGCGCCTTTAACGCCTTTTGTCAAGCTTGAAAAATTAAAAAGGCAAGTAGTTAAGCAGAATCCCAATGGCCAGTTAATAGCTAAACAAAGGTCTAGTTAAATTCGATCAATGTTTGTAGTGGGAAAGAGAAGACTTGCAGTTTGGCAAAACAGGCGTCTCTGAGACGCCTGAACTTCCACCAGGGGCGCAATCTTTTAAGCATCCGCCTTCGCCACATGTTCGTTGCCATGCTACTACAGTTCTCTGCCCCATAGAAGGAGAGCTTAATGAATCACACGTTTTCAAACTGATCAACAATGGCTGTATAGCACAGAGGAGACATTTACCATGTCCTTTGCAACTAATAGATTAAAAACAACAATCTTTCGCAGGAGCAGAGAAACTATGCCCATGCGCGGAAATCCTTCCGATTTGCAATCAACATAGCTACTTTTGTTGCAGCACTTGGATAAGATTTACCTAGGGGAAAATCAAAATCCTGCGTGGACGGACCTAAGTGAGGCCGTAGAGCGGAAGTAAAGCATGGACTTATGACCTTGGCGCCTTCGAATCCAAATTGTTTCGCATCTCCTCCCACATCTAAACTGAGGCGATGTTGGGTATTAATTCTTCACTCAGTAAAAATGAGCTACACCCACAGGCTCGACGCCTTCATAAGGGTAGAAATATTTCATCTATTCACTAAGGTCAGCATACAATCCTTCATTTCTACTCGCCATTGAAGTCAGCAAACTCTTTGTCTACTAGGGTAAGGAAAAGGAAGTGCCGCAAAGGCTCTAGATGATAAGCGGATGCTCACTATAAGCCGCTGGGATAAACAAAATTCACAGTTTTGAGCACAGCAATGCGCTAGAGGACGAAAGTCGAGGGAAGACTTTACATATTGCGGTTGCTACATTATCTGCACACCGACACCTTGGCGCAATTGTTTGGTTTCATCAAACAACTACCATGGAATCTCAAACGTTATGTCTAACCCGTCTGAAACAGTTCGCCTGCCCTCAGGTGACAAATCCATCGTTTTGGTATGCAAGTTCTTGCGCAATAACAAAAAAGCTGGTAGGTAATGATGAAAAATCAGATCCTCACCTTCCGCTAAAATTTGAAGACAAAACCACCCGAAACAGCAGACGCCATCCCCTGTAAAAAGTGCTTGGAGTAAATGGGTGTAGTCTGCACCAGACTTCAATTAAGCAAGACAATGGAATTCGAGCAAATCACGACACATATTACGCAAATGAAATCAGGAATCCTCAAAAATCGATAGCCGCACTTCCATGCTAGCATAAGGGTTTAGCTAGGAGCATATATATGTATGTTACATAATTTGAGAATTTTCACAACAAATATTCACATACCTCGGCCCATTTGCGCAAATGGCAAGCCACGCACAACAACAACCGCACCAAAACCCAGTCTTTTGCACATGCCGCCACAAGCATGAAAAGGATATTGAGCATAGTAAAAGCAAAACGCATTTCACAACAAGTATTATTTACGCTGAAATCGACAAGAATTGAATTAAAATTTATTTTATATAAATAAATATAGGTTCTTGAGAAGTGCAAAATTTAAAATTATTGAAATGAGACTTCGAAACGGTGCTTCGTAGTTATAATTGTTAATGATAAAACAGAGAAGAATTTTTCTACAAGTTATGTCCTTACTTGCATATTTTTTGTTTAACTACAATAAGCAATGATGATATTTTTGTGTAATGCTCATGTTTCTTCAAACATATCTTTCGGGCGAGAGGCAGGAACACTCTAGTACTTTGTTTGTTAGAACTGCCGATTTCTGTCAAGGTCACAGAGGTGGTCGTATTGCCCTAGCTGCGTGAGCTGGCCTCCGGGCCATGCCAGCAGCCTATTTCTCTCTGTCCGGTGAATATATGTATTCTACCCTGCCACTTTGCCTTCTTTTGCCTTAAGGGAGCCTCGGGACGCTACAAACACAGCTTGAATCCCTCGACGCCGACGAAGGCCATCATACAATGCTTTATGATTAGCAGTAAATTTACAGTTTTATCAAAGACAACAAAAATGTTTTCAAATCGTCACCTTATATCAGGAATAGCCGCAGGAGAGGGGAGGAGAATGAATAAATCCATACGAATTTAACCTGTATAAATGATATTAGATAAAGACAGTGCGTGTTCCTAAGAGCATATTTTTTTCTGCCCTACCGCAGTCGTCGTTTTCTGTCCCTTAATATCAATCCCTCTTGGTGCTTCATCGCCAACACTCCAGCACCTACTTGTCTCAATCCCTTACGGTTTTGTGCACTGGCAATCTCACTTCACATTGCCCCTGTTCAGAAATTTAATTCTCATTTTAAGCTGGTCGATCACAAATCACGACCATGTGGTCTGCGTTTTCTACCCCTGTGCTTCGTTCGCTTTTACATTTCTACTTCCTGTTAATTTGTAGCCTACTGTTCCATGTTACTAACTCATTTTCCCTCCTTAAATGTCCACTTTCTATAACAATACTTATATGCCCCTATTTTATTCTCTTATCTGCATGTTATCACATATGAGCCCAATCCTTTACCACTCCCTCACAATTTCTTTTGAAGTACCTACTTTAAAAAACACAGTCTGATCCTCTACTCATCCAACTCAATATCTTCTTGCTTTTCAGTGTTACCAGTTGTCTAGTGTCTGCTATTTCTAAATCTAGACATTCACACATCGACATCCCTTCCCTTCCTGTCTGGCTAGGTTCCCACCCCTCGCCTTCATCTTCTACTTCTCACACTAAAAACTGATCTTTCTACTTATCAGCCCCGGCCCATTCTAAACCATCACTTTGTATCACCCTACGACCCGGTTTATTAACAACTTACTCCAGTCCCACTAACCGTAACTACATATTGGATGTTGCCTCACAATCTGGCCATCCCCACGACTTCCATTGTCTGCAAGCCACCTTCTCACGTTTTTAGCTCAAGCACCTACACAGGCATGCAGTTCTCTCACTATCTGCTTTATGCCCACTTTCTATCTACCCGCACCCATTTTCATATCCGTTTGCAGCACCTTCCCGTTCAGCGCCTTCATTTGTGCACCTCAGTGAGACATCAGGCTTCTAGCTACCATCAACACAGAAGCTAATTCTTTACAAAGCAGTCCAACTTTCTCGCCAGATATTCAGTTCGCATCACTCAACAGCCTGCTCCTCAATACATTTGCCTCAGCTCCTCTACAGTCATCTAGTCCCGACCATTCCACTCATATTAGGTGTCAACGTTTCTGCCTCGCCAACCGTTTCGCCTCTCTATTCCCACTTCTACCTATTTGCCTGTCTATCTAAGGCATATCACCTGAGTCCCTTACATCTCTGTTTAGCGTTTGCCTACTCGCCTATGCGGATTGTACTGGCAGGAGATGGGCATAGCAAGAAGTTAAATAAATGCCGCCTCTCCTCCAGCGTGGCAATGCTCTAACGGCTCTGTGCATGGTGTCGCCATTGTCCAAAGGGAAATGCCTTCTTTATTTGCGCTAGCTGACCCATTTTGCAGTCCAACTCAACCAAAAGCAGTGGCCTGCCTTGTCAGCCAAATTGTCTCGCCACCTTATAAGACAATATAAGAGACTGCCGCTCCCTCTCAGTGACCACCGAAGGTGGCCTAAATGCAAGCAATGCAGTTTATGGTGTTCCAGGTGGAAGCGGTAGCGCGAAACCATCTGCTATCAAGCCGGGTCTGCCTGCCTCAATTAAAATGCAACGCGATCGGATAGAATGCGGTTATTTTGCACCAGAGCAGCTTTAAACACTATGCATAGAAGAAGAGCGAAAATCTAATGACGATCAGTTGGAAGTACATGACAGTGATGGTCGAACAACGCGCTAGTACTATTTTAGAATTACTCAGAATCCGCTGACTACTTTGCCAAAGTGACCGAGAAGTCTAAAGAAAGCATAGCACATTCTACAAGGTAACCCACCATCCACGGCCTAATACCTATCCTTTGAAAGTTGTAGCAGCGGAATTCGTGTATCGTGCAGTCATGGGACTTGCTGCCTTACTTCCTTTTTTCGGTAGGAGAGCTTAAAGCACTCAACGTACAAAATCGCTATGCAACCTAAAAAGCATTCTGACAATGGATGCAAGTCATTAAGGATCACCACCTACCCTGCACACAAAATATGCGAGTGAATTGAGGTTGATACCCGAAAAACCAACATGCAATTCGAGCGGTTGTTCGGTCGCCTGACCGGTCATGGTACATCATTGAACGCCTTAAATGTCAAATGTGAGTTACCGGTCCGAGTGACCAATTTGGAATATCATGTGCAGCGAGCCAGAGGGAAATGCACCCACAAGGGAGGAATCGTATAAATACCTGCTCAATCCGACACTACCTTTACTACCTAGTGAAGTAAATTAGAAAAATCACCTCCAATGCAAATAAAGACAATTGATGTGTGGGTGCAAAGAAGAATCCCAAAGAACTCCCATGACACAAATAAGACAGAAGGTGATCATCAAGAATGTCATCTCTACAAATAAAATGTCAGTTAATTAGGTTAATGAAACACAAAATAAATGCCGTTAAAAATAATTCCACGGTATATTATGTGCGTTGAATAGGCGCAAAAGAGAAACAATCGGCACAAAACCCACCAATGAAGGTAAAAAAGCTTACATAAATCGGAGAACTAACATGCAGTTTAGCCAGCACGTTCAAGATTAACAACGTGCAAGACAGCCACATGACCATCCGTCCGCAAAGCCAGCCACAGGTGTTCAATTTGCCTCGCCTGCGAATACTAATAAGGCATCTACCACTCCCATTGCTACTGACACCGCCAACGCTACGTCAAGTCAATATGGGTGGCTTCGTTCCTAACCGGAGCGATGGTCGATGAAATGTAGTGGGAAGGACAGCCCTGAGCCTCGCCTTCTGTCAGGCTGGCCAGCGGAAGGTGTCCCACTTGCCTCACCTGAGAGCATCAGATGAGACTAGTAGGGAGATGATGGGGATTTACAAAGAGGGCGTTGGCAGGGGATGAGGCGGAAGGAGGAAGCAGGAAGAACTGATGCTAGGTTTTAAGGAGGTGAAAACGAGAGAAGCGTTAGGCGGGCTACAAGAACGAGACTTTCACGTGACAATAAAGAGGAAAAATAAAGATAAGGAAGTGCTGTGTAAGGAGTGCTCACTCCCCTTTCCCAGTTGAGTTGAATGCATAGTGCGGCATAATGCAAAACGCAATTCTTGAGAGCATATTAAGCGAAGTAGGAAAAAAAGGAGACACTTACAGAAGTTGCGCTGCATTGGACATGAGAAAGGAGGCGTAGACAGGAGAGCTTCTCTCCAATTATTTTAAAGACGTTATCAGACCCACTTCTTATGTGTGTGCCTTGATTCCTAATGTCTGTGAAAATGAAAGAGAAGGTCTCAATTCACATTGCACAGAGTTATGCCGAGCTGATTAGGCGGGCCAAATTACAGTTAAAGGTAGCGTATAAGGCGCCTTAACCAAGCATATCATAATTCATCCTAGTCTGCCAATCTTATCTATTCTGACCCAATCCAATCTAGTCAGATCTAGTCAAGCCGAGACTTGAGCACCGTGCTATAGAGCTTTCGCAGTGGGACATGAATATTGGGTAATTTGTTTTACATCAGCTGGTTCCCAGACGCAGCTGCTTATTTTGGGGCCTAGAGCATATTCGGGACATGAAAAGCAAGTTCGGCACAGCAAGCATAGTTTAGGATCGAATAGTGATCAAAAGAAGCGGAGATTTTACCCCTGAAAATTGCTGTTGAATTAACGGAAAAAGTTTTTGTGTACCCTAGTTCTATGCATTATGAATGGCTAAAGTTGTCCATGCGTCTCTTCAATACGAGCAAAGTAACATGAAGGTTTAGCTGAAATGGGCGAGAAACTGACTGAAAGGTAAGAAGTCGTGGATATGGGGCTGTGTTTCAGCGTTTGTATTTCTTTCCTACTTTCTTCCAGCCTTTCCTAGACTAATTTTCTCGTCTACTCACTTGGTCATAAGGCTTAATAAAATGAAGTAAATGGCTTGATGGAAAGTTTGGCTTTTTCTTGACTGGCATGCAGCAAGAAGCCAATCATAGCTTATCCCATCTATATGTTTTACACTGGATACCAGGTGTGATAACATTGAAATGATACACAAAATGAAGTAACACACGAATAGGTTGAGAATATGAAGGAAAAAATCAAAAGCAGGTGTAGAAAAAGTAAAATATCTACATATTGCTAGTTATAAGAAAGAATGATGGCTTTTTCAGAAACATGAAACGCTTCTATTTCTTAAAATAATCTATTCCTTACATAAAAATGCACTTCTTGTTTCAATTTATTAGACCTTACCCTCTTTTTCCCATCTTCTCACAAGTCTGCGCTGTTACTGTTCATATCTGTA
>JADWOT020001767.1:0-56000 GCA_036345935.2 Taenia hydatigena
CAAAACCCTCCTTTTAAATCTCTTTTTCTGATACTATATGATTAATTGTGCACCTTAGTTTGAAGAAGAGAAGAGACGTGGATGACTGTGAAATTGTAGCTAAGGAGCGCACCCAGAATATGTTGAATCCAGTATATTATAAGCATTAAATTCAACGCAGCAATGACAACTAAAAATCGTCCCCTCAAGACACTGCCTTGCACTTGCGATCGGTCCGATAGTCATACAGTTGAAAGAATCAAATGAATATCAGGCTTTGAACATCGAATTCTTATTACTTATTAAAAAGGGATACAATATAGTCGCGTCTCCTGCTGCAATTGCAAATCCGAAACAGATGGTCAGTTTGCTGAAGATTAATGCAGCTTTGTTGATTGCGCTGGCCTGCATCGTCCAAGGGACCGGATAAATGCATTGCCATTTCTTTTAATGTGTACATGATACAATAGCGTAAAGCTGGACATGCAGCCCTTTGAATTTAATCTTGACTTAATAACAATAGGCTCCATGCTATTACTCGTGTTGCCCTGACAAATCTTGGATAATTGAGAACAAAAATTTTTTCATTGTTTGAATTTTCGTATTCGAAATCCTGCTTTACATTGCATTAGTAAAGAAATTGCTGCGTTTTTGATCTATATCCACCACGATCCCTTCGTAAGCTTTAATGCTGACCAAAACTATAAAAAACACATTAATGGGGGCACAATCTCAGTTTGAAAAGGAAAATTAGTAGCATCTCTTGGTCAATAACTGCGCAACATGTCCTGTACTTACTGCCCAAAAAATTCCTAGTTTTCTTCAGTTTGGTTATCTTTGGCTTGCATTACCATTGACAACTTTATCATCCTCCGTTGGTGTGAGCTCTTTTATAGAGGCTACTTCGATTTCCCTCCTAAAAGCGGTCAAAATTTGAGAAAGATTTGAGAATTTTGGCACTACTTCGCATGTGCATTTATTGTGCGTTGACTTCGTAGCATAAATCAGTCTATGTGACGAGCTGATACAATTATATTCTTGCCTGATTGCTCAAAAGCCCACCCAACACACATAGTCAAGATCAAATGTCCCTTAAACAAGTCCTTTCATTGCATCAACGTTGGGCGTAGGAGATAGCGCTGTCTACTCAGCATCTTACCCTGCTTTTAACCAACAAACATAAAGTGATATAAATGATCTTGCACGGACTATGCCATCGCCTAGGCCAAATCCACATTTTTGCATCTATTACCACATCTAACAAGGAGAAGTCGCGCTCTTACACATGGTGCAACCATGCCATATTTCATGATCTTTGATCAAGCTTAACTGACTGTGTGTGTGTGTGCATGGCCCTACTTCGCTACTGCATTAGAACTTGATGAAACCTGCATAAAACGATGGGCACAATGTACGACACACTGATGCCTGCATAAAGGAGAGGGTTAATTTTCCAGACCGGTGACCTCTTATCATTTGACGCTTCATCTTACCAGATCCGCAATCAGGGAAAGTGGTATTAATTTTACGAAGAGGATGGCTTTGTGTTATGTGTATAATCATGCGAATCAATTGT
This sequence comes from Taenia hydatigena, assembly GCA_036345935.2. Taxonomy (NCBI): domain Eukaryota; kingdom Metazoa; phylum Platyhelminthes; class Cestoda; order Cyclophyllidea; family Taeniidae; genus Taenia; species Taenia hydatigena. Next base: position 1,556 of record JADWOT020001767.1, read on the forward strand.
TTGACTTAAGCAGGCTGCGTTTAATAACACCTCCTTTAACTAACACCTCTGCGCGTGGAGACTTTAAGGCAATCTCAAAACACGCAACTAATCTAAGAGTTTTGTCAGAAAATTTAAAACGAAACACATCGGCTTGTTTGATCAGAAGAATTAAATAAATAATAAAAATTACCGGGCAGATAGAACAAATAATTGAGTTAGCAAATGAAGTCGTATGCAACACATGAATACAAAAACATTGGAGGAACGAAGCTAATAGAACTATGAACGAGAAGTAATGATGACCATGCAAAAAGGGCTGAAATGGTATGAAGTGGCTAAGTGTTTGGCATGATGAATGGGTAAATAAGAGAGCGGCAATAGCTTACAAAATAGGGGACATAAGACGGCGTCCAGTGATACCAGAAATCGGTCCTTCTGCCTTAAATTCTGTTGTGATAGCCTTAACCGCATTAAGGCTCTATTACGCTTTCTCTGAGGCTACTTCTGTGACCAATGAAGCAGTTTTAATGGCGCGACTGAGGCAGCATGTATTGGTCAGTCTGACTTTAGCTCCTCTGGCACACAAGTGTGCGCAGTTTGCGGTGCCGTGTTAAATAACGCAAGTTCCACAAATATCTTGAGAACTGCTGCTCTCTATTCGCGATTCTCCAGAAATGGATGTGTCTGCACAGTCACCAGTGGCGTTGACCGCTAAAGTGTAGGGAAGACACCCACTTCAGTAGCATAAATTATAAGCTAGACTTTCCTTACCGTCCTAAAAGTCTCGTCAATGCTCCTAACCTGCCACCTGCTTGACGTCTGCATCGGCGCTGCTTGCAGATTTGCTTGTCTTCAAATTTAGTCTACCCCGAATGCCACTGTAATAAGATTGAATTCGTGTATCTCGCGGCGAGCAGGAAGACCAAATTATACCGCATAAAATTTCTTTTGCATTTTTTTCTTGTGTGGTAAGTATAGTTAATCAATTGTAAAAATAACCAAATCAGTCATCACCCATAAGAAATGATTAAGTCATTTAGATGCTCCCAGCGTTCACTCTTGCCTAATTCTTGCAACTGCCACTGAGTCCTGAGACGTCGCCGTCCACCTACTGAGCAGCGGGAAGTATTCCCACGGAAATCACCCACCATTAACCAAAATAGCTTACTTGTTGCTAAAGGAAAGGCGCATTTTATTGCTTGAAACGCAATGGTAAAACATATCTATCGCCCCACTTCTAAATAGCTCAATGAAACTTACCTCAAATACACGCCTTAGCTAAGTTGTACAACAATTGATGAGGTAATAACAACTGAGGGGCATAAGCAAACACAGAAACGCCTGCTTACAACGTCCCTAAATGCGCGCAGTCGTCCCTGCGTTGGTGGTCAAGCGCCTTCAGCTGAGGGTCATTGAATGTCCAAAAATGTCAAACGATTAATTAGCCCACGTCGATTATCACTTGTTAGCCAACTAGAAAAAAGTAACTGCGTGTGCGCTTCGCAAAATTTAGAGACCGTCACCACCATTTTATAACCTATTATTGTCACTGCAACATTTCAGTCCGAGCTTCTCTTTGCAATGTGGAATGCAGCCTTTGAGTCTTCCATACCGTTATAGTTCTCAACCAATTGTGGACAACAATACCTAATGCTAACAACAAAGTTTATGTAAAAATAAGGAAAACAAGAAGAGGAAGTACCTTTTTCATGTACACTGTTTCACCCCTTCAACAAGCTAGTAGATCAGAGATAATTTACTAACACTTACGGTTTTCAAGATGTCCTTTCGAAACATCCCCTAGTTATATCGAATTCTGTCGAGTGGAAGGGTCTTAACCATTAGTGAATCCCTGTGAACATCTGCACCTACAGTTCATCTCGAACGCAACCGCGCATACAAGCCGTAGTCCCTTAGACAAGAAGTGCTCCAGCATTGTGAGGTGACAAGTGTGTGGACGATTCCGTGATAAACAGAAGTTTTTTGCTCAGTAATTGTGGCAGAATATATCATTTAGCATCATAAAGTATTCACGCAGTCGAACAACCGTCAGAAAACCACCCTACGTGCGTACGAAAGAGGTGTAGGAACAAGATATTCATGAACTTTCAATCCCACCTTACCAAATGCGATATGAAAACTACTTTTAATGACGCCATGTTAGTGGTTAAGGCTGCGTTTGCGGTAGATGCCTTGTGAAGCAGGCGCTCTAGCCGACGAGAACGAGCATGGGAATGAGTGGTGGTTCACTAAGTGATCCTGACTTTCAGCATCATTAGCCAGACCCCAAGTGCCGCTTTAATCTCTTGGCGAAAATAGCGATTGTTCGTCCCTAAACCGCAAGACTCATTCGTCGCGGCCCAGAAAATGGGCGCTTTCGACCAAGGAATATCACATTGGCCCCTGCTCTGCTTGTCCGGCGGGCTATATTAACACCACGGAAGTCTTTCCGATTCCGACAACTTTGTGTAAAAGTGAACCAACTTGGATGCCACGCTGATCCTAAGCTTGTCACTTGCACGAATTTTCATTTTATTGTTTACTAAATTACCAAACCAACAAAATCAGAGGCAAAGGGGATAAACAAAGTACTGCTTTTGAAAGCGTAAAAGCTATGGTCATTTTCGTCGTCTTTTTTCTGGTACAAAAGCGTACTTTTGACTGTGCTTTGTTCTTACCCAAATCACGTCCTACCGCTCCCATTTCATCATATTGGGTCAACTAATGAATCTTTTCGGTCTTCAATTCATTAATATGGCGGTGAGCGGAGAGGTGTTGGAGTCACCAAGGCCCTTAAGGGATTCTGAGAAACAGTTCACCCATTTAACTTATTTCCTGTCCACTGAAAGTGCCTTTAATAATTGCTATCTAACAGGACGCGGGAGACCTTAAGGCGACTGGCAAACCCTCTCTACGGAATTGTGAAGGTCTCATCAGATGGATAACGCAGTCATAATCGTAATCTGTACAGCATTTCTTTAGAAGCCTAATGTGACTGATGATGCAGCCCACATATTTTAGTGTAGCAACATTTATTGAAGCAAGAAGGCTGCGGTAGTGTCGGTTCTTATTTGTTGGGGACTGATTGGCAAATGCAACATTTAATGCTATAAACCAAAACATACGTTCCTTATTCGGCATCATGTGTTGATAAGGAGCTAAGGAAGAGGTCGAAATATATGATATTGTAGAGTCGCGCGGACCCAAATGCGGTAAGAGTGTCGATTAGAATCCAACTGCTTCTCCTTATATCAAAGAGCTTTGGAATCATTTTTGGATAGAATTCGGTATAGACTGCGGCAAAAGTAACTGACAGAGACACTTGTGCAGCGCAATCCATTTGAATATGCTGCCATCGAAGAGTAGAGAGTGAGTGACTTACGACTCAAAGTTGCAATTGACGAAATAAATTTGCGAGCTTTCGCCATGGAGGCTGTTGCACAATGCATTTTGACCACCGACTTATTTGCGTTGCTCGCTTTGGACCAGACTTGTCGACGGTGGATCGAAAAGCCACCGAACATTCTACGCCTTTTAATGCCGCTTCAATCGGTCTGCTGACGAGACTGCGCTTAAATTCTTGGGCAAACTTCCAAAAGCATTGACCCTTTTTAAGCGCATTTCTGGATTGTCAGTTTTAACGCTGCTTATGGTCTAGTAAAGGTGGTATAATTTTTAAATATTATGCATAAAAACTTTGCCTTGATTGCGCCTACATCATGACAATCTGATTTCATGTGGGTCATCTGCCAAGTATATCCAAATCACGACGTCGCCTATTCGCAGCACATTGTCCACATGTGTTTCCATTAAAAATCTCGCGGTTATCCCAGCAAGGCTAAACATCACATATTTCATGATTGTCGATTAAAAAACCGTGCCAAATTTAGATAACAATTGTGCGAATGAAGGTGTGTAAGACTGGCTGTTAGATGCGTTCCAATCTTATTACATTGGCACTTATTTTGCCAACAACGGCGCTGTTGTGCATTGCTCATTTAGTTAAGAGCTAACTTGCAAACCCCAAAAGCGTGTTCGTCAGGGGACAGAGGTGGATGTTTAAACTTTTAATGATTAGCGACTCAAGTTGCCTTGACCGTGTGCTACTCGAGGTTGGAAAATTTGAAGAAGGACATGCTGCCTTCTGATCTCTTCTGTCAAGTGTTCGGCTAAGGTGGAAGGACATAAAGAGAATAAGTCCCGATGCCACATCCCAGTTCGTCTTACGCACCTCTCCACTACGTTTCCTACTAGCACCAAAATAAGAATAGTCGAGTGCTCCTTTGCACAAAGGCTCCATCTTTAACTCGTGATGGATGAAATCTTCCATCCGAATAAATTTTAATTTTAGAATATCGCTCGTATTGTTTTCGTTCTCTAAAGCAATCTATTGTAAAAATCTCGATTAAGCAGAAACTTTCCTTTTACGTGTCGCTTAACGTTTTTGGTACGCAATTGCACTAACTGTCTAATTGCTGTTCCCTCTTTCCATGCAGCCATCGTGGTTGGCCCGCCGCTAGCATTTAAATGATCCCCATGTGCACAATTCGAGGTATGTAGAGCTCTCTCATTTAATGCCACGTGCGTTACTGCCTCGTTGCCTTTATTAGCTTTGCAGAGAGGCGGCTAATAACGCTCTAGCCTTTACATAAAGACCAGGTTCGGCCAAAGTGTTGTAAAATTTGGGTTGCATAGAGGTGAGAACGAACGCTACATTTGCCAAAGCCAGCTGCATGGTCCGAAAATATATGGATTGCATTGGGCTTCTAGAGCTTACAACGTTATAGCAGGGCGTTTTAAAAAAGAAAAATGACTTGTTCAAATCATGAAACGGTGAAAATTGTTTATAATTGTTGCTTGTCAAGATGTAAGTGAGCCCTTTGACAATCCCTATTAGAAAAACTAAGAAGTGGATAGTGAAAACGTTTATGCTTATTGTTGCCTTAGCGTGGGTCCAATCAGTCAGCTATCTACACACTAATGCCCATTAAATGGAGGCATGACCCTTCTACTGATCGCTGTATTCAACCATTAATGCCGCGTTGAATGGTGATAAAATCGCACTGATTATTCTAACTTCTTTCTGAGCAAGGCAACGCTCCTACGACTTGGTTTATGATTGATGGATAGCCGTGGCAAAGAACTGAAAATTTGTTCTGCAGTACGTGTCTGAAAAATGCTTCGAGTCACAAGTGAGTTTAGGTGTCTCCTCGTGTTCATGACCTCTTTTTGCATATTTCTTGACATTTTTTGCTATTTTTAGCACAAATTAAAGGCCAATATCATTCCTTTTTTTAATTTCGGTGTTTGTCCATGCGTTTGCGTCCATAAACAACGTTGTTGGTTTGACATACTGCAGAACAACTGCACCCATAGTGAGAGTTGGTGTCTGCGTCTTTCCTCGCAGTGATCACTCGCTTCGTATTGTCTGTCTCTCGAAGCTAGAACTCCACCACTGTGTGTCCACCGCATGTCATAATAGGTGAAAGCGAGCTTCGAATCACCCAATTCAAACAGTTGCAAACATAGCTGCGGCGCTTATCAATGAGGCAAAATCTTGTACTTTCTGCTGGCCCGTAGGCGTTGAACACACATGCTCCTCAAGAAAAGGCATATGCCTATTTAATTTATGCATAACAGATTACAATGCTTATATTCTTTAAATGCGCTTTGTAGGCCAGAGGCGGGAAAAACAATTTGAAGCTCGCGGCGGAGCGGTGTGGAGACTCTCAAGAGCGTGACTCCTCCCCGGCCTGAATCCTACATCTTACCTCTATAATAAAGATGTCAAAACATGCTCAGTCTTCTACTAACAAGGGTGACCAGAAGAGAGAGGAAGAACCCTCTACAGATATTTTTACAAGTTGATTGAGCTACAAGGGATTATCTGTTTTATATCTTTCTCTCCATGTGAGCGGCTGTGTATTTGCAGTCACATTGGCAGATGGAATTTTGACTACTTCAGCTTCCTCTCTTGCGATTACTCAAAGGCAAGGTTTTTTTAAATTATTGGGAAAGTGTGCGCAGTGTGTATGGCAAGCACAACATATAGTTTACCAAATATTTACCGCCAGTCTAATTAGAAACCTCAATCTATGTAGTGTTGTACTTCGAATTCTTACAGCCTGTCACCTACCGGCCGATTGACAAATAGGTTTGACAGCTTTAATTTCTTCTAAAAGGGTGTTTGAAGTCAACTCATGGAACCCGTTTTTAAAGTGTACTGCCCGAACGAGTAAGCCTAATTGCGAATGAGAAATCGGTGTAGAGAGTGAAATTAATGTGCTACTAATGAAGTAGTTGAATAAGCCATTACTAGAGCTCGTCTCAACATCAAGGGCTGAAATGGGTATTCACCTTATTCGGTCACACAATGCTATTTGATGGTATCTTGTATTAGCTAAAGACAGAGGTGCAAATATTGCGGAGGTGTCACCAATGCGCATGGGTCCCCTCTATACTAGACATTTGCCTTCGATACCCGCAGCATAAATCAACAGGCTTACCTGCCATTCCCCTTTCTGCCACTCCTGCTTAGTTTTCTCTAATCCATATTTACAAAAGCAATGGTGGTTAAGTTTGGACTAGAGGGAGGTGTAGGCTTCTGTATAGTCTTTTCTTGGACCTGGTAATCAAATGATGTAGGGCATTGGCACCAAATATCTGAAAATTGCAATACGTGGACGTCCTCGTTGCAGATGAGCTGTCTTCTCCCAAGGATTATTACTCAATCGACAAGCTTTGTGCAGCTAGAGGCTATATTCAAGCGTTGCAATTCGGCGAGACATCAAATAACCATTACTACCCGCTATTTGTGCAATTTTTTTCGTATTAGGACATGTATGGCTGTGCAGCCAATCTCCCTCTCCTACCAACAGAGGCTCAGTGCTTCTTTTTAATAACTAAATGACTTCTTAACCCACCAAGCGGAAGTAGTGGGACCGAACCCTAATGTGAATGGATTTTGCCGCCAAGGCTTCCTACTGGTTTCAGGTAGTGGAATAGGTTCCCACTCGTGCCTGTTTACTTCAGTTATTATTCAGCACGCACTACTTTTATGTAGGATTCTAATTGCTAATCCATTACACATTGGTTTCGATTCAATGCACCGCTTTTTGCGGAAAAAACCTATACCTCGAGCATCCCTACTTTCGGCTTAAATCGCTAGCATTCTAAGCAATAATGTTTTACTAAAAATGACAACAACCATTCTGTTTCATGCCTACTATTTGAAACTGAACAAGGCGCCTTCTTCCATAACCGCCTTCAAGCCCCTTAAAGTTGACACCACCTCGATGCGTATGACTCTGCAGCACAATGCATATTTGAAGTCGAAACGTTTTATTTCAATGCAACAAGTAACGACAAATTAGAGCGATAGGTGCATTTAAAGGGGCTCAGTAACATCTAACCTTGGTCATTATGATCTACACAATCAAAACACGAAAGTCATCTACTCCAGTGTCATTTTTATCCAGTTGGCACAAAATTGCTGCTGATGCAAAAGGCCAAATCTCACAGGAGAGAAGAGACATGCCGCAGTGTAGTAAAGTAACTAAACAAAAATGCAGTTTAATTAGAAGTACAAATGCGATCATGCGACACTGCTACTTAACCAGTTCCTCCACTAAGCCTCCATTTGCACTGACGAAGGTGCTCTCTGCCTAAAAAACGGCTATAAGAACATAGAAAAGTACAGCATTGCGCCAGACTTTGTAGACTTCTAGCGGTGTCGGCACAGATTCATTAGCCAGCACCGGCCACCAAAATGTGCTTCAGCAGCGGTACCACCCTGGCAGGGCAGCACAACCCTCCGTAGACTGAGAGAGAAAAGGGCTAGTATGCAATTTTAGGTGCTTATTCGTCGTCTCCACTTTTCGCAATACTACTCACAGTTCCCATCCATCCACTCATCTATTCAATCACTCCTCACCACAGAAGTGAGCAAATCGAACTCAGAGAAAACTCTCGTGCTTGAAGAAGTAGTATGGATGTAAGACAACAGTCCCAGTCATTGTGCAATTATGAAATAATCTAACCATTTCAATTTGAGAATCGAGACTTAATCAAACAGTAGCACAGACCGCGCGTCGAGGCTACGCTCAAAGTAAAATTTTGACTGCTTTGGCTTGAATTTGCTCATTTGGTGCCCATTAAAGTTGCTGAAGACGCATTTAGCTCGTCAATGGAGGAGCAAACACTCAGTAGCCCATCAGGGAGTGCAGCTGCTGTAATCATCACCATTACCACAACCACGACAGGTTTTGCCAAAATGGATTGCAGCACGATTCGGATATTGTAGCAGTTACCACACAGGCAATAAAAAAGACCTGAGAAAAAGACAATTATTTATTTATTGCCTAAAAGGGGTTCATTATTGTGGTTGAGACGCAAAACATATCAAAATAACTGGCAAATTAATGTCCGATCCTTAATAAACAAGAAGCAATATCGAAGGGCACTTTGTTATTTATTATTCAATAGTCATCAATTTTAAGTTCTAGACCATCTGTAATAATGAAAAATGTCAATTCTTTACAGTGTAGTCGACATTCCGATCACGACGACGACTCGACACCATGAATGCCAAATATGGCGCATTAAAATGAAGCTATTGCAGTAAATGAAAGGCAAAAATGTTCTAGTGGGCGAGGTCACTTTTGTATCATTTTGTGGAAACGACCTACTTAAATTGTTTAAAAAACGTTTACACTGGAGTGCCACAGACGTTTGAGCAGCAGCAACAGCACATTGAAATGGGACAGGGTTGACTCCACTGCTCATGACCGGTGATCAGGTATTAGATGAGTTCGCAAGGTACTTTTGTGTGAACCCGCAGCACAAACACTAATCCGCCACCACATCACGAACGCGATAACATCGAGGAAACAGCGATGCAGCGTCCATACTGGCAAATCCATTTTCTGCGGCGACTGCTAGTCCAATGCCAGCTGTCTGCAAAACAGTCTAGCTCTTGTCAAATAACAGTCTCAAGCATACACTTTTGACCAGATAATGTGTCTCAGTCAGACGTCTGCTGCCACGCCCAACCTCGTTGCTTGTCTTAAAAAGGAATAAATTAAACAAAGTAAGCAGGAAAAAAATTAATTCGTCCAACTTTGTGTCCAAAAGAATGGGCTTACCGGTTTGTTCCTCCTCTAACGCGTTACAAAATCCATCCGCTCCTCTACCAAGGACCGCACTTCGTGCCATCAGCGTCCGTTGGCTTGTGCTGGACTCGCAAAAGGTGGCAAAGAAAGATGCTTTAAATTCCTAAAAAGAACTGAAAATATCAAAATCACGTACCTACACCCCTTCTACTAAGTCAACGTTAAGTTTACCTATGCACTGCACACGATTTGGCACTGCCATGAGACGCCGTTCCTTTGGCTTAGGGTCAGCCACAAACATCAACTCATAAGAAAACTAAGCCTATGCAACTAGAAGCTACTAGATTCTTAATTTATGCGCTAGCCGTGCGAAAGTCAAAAATGAAGGAGAGGCTGTGCCCAATATACATCCGCATAAATCGCACCAAAGTCGGTGCGCGTAGAACCGAAAGTGGAGACAGGGTAGAAACAAACCATCCAAAACGTCCAAATTGATAGCAAAGGCAAGATTTCTACTTGAGTTGGGGCATGCTTTCCTCCGCTATCATTTGGGTCACATTAAGATGAATATGGCTTTTCAGTTATTGCCCTCGTAGGTTGTATTAGTACTGCCAACTAAGATCATCCTGCCTATGTATGATCAGCACATGGGCTGCCACAACACGTATGGTTAACTAGAACTAGCTAAATGAACACGAAGGGACAGAGGGATAGAAAGCGCTAATGGTGGAGGCTTCTAAAGAATATTTGATCAAGAGGCAATGGTTGACACCAGCCCAAATAAGAAATTCAGCATGCGCATAAAACTCAACTCCTTCTTACGACCTATTACAGGATTCTGACGATCAGCAATAAATCATGCGCATGGAATTCAGTTAAATGCTAACAATTTAGAATGTGTGCACAAAAACGCACTTTTTTGTGCGAATTCCTGTGAGGTATAAAAACGCAGGGAGTGCCAAAAATGTATCAAGGAGAAATCAGCCAGAGTTAAACCGATGTGGCATATCCTTTCCAACTTCTGCTACCTCGTCCAGACAGAGCAATTGTGGAAGAAAAGAGTGATTACAGAATAACACTAAAAGCAGCTTTGAAAGCGGACCGTCAGCATCTCAACCGATGCAGCCACTAGTCTAATCGAAGGCAGCATAAGCGGCTGCAAGTTGAGATTGTCGCCATGACTACGAGAAGAGGGGAGGGCGTGGCTGGGCTTCCACTGTCACTGTTACCAAAAGGATAAAGTGTGACATGTGCGACCGTGGTTTAAAGCAGGATGGAGAGACGCAGCATCTAAATGTACCAAGTCTTCTCTAAATAGATTCTCATGCTCTCCTTACTAGGAGTCACTGACTGCAAGCAAAATGGTTACCAATTAACACGACCAAGCCAATGATCAATCGAACCATTTGCTAACCAAATAAGCGTTGTGTAGGGACGCCAACTGCCCACCATGACCACAGCAAATGCAATGCGGAGAATTAAGTTCACACAGCATTCTCAACAATAGCCACTATACAGTCGCAAACGGGTTCTTCAAAGACCAAGTATCCCTTTAAGTGGCAAAAAGTGCAATCCACAATCCGTGCCCTTCTCAATACTACGCAAGCAATGTTTAAATTTATGCTTTTACTTCACTATTCTACATCAAAAGCAATCAAGAAGGCCCATGGTCGGCAGCCATTTCATGAAAGAAAACAAGTTGCTAAGATGCAAACCAAATCAATTCTGGATTGCTACGAATAAGAAACAGCGCATTTGCACGCGCGAGCTTTCTCAGTTTTCTTTTTAACAGGGACTCCGCAAATATCAGCCACACTTATGCCGTGATATTTTATAATGAAAATCACATCAGACCCTTAAAAATGCAGCAAGCCGTTGGCACACAGTCTAAGCGACTTTGGATCGAAACGAATAAGAAAAAGCATATCTGCAGTCCTAAGCTTTCTTAGCCTGTTCTGTAAGATTTACTTACGTATGCTGCCACAAGCGCTTACAAAAGAAACAAATAAACGGTACCTAAGAGTAGGCAATTCTATGTCAAAACAGATTAAAATATCGTCCCTACAGACCTTGGACCCCTAGGCTTCAGCTGTAAATAAAGGCTCTTAAAACAACAGGCACGGCAAAATTAAAATATTTAGTTACGACTTAAACTGAAAGTGCAACCAAAAGGAACTAAGCAAATGAACCAAAGCTTAAGCAAATATAGATTGAGGCAGAAAGACTAACAAAAATATGCTAAATATAGGAAAAGGCCCCTAAGGCCTAATTCTCACTGAGCGTAAATGAAAGAAATATAACAGAGTGAACCAATATAGGTAGGCTATTTTCAACTCCTTCATAAATATAAGCTCGAACTGCAATTATAAATCGACATTAAATAATTAATCAGGAAGCATCAAAATAAAACTATGAAGGCAAAAGATTGTAGATTAACTATTATGCTCAAGACGGAATCGAAAAGCATTTAACGAGAGCGCAGCGATATATCCCAGCCGCTTTCGGTTCATTTTCCTACAGAAAATACTAAAGCGACATTAATTAAATCGAAAAAAAGGATTGTAACGCTCAAACTGCCGCATATCCTCTACCCTAATTGGGGCTTAATAAAAGGTGACCAAATAGACCGCCGCTGCATGAAACGACTAATTTCGGTTACTTTACCAACGCAAACTCAACACGCATCGCGTGGGACGAGAACATCAGGAAACGGTAACAGTAGACGAGAGGTCGCGGAATGCCTTTTCTGATCGAGGCTAAAATAAATCGCAAAAGGTTTTATATCAGAGACATAACCTGGCTATTTCTGATTCTAATCCCAAGATAAAACTTAAACGGGTCGAATAAAACCCAAGCGGCATTATTTAACTCTAGAACATCAGAAAACAATAACAGAAGACGAGAGTTCACAGGTGCCTTTTTCTAATAAAGGCTAAATCAGAAGGAATGAAATCGAGTGCAGGGATATAACCCGCATATTTTCGGTACCTCTCCTAAATAAGTTTTATGTGTGATAATATTGAAATGACGCATGCAAGTGAATTCCGTGAGTGGAAGGTAGCACAGTTAGAGAAAGGGGCGTTAGCACCGAAATTCCACCCCTAATTTCTATGATAGCTATCTGTTTTCACCCTTTCAACGTCTCTAAAATTAAAGATTGAATGGCTTGGAGTGATGAGGAGATGGAGAGGGTTGCGAAGGAAGTAAATGATACAAATACGGCTTGGAGCAAGAATGAAACGAGGCAGGAGAGAAGCACCGACGAATACTGAATGGCATGAACGGCAAGGCGGTAAAGCAAGATGAATAAATGTGGGCGTGCAACACGTAGAACAGCATGTCTGACAGTTTGTCGTGTGGTGAACCAATTTAAACCTGACACGTGTAAATCGATTGCAACACGTGTCGTGTGGTGTCGCTCAGTGCCGTCTAGGTGTGGACTTTTGAGAGAACTACTAGGAGGTGTTTTTGAGGGAGCTGGTGCCACTCACTTCTGTGCTTTCATGACTTGATTAAGTTGTGTGCATCTTAATGCATGCAAAGGAGGAGGAAGAGAATGAGAAGAAACACCGATGCTAATGTGTTTTGACTTAAATGCGCTGCCTCGTTGTGACTGCTTGTCCTCGGCTTTTCTTGAGAGGATGCCTGTTATGCAGTGGCAACTCATTCCTTGCGATTACTATGGCTCGAGCGAAGGTGCGTTTCTGCCGATCACTCTAATTTTTATACCAAGATCCATTGTTGCCTTGCACCAGGGAGTGCAATGGTGGCGAGCAAACATCACCAACCTGGGCGAAGCAATGAAAGAATGATTGGGTATGAGGCGAAAGCGAGAGGTTTGCGGAGGGTATCAGAGAAATTGAGAGGGAAGCAGTGGCGATGAAGGCTGAGAAGCAGACCAAAGGTGAGTAGCTGACAAAGAAGTACTGAAGCACTGACGAAGAATTGGGCGGTGGAAACGACGATAACTTGGGAAGCAAGATGAATGGTGGAAGATGAGAGAATGTCGTACGATTCACTGTTTTTTCACTCGATCGGTGGTTTGTCGTGTCTGGTGGTTTCTTGGAAGCAAATGTCATTTGCCTTTGTGCTTCTTCGCTTCAGCTGACACTCGTGCATCATTGCGCGTGTAAAGGAGGCGGAAGACAATACAAAGGACTATTGATACTTGTGTGCTTTGAAATGCTCCGCATTACCTAGATTTCCAAACCTTGATTCCTTTCCCGCTATGGTGATTGGATACGAGTGCGATGGAAAAGCAGCTCGAAAAGTAACATTCTCATGATGGATACACTACTTATCAAGTTGCATTCCCCTATTTTTGGCAGCACAAGAATCGGATGTTGGAGTGCTAAGAACTCGCAGCAAAAAATAACAGTGATGACGAAACAACCGATAACACTTGCATCAATTAGGAGAATTGTGAAGGCTCGCCAAATAAGTGTCACCCACATGAGATAATTATAAAAACTATGCTTTCAAGTTTATCAGAATTACCAATTTTTCTATTGCATGGACCATAAAGTTGCACGATGCATTTGCGATTGCTTTCTAACTGAGTGGCTGACTTGTGATGAGAAGCAGTTTTGCATTGCAGTGTTGGGTGATCAGACTCAAAAATTATTCGGCCATTGCCTCGATAGTCTACACTTCATATTTTTCCAATCGCGAACAAAAGCGTTCCCTACAAGTCCCTCCAGAAGACCAAATGTTTGCCGCTGCAGTACATCTGATTGGCAATATTTGAAGAAATTGTGAAAACCCGATGCATGGCAGCGCAAGACTTCTTCCGGCAAAATAACCGCCTTAGTTTTTTAACTGTTACCCTTAATATCCTTTTAAACGATGTTCCTCATCACCTCATGTCGTGTGATGATAGTGTGGGTTGAATAGGCATGGAGATCTGAGAACCCGAAGTTTGATGGAAATGATGGTAATGGATTTCGAGTTGCCTGCTCCAAGAGCACAAGCGATTTAACAATGCTATGCCTTCTTCAAGTGCTTTAGTGAACCTATGTAGATTATGTTTGCGGACTGTAGAGAATCACTAAGAATGACACCATTCTAAGGCACAAATTTGGGTGTAGAGGTGTACAAACTGTTGCCTACTGGGATCGAATAACACGAAATTTAGCATTTTGGACATTTGTCAAGTCTTCATGCATCGCAGATTTGCATTTCGCTTTAAGTAACAAAAAATCACATAGAAAGATCTTTGGTTCTATTTGCATTGAAAATGATTATCTTCTGTTTCACTTCAATTGTGCTTTCATAAAAGGCTATTTATCGGAATGGACCACTTTCGCTAATCGACTACCTATTGTGCTTGCACTGACTTCTACGTGAAGCAAAGCAGAACAGCCTTTCACTTTATATCTTTGCGGCACGAATATTTCCGACGAAATTTACACATTTGGACGAGATCCCAAGTCAGAAGGCAATGATTGGTCAACCTCCATCAGACCGTTAATTTAACAACCATGCCGACTTCTACTGCGTCCAATCAGTGCAGCGCAACAAGCGCGTACTTGGCTCATTTAAGCCAATCGCCTTCGAAGATGTAGTGGGCAATTACGCAGCATTGTGCGTGTTTTAGGGCACCTTTGGATTTTGCAATACCAATGCCTAACAATTATCGCAAGCGTGTGCATTTGCAAAGTTCTCCCCAATCACTCGTAGTATGAATTTCGCCATTTGATAAGGCTCTGCAAAACCACTGAACCTGTCAGAAATAACGAGCATGTAAATTACATCTCCAGTGAGTGACGGAACGAAGAGACGGTAGCGAAGATTTGTTTCAATGCACTTTTTTAATGATTAGCAGTCAGCACACTCCAATCAAGCGGCTGAGTGAAGGTCATTAACCTCTAAAAGTAAACCGCCTTCCACTCCCCCTAACTCCAATTTACTTGGACAACACCTAACCAGTAAAATGTATCCACTCTGCTAACCCCTGAAGCATACAATGCAGAGGTGGAAGATAGATTAGCTAAACTCATTGCATGCATGCGCAACTGGTATCACGACAGTTTTTGATGTCAACCTGACCGCACCTCCTCCGTAGTCCGTCAGCTGTGAAAGTTGGTACTACGATGAGGGAAGAGAAAATAAAAATGCTAACAGCTGGGTATTGTAATATCGTCTCTGAAATGAGAGATGTAGCAGAAGCAACGTCTGTGGTTTCGATCTTTAATACCATTCTTCGGAGTTGGTGTTGTCAGAGTGGTGGGGTAACTCGGACAGAGGTGACTGAGACCAAGCCATTTGTAAGCCATTTACATATGGTCGACTTCGAAAATCACTGATTTCTCCTGCAACAGTGCGTTTCATTTTACCATCTCCTCGCCTTGTGGAAGTAAATGCAACCATTTCTCCTCTTGCGTTTTGTAGACTAATCAGTCTTTAGTTGGGCGTCTCAACCTTGATCCACTAATGCCAAAACACGGTACTTCACCGTTTGGTCACAGTTGCTATTATGCTAATAACAAGTGCCAATGACGTTTTTCTCATTGACAAAATCCATGCAACTTGTTGCCGCCTCGACCTCGATTTCACTGACCTGCATAGACTATGCTAGTATAAGGTTAAAGTAGAAAAGGGATTCTCACCAGATGCTTGACACTTAAGTCGTTTGCACCATAAGGTGACTCGACTGATTCTGCTAAGTGATTTTGCTGAATAGAAATGTAAAGCCTTCTGTTTCCACTTAGCAGTGCCACAAGTTATCAAATTATGCAACTTTCGAATCGTAAATTTGGAAATTAGGCGTAACAGAATCTGCACTGCTTGCAACGTGTGCCAACAATTGTCTTAACTTGGAAATGTGCGCACGTGTCTGCTGGATGCTATTGAGGTCACCAGCCAGACAGGAGGCAAATGGTAGACTTCGGAGAGGGCGGCATGATATACAAATGCAAAGAGTGCGCAAGGAAGGCACGGCCATTCTGTAGTTGTCCAGTGGGTATTTCGCGAGGACCACCTGAGAAGGAATCTGCATGGAGCTCAATCCTGATCAAAAGGGGAGAGGAGGGGAAAACAGGCACGTGAGCGAGAACACCATTATCCAGGATGTATGAGGATCAGCAATCAAGTGCAACTTTCGAAAAGTTGGGAAAGGTGTTTTTCCTTCGCAGGTATTTGAAGCACCGATCTTTAAATGAGGCGTGCCGGTCGCGATCATGTCAACATTTAGACTCATCGATTTCCGCTTTGCTGAATGAGTTCTGGAGGCGTCTTCGACCTTAAGACACTTTACAGATGTTAACCAAACTATTGGTTAGACAAATCTGTGCCTTGACGGTAAAATGAGCCAAAAGGTTCGGATTAGACCGCTCACTGACGCTTTAGTTAGAGGGATTGAGACATCCAACATCGTGTGTGACAGAAAAATTAAATCCTTGGTTATCTCATCGCAGACGTCAGGGCATGAATGAGCACTTGACACAAATGAATGCAATGACAGCATCTACTTACATGCAGATGCACATGTTCTTATTTCACTCGTTTTGTTTGCATAGATGCATCAACGCGGAATGCCCATTTGTACCCAGAGGAGGGACTAAATCGCATACCTAACAATGAGCCGTATCAGCTTTGTCACCAATCGTGCAACAGCAAGTTGAACAAGTGACATCTACCTCACAAAAGGCGGAAGGGACCGTCTCTGCTCCGGCTAAATCTCCAGTACTTTCAAGATCCACTTCCCCATATGCATTCGCTACAGAACGACTACGAAGGCAAACAAATCCAATCAAATCCTTAGCCAATAAAACGGCTGAAAATTGATGAGGCTGCTTCAAATAAATAGGATATCTTAGAGGCAATGCCTGTACATTCCACACGCATTCCGAAATCGACCATCTCTCCGAAGTCTGTACAACAACAGACATCCTGCATCGACTTGTCTTTGTCTCCAAAGCAAAGTGGAAGCTCAGGCAAACCTCAAACTACCACTAGAACGCCGAACTTCCCAACGCCTAACCAACTCCTACTTGACACCTCATCAGAGCTAAGTCAGCAGCTGCTACAGCCACAGGTACAGCAACCGTTCTCACCGCCAAGCACGTGTCAACAACTTCCGGCAAACTTCTCCTCAATCATAAAACACTTCCATTTCCAGCAGCTTGCTGCCGCCGTATCTATGTTTGATTCAGCAAGCTTTTTTACACTGCCAACCGCAGAACAACTTCAGGTACGCCAGACAGTATCTGGGACACAAAGACAAGGCAGATGCAGGGTTCTCTTTGCTCCGTACCAAATTGGTGAGATGATGAAATACTTTAACAAGAAAAACTACATCAATATGCATGAACGCGAAGAATCGGTGCGTCGTATCAACTTGACGGGGAGTCAGGTTGGTCAAGCATTAAAGTGTTAAATGAACATGTTTAAAAGACAGTCATTAGTGTGTAGTGACCGATCATCTACAATTGAGTCGTCAAAAAGGGTCATACGTTTGACTCTTCTGTTAGGTGAAGATGCGGTTCCAGAATCAGCGCTACAAAACAAGGAGGGACGGTGGGAAATCTCTAGCAATGGGACTCCTCTAACATACCCAATGGTTCTTGCCATGGAAAGAAGCGCCCCATCAACCGAGTCGTGGGACAGCGGCCTCAGTGAAGACTTTGGAATTGCTGAAAGCTCCCAATCACAACACGAGCCCAACAAACAGCATCACCATTGGAGAAGGTCCCTTCAGGATAAGATGGTGATATGCTGTCGAGGCACAAGCAGCAATTTTCGGCACTCAAGGATTCGCTCCATAGTAGCCTTGGTGCTGAAACAGATCAAAAGCAGGATATTGAAGACGAAGATATCAAGAAACTAGTAGAACTGGTAAAGCGAGTTATTGGCTTCCTCTCTGGAGCGTCTGCTGACTGGCCTTGGCTGTCTTTCAGTTAGTATCTCTAATGTTGGTGTTTTGCTCTTCCAACTGTTTTGTGGTCCTCATAGCATGTTTTGATGACAACCACTTAGTGCGCCCTAAGTTTTTAAAAATAAACAAATAAGCTGACGTCTTTTAAAGATGTTCTCGTGGGAGCTATGCGTGGAGTTGGGAGTCGCAAAAATGAATTGTTTTGGAGGCGAGTCCACACAGGTCGATGTATCATACGCGTGAGGGATTACAACGCTGAGCCTGTCGAAGCAATCGACGGTAATGTCTATCAGAGTTAGGTCCATGTTCCATGTCACTTTCAAGGCCCACAAATTAGATCACTTCCCGAAATCCCCTTTTGCATGGACGAAATAGCTTGATCAGCAACTTAAATTCAACGCCTCATCACCTTAGCATGGTTCCATTAGTATCCATATGATTACTGATGGCTTACAAATGGCTACAATTTCTTCCTTTTGGTAATTGTCCTCTGAATCACGTCTTCGTTGAGACCTATTCTTCTGCAAAGCCGGAGTAAACGCACAGGCATGCAAACGCATCCCTCGGATCATTGCACATCCCCGTCAACGGTCCCACCAATCAGCACACAGCTACGGGTAGTGACTATGGGGCGGGTAGTCTAGAAGCATGCTTGACACAGTCGCGACAAGCACAAACAAAGGATGAATAACCGCAAGAGGGTCTTTTGCACGAAGCCGACCTCGGTGCTCATTTGAGCCAGTTTGCCCACTTAAGAAGGATGGTCTACTTACCAGGGGTCAAATTGGATATACTTTTGACAGACCTCTTCACATGTGAATTGCCTTGCATTCAAAAGAGCGATGTCTAAATACACTGCATAACAGCGATAAGGGAATGCGTTGTTTAGCATGGCGGCCAATACACATTTTCCCTCATTCGGAATATCAGCTATTTAGTCTGCTCCAATCGCTCCAATGCGACCTCACCGATTTAGAAGGAAACAGAGCCACCTGCCCCCTTTTTTCTATTCCATACACACAAGATAGTATTCCATTTCATAGTAATGGCTGCAGTGTATCAGGCCCTAGCTATTTAGTTAACATCATGTTTATTCCTTGGCATTTGTTTACTTGGCGGCTAATAAATTGCCCTTAGGTCTAACTAACCTGCTTCGCAGTGCCGATCGTGAACACACGGAGACAAAGTGACCGGTGAAAAGCACATTTGTTTAATCCACTTTCCCCTTTGCACCAGCAGTGTGCTTTTGTGGTCGAGATGGGAGAGATGGAAGTTGTATTCGCTGCAACATCACAATGGTACATTCGTTTTCTCAAATGTTTGTCAGAATTTTCCAATTACCACTAACTTGTGTTTTTTGTAAATACCCAGCTTGATGAAGTGAATGGTTGCAACACAAGTGAGGAGAGGTAAATTCTTGTCATCCACTTTCATTGTCAGTACGAAATGACGCCACAAGGCATTCCGTGAATGGTCACGTGAGAATTCTACAGGCAGATGCTTGCCTTACAGATAGTAGGACTTGACATTAGTAAGTGAAATGGAAAAATCCTGCTAGATAGACCTGCTGTCAACTAAATAGCTAGGGCATGCCAAAGCTATCCGAGCATGTCAACGTTGGGCGCTGCAACATCAGCATCATAAGTGTCTGCAAACCATGCGCAAAACATTCCAATTGAACTAGCCCAATGCCAAACTCTTAGCCATAAATGCTTCGTTTAGAGTAGTAACATCAGAATAAACTGACCGTCTACACGATTATTGTTCTTGCATTTATTGAGGAAGGAAGCCTCCAATAACTGCTTGGGATTACGGTAGGCCTTCTCAAACGCTAACAACTTTCGCGATCCCCGAGGATGATTCGCGTCTGTGCGTCGGCATTGTAAGTTGCAAGATTTGCGACTTGGGTTGTTTGATGTGGATGATGCCGCAGGGCCTAACAGTAATGAGGCAGCATAAACATGTTAACATTATAAATCGCAGCAACGTGTGACTACCACAAGTCGCCCCCCTTCCTCCCCCCATTCCTACTCGGTTGCAGACTCAAGGTTCACCTGAGCCCATAATCTCATAATGCATTATTCTTACTAATTAGTCCCATTTTATGAAGCTGTTAATATTGCATGATCGAATGGATCACCTGGACCAGGCTGAGTGAATTCGCATCATGGCACAGAGAAGATTGTTGAAGAATCTCCGTGTGCGTAGGTAGCATTCCTAAGTACCAAGCTCTCCCGCGCGGTCATATCACACACGGTGATGGTAGCATTACCTAAGGTGCAGAAATCTTGCATCTATTTCATTCATCTTCTTCACTGCACTTCCTCCAACTAACAAGTTGGGGGACACATCGAATAAATTTACTGGCCCGGGATAGAGGCACTCCATCTGAATTGATACCTCCTTAAAAGTAGCATTTGTGCTGCGATTCGCATGAGTTCTAACAGCATCCTTCATACCAACTCTTTGACACAATTGTGGAGAGCCGACATTGAACGCAGGACTGGTAATGCCGCACCTCAAAGTCAAACTCTGACCTCTGTGGCCAAAAGCACTTGCTGAACGTCAATGGTAATGCGAATGAATCAAGGAAAATCAACACACATGCATGCTTCATGCAAGCGCTGTCCCAAATCACTGTCCCGCTGACAGTACAAACACCAGTTTTAGCTGACATTGTAGCAGTTCTTATGCCAAACTTTATAAAGGCTTCCGTTATTTCTCTAGCTAAATCTGTTCCAACTCCACTTGCAATATTTATCGACCTGGTTGGCCCTCACTTTACAGAAAATAGCCGTAGCATTAACTGGTAGGGCATCGCACACGCGCAGATGCGTGTATTTTTACCGAAAGACCCACTACTGCCAGCGCCGATGAGGGTGGTGCAAATCTGAGCCAGTGAACTTTAAATGTCAGACAAGTGTTTGGACACGGCTGCTACTGCTCCTGCTGCTCCCGGTTGGGGCGTGGGTAGTTGCCTAAGCTTAGACGAAAGACAAACAATTACAACGCTAAAAGCGCCTTTGTCTGAGCCAATCGAATCAGAACTCACTTTCTATTGACTGGTCGCATTTGAAACTCATCCACGACGTCGGGTCAACGTCGGAGGTATCATGAATAGATATGAGCCGTTGACAGAGAATTCTCTCCAAGTCACGAACTTTTGGCTGTGTTACAGGCATCGCATTGCTAAAAATTTTCCCACCGACCTTCTTCGTTTTGTAGCGCTGATTCTGGAACCACATCTGAACCTAACAGAAAAGTCAAAGTATGACGAGTTTTGACAATTCAATCGTTGACAATCGATCACAGCATTCGAATAGCCGTCCACCAAACAAGTCCATGTAACACTTTAAAGCTTAACCAACCTGAGTTTCCGTCAAGTTAATGCGACATGTCAGGTCCTCGTGGTCATTCATATTGAGGTAGTTTTTCTTATCAAAGCATTTCACCATTTCACCAATTTGGAATGGGATAAAGAGAACCCTGCGTCTGTGTGAATAAACAAGAACAGAGGTGGTAAATAAATAATCAAAGAATTCCAGTACCTTGCAAAGAAATCCTCTCAAAACAGCACCCATAACAGGTAGGGGGAAAGGTGGAGACAGGACACTACTTGCGACGGCTGTCATATCCAGATTCGCATCACTGCCCATGTACCACAGAAGAGGCGGCGCATCGCGAAGAAAAGCACTCGTGCGACCAACACAAAGCCAATTAACGTTACGACACTAGGGTGCAAACTGGACCACGCTGCGCCTTTGTCCGTGTCTGCGTAGGGCTTATCAGCTCAACATCAAACGCTGTATTAAAAAAGGAATGCGACAAACGCTCCATATCATGTGCTTGGGTGCGAAGTTGGAGGTTCGCGTGCACCAAACACTTGCCCCTATACCTTGGGCATGCCTGCGCTAATGCCATCCTTCTCCTCCTCCCACACTATCTAGCGCACACACAACTCCACTGCATCGGATACGCGCATGACAGCACTAAGTCAATCAACATTGTGTAATGGATCAGCCAATATGCGCGTGCTTCAAGCGGTAGAACCACAAGTACCGTGCATAATTAAGGCAGCTGACATGGCGAAACATCCCATTCCTTTCCACGATGACTAACTTCTACCTTAACCATTGTTAGCAGCAAAAATGTACTCAAAAAGGAAGCAATGCTCCTCGAAACACGAGTGACGAGGGCGTCAGGGTGTTACTTTATCATCTCCGACAGTCAGATACTCTGACGAAGATGTAGCGATTCTAATACAACCATTTGCATCAGGCAGGACTGCATAAACGTCCCAATGCCACATCTCATGCTGCTGAGGAGAAGCTGATGAAGATAACTAGGCGGGCAGGTCCACAGACAGCGGAATAAACAGATCTCCCCACCTTCGCCTGTCTATCCATCCACACATCAACCAGTCAAATAAGCCGATCAACAAATAAGTAGAAAGACCGCAAATAAAGAAATAGATGAAGCTTAGCGCTTGATAGTGCACATTTGCCTGTCCCGGGAGAGGTCTACTAATTAATAGCCGTCAGGAGTAATAACCCTGCCAACCCAAGGGCGACTTCAAACCTGCACTCTTTCCTGTCCCCACGACCCGCCAACCGGCTATTTGTATCGAGGTAAAAACAGCTCAAGCCAAGACGAAGAACACACCAAACTACTACATTGCTACAGTAGGAGAGAACAAATCGCGGTTATCAGTGGGTCGCCTTCCAAGCCATCACAGCGGCAATACGTTCCCAATAAACACTTCATTTACAAGTATTTCGGAGACAAGCATTCCAGGATGCTTCCTTTGACAATAATAAGCGTGCACAGTTCGGTAGTTTACACAAGGAACACTAAACAGTCAAGGCAGCGTCCTTTCTCACGCCTTTTTGCTCATTTACAAAATAACATCAGTAGAAAGGAACCCTGAAAATTGCTTGACATTTAGCAAAATTTGAGCGCGTGTAAAAATGGTCATGAAATTACGAGATGGTTCTCCTCAATCCCGAAAGCACTGCGAAGAGGTGGAACAGCAGCAAGCTTCCTAACCCCAAGCAGACTAATTAGAGCATATTAGCTTGATACAACTGTGCGTAATGCCATGCTACCGTTCCGAATTAGGAAATAAGAACACTTATTTGCAGGTAATAATTGCAGTCCATTGTAAATGCCTACACGTGAAACAACTCAAATCGCCGTACATTACCTAGAAGCGTGAAGTACACTCAATCCCGTAGCTACGAATATAGTATACCTTGTACCAAACGCAAACAAATTGTTCCAATTAAAATCATTCAAATGCACGTTTATATTCATTAAAACCCACCAAACAACCTTCCTTAGGTAAGTTAGAAATGACAATACAGGTACTAGACGAACGTACGCCAATCATTCTTCTAAAGGGAAAGCGAAAACAAGATGCGCAAGATGGAAAAATTCAGCCAGTGGCATGACCAGATGTCAATGGGCACACAAACTAGAACTAGCAACATTTAAAATACACCAGTGCTGGGTGAAAGCACTTAAACAACTGGTGGCTGCAAACAAATGGAACGCATGGAATATAGGAAAGTCAGAAGAGACGCAGTTAGCCCTAAACCAGCGTTGGATTCCCATAGAACGGACAGTGACTATGGCCAATGCAAAACACTGCATCCTGCACTCAGGCGTCACACCATAGCAAAGTGCACAGACAGCAAATAGCGCGCATAAATAGAGGCTTATCAAATGTACACAAAGGACATTTGTACGCACCTATAAATCAACAAGTCACTTCATACATCCTCAATCATCACACTCGTTGGCGCCGCCTTTTCTGCCTACCACCTCACAAAGCAGGAGCCATGGCACGACACAGCACCGCCTACACCCTACTTCGCGGCAGACTTCCAACAGTTTCGACAAAATTCCATCAGCGAACGCTAATTGCCAAAACGCCCTTCAGCAGCGGCACAGCCTCAACGAAATACCTGTCCTTTGCAGAGTCGGAAGATAACTGCTAATGTGCTGCTTCTGCTGTTCAGTCATTCCCCTTTTACGCGGTCAACTTCGATGTTTACATCCACCCATCACCAGCGTCACCAAACACTCCATTTGAAGAACATCCTCGAATTTGCAGGAACGAACTGAGATTCAAAGAAGCAATGCCGTTCAAGACGACGGACTGACACGCTGTGCAACGATGCAGTAGGCTGCACGTTGACGCCCCAACCGCAGCAGAATCTTTACGGCCTTGGCTTAGGCTTGTTCCGATCACGTCCAATAAAGTCACAGGAGACGACGTTCATTTCGTCAGTGGATAAGAAGGGAGGGCACAGCAGCTACATCTGCATCCAATGAGCACGACAAATTCCACTGACACGATTACTGCAACAATTTGAAAAACGTGGCTGTCACATTGCATTTGTGAATAGACTTCGAGGAAAGGAAATATAACGAATTCATTGGAGCACAGCATAGATCACACAACCTCTAGGATGGAGTAGAGGGTACGAGAGAAGTCAAACTCCAAATTCAGCACTTCTTCAGTAATCCCTTGGAGCTCACTAGATACACCACCACAGACAGGTACATTCTTGTCATCCTTAAGGTTCGGATCATCATCGGCCTCATGTGAAGTCTAAAAGGAAACAGCTTTTCCTTCTTGAACTAAAAGAGCACATCCAACCAAAAATGCCGCAATTAAAACACTCAACGTGCCCGCCATATCGGAAGACAATGTACTAAACACGACTGATGACCTCAAAATCTCACACTATACCGTTGTTGATACTGTTAAAGGTCTCAAAACCTGACTACTACCTTCGATTGAAAAAAAAAACGAAAAAAAACAAGCATGTACAACATACACTGTCCCATGAGAAAGTACTTACCAAGGTACCGTTCTCTTCTCCCTTTCCTCTCGCCCACCCGTCCACCTGTCCGCCCGCCAGTCTGGCACCCACACACCGCACCCAGTCTTCCATGATGTTAAGATCCTCCTCCAAGCACACAGCCCATCTGCTTATGCCCTGCATGAAGGAATAGTCCACACTAAGGAAGAGGAAGAGGAGAAGCAAGGGGGCTCTCAATGGCACTCGTTGCTCCTCTAGTAATCGCCCTAACACCACAGCTGTCGCCAACGACAACGACGAGTTCAAAGGCCTTTGGTGTAGTCGCAGCGGCTTTCCATGGATCGGCTTCCACGTCCACATTCTCCCTTGCCATTATTTCCACTGTCGACAACAACGATGCGTGCTATTGTTGGCAGGCAGCCTGACGAGACAGCGTCGCGAAAAATGGCAACGACGGCGGCGACGAGGCAGCCAGTGCTGGTCAGAGGCCCTCTATTACAACAAGCAAATACTGTACTTACAAGTTTTGCGCACAAAAATGACACCTAGTACTGCTCACTCAAGTCTCCATCCCCGGCACATAATAATGCTCCAGAGGAGGTAAAAATTCCCCTTCACCGTACTTTAAACCCGCAACCAACTGGGCACCATGCAGAGTCAAGTGCTTGGTAAGTTCTCCTCTTCGCCTTCCCTCCCACCAAATGAGGCCTCATTCATCACAACATTACTCCCTCCCTATTTAAATAATCCGCCACCTGCCTACCTACTTCAATCGATCCCCTCCACCCCATTGTTCGGCACAGCGAACGAAGGCGAAAAAGTGCTGCCATCCAACAAGCAACCAACTCGTCAAATTTCCTTTCGCGAACCTCACTCACAAAAAAGGGATCCCTATACACACACATACACACACACACACACACGCGTTTACATAACTAAAAACGAGTTCTAGACTATCTTGAAAATATCATTGCGCATAGATTTACATTCAACGAAAAAACTTAGTAGACAGTAAGACAAGAAATACACACTTCGAGCTGCAAAATTAAAACACATGCACCTGAATTCACAAAAAGGACCACTTAGGGTAGACTCTAAAAAAGGCTCTGGAACACCTCTCCTGCTCCTCCCCATCTTTCCAGTGTTGGCACAGTCACCAGCGCAACTCATCAACGTGACAATAGGCCCGCTCCCCAACCCATCACTGCTACACTCCTACTAGTCTGCTGAACTTGTTGCTTCACAACTATCACAGTAATTTCGTAGCATCCGAAAAGAAAAAAAGCAAACAATGGAAGAGCCGATGCGTGAATGTCCAATGCGCTAAAAAGCTAACACCTTCAAACACAACAAATGATAGGAGAAAGAGCCTTATCAAGCAAGCGTTTAAATGTGCTACAAAGTACAGTCAGCGTAGTGATGCCAAAACTCCCCACTAGTCACTCCTTCCTCCGCTCCTGCTGCATCTACCTCGCCCAGACGCCAACTCATACCACCGAAGCTGAACCTACGATTAAGCCATTACTAAGGTCCTCTACACAACACGTTTCGCAAAGGCCACATTAACGCAAAAAATAAGCGTGGTCCCCAAATCAATGAGCAGAAGAGCCGCCAAGGATCCCACGCCCTTTGAACATATGTGTATCTTACAAGCACGAATATCATAGTGATGGAAACAACGCACCTTTTACCACGAATACAATGCAAAAGGACATACGAGTAAGTGATAAAAGCATGCTTCTACTCAAAATAAGGGTTCACGTCGGATTCAGTGCCGAACAGAGAGGACAGCAACAACTGATCAGCTATAATTAAAGCTTATTTGAGAAACGTATAAAGCCACAAGTAAGGCGAGATTCGCATTTATTTCCGCCCCACAATGCCCCCATTCTTCGCAAAACAACAGATTTCTTAACGGCAGGTTTGACGTTTAACCCGGCAAATACACAGACGAAGAGAATAGGCAATTGAGCATACAATGAATGCTTATTAACAAGAATAATGAGTAGGTGCCAAGCCCTTGTTAAGGTTAGAACTCTTCTCAACAAAATTACGATGCATTACTCAAAGTCCACAGTCATTAAGGAGCAAACTAATTGACAAGTCGCCAAGCCAATCTTAGTTTACCACATAAAGTGTTGTACAGCAAAAAATGAACGTGATTAGACCTTGCAGCTGGAAAACGAAACTTCTTAGCATTCACATTATGAAGCCTTCGCTTTTACTCTAGCAAGCTGACGTGTAAAAGTCAAATCGACACACAACAGACCAAATAACAACTAGAAAAGTGGAACCGATAAAAAAGTGCCGAATGCTTACCGGATTTCCGACTCGTTTGGACAAACCAGGTCCCAATAACCGAAAATAACATCCACAGGATCCACACCACTTACGTGCTTCGCGCGCAAATCTAGCCAATCACTTTATTATTTGCCCGATAAAACAAATGAACTCCTAATTTATGTGTATTTTTAATAAGCCAAAAGCTAACACTAACATCTGACTTTGTTTTTAGCGTAAAATTAAGAAACATAAGGCAAGCATAATTAATGCATTTATTAGGAGCAACTAATAAAACTAGCAACAAAACTTGGTATGACAACGTACTAAGCTAATATTGCAAGATTTACGAACTAGTAATTGTGGAGGGTTCTTCCTCTCCCTCCTGGTTACCCTTGCCAGTAGAAGTCTGAGTACGTTTCGACATCTTTAATATGGGTAATAAATACAGCTAGGCGACGAATGGGGGATCAGGCCGAAGGTCCGTCACGCTCCAAGGAGTCTCCACGTTGCTCCGTCACGTGGTTCAAATTGACTTCCCGCCCCTGGCCTACAAAGCGCATGTAACGTCCCGAGGCTCCCTTAAGGCAAAAGAAGGCAAAGTGGCAGGATAGAATATATATATTCACCGGACAGAGGGAAAACGGCTGCTGGCGTGGCCCAGAGGCCAGCCCACGCAGCTAGGGCAATATGGCCACCTCTGTAACCTTGACAGAAACCGGCAGCACAAACAGATAAAGTACTGCAGCGCATTTAAAGAATTAAGTATTACAGTAATGTATGCAATACATTTTAACAATGTAATGAATCTTAACTATTATCGATTTTGATGTTTGTGGATAAGTTAATTTATGAAGCCTATTACTGCGTATTTTTGCCTGATACTCAGTCACGTGACCGGCAGATCAATCGCAACGCCGCCACACATCCACGTACCTTCAATAGGAAAATTAGAAAGGGGAAATTTAATACTTTGTTTGTTTGAACTACCGGTGTGGTGTGCGGTTTGCGACATTCTCTTCCTTCCTCGTCACAATAAATGCGGCAGATAAATTTTAATTTAATCCTTTTGCCCATTCACCTGCATTCGTCTACGATTCTACCTCCTCATTTATCAACATGCATGTCTACACAAGTGATTAATAATAATCCCTTAAAAGAAGTCCCAGCATCCCGCGCTCCTCTGTCCATTCATCCATATAAACCAGTCAACCCAGCATACTTCAATCTCTACCGTACTCACTTTGATCTTATGATTCTACACCACCTCGTCAATCTACGCCTTAGTATTCTATCTCTCTATGCGATACTTCAGCCAATGATTACATGACCATGTTCCCCACTACCGTGTGTCACTGTATGGGGTCGTGTGACGTTGATGCAAACATCCATAGATGGGGGTTTGTATTCCCTTGACTTTTCCTCTCTTAGCTAAGCTCAGAAAGTTTTCTCTCCAAAACGATTCCGTAGCCTTTCCAGACTATTCAATTTGCACTCAGGTTCAGTTCTTTCATTACGATTGAGAGAAGAAATGACTGTGCAATAGTCAGTCTTAACGTGTGGCCAGTCTGCAAAATAGTACGCCGGTAGTTCCCTATGTTTTAATCAACTCTGAGCTGTGCATAGCTGAATGCAGAGGCATCTAGCATTATCAAGGATTCATGGCCATATGCAATAAACAGTTTTATTCGTACAAGTAACATACACTATTTGAAGCGCACTAAATTCGTGCTAAAGATGAAGGGCACGTGCAATTTCATACCTTAGTTCCATTAAAGTGTCATCTAAATAAGCTACTGCGTCATTATCCCACTTATAAAGACCGTTCACAAAATACTCAAAATGATTACATGCAGCCGACTTAGTATCCTGGAGGCCGATGTGTCACATCTGAGGTGGTGGAATTGATTACGGTCATAAGACAATCTGATCGACAAAGTGGATGGCGCCTACAACGACACTGCTTTGCAGAATTCACCACGTACAGCATGGAGCAGAATCGACAAGTAGAGGAAGTCTTGAGAAGCACATTGTTGATTGCTTTCTCCTAATAAATAATTGATGTTAGCGAATCCGCTGTAAGGAATAGATTTTATGCCCACCCTTCAGCGAGATGAGATATCCATCACCATGTGTGATGTGTTCCAGTGGGCCGCGTCGTGATACGCCACTGCCAATACTGAGTCGAAGTTGAGTGCTTGTGTGCTCGATAAGGTCTCGTTAGCCTCACAGAAGAAAAAATAATGCTTTCTCAATGGCAACATTGCTGGACGCCTGATGCAGCCTTGCGATGATCAGGCCGTATCTGAGGCACAGCATTGTCAGAGGTACAAGTTGAGGTTTCAATTTTACTCTCCAACTCCTAAGCTAGGCAAAGGAGCCGATTTGCCAGAAGTGCTGATCTCATTAACTACTTAGAGTCAATTTCGAAGGATTACATGAAGGTCTTCATAAAATCGCGAAAGCATAAAGATAGCTTTGTAGGCTGGAGTAGTCTGTTGGATTTCAATCCTTTCTGTCTAAAACCTTACTGCAAAGGTCGGCGTGCGTTGGCGGGCATTATGGTCTGTGGGACCTTCCAACTACCCTTGTTCTTGATCCTTAATGGAACAGATTTTGTTCGATAGGGGAGATTTAAGCCAATAACCGAAGTTATACTCCAGATATGTAAAGAATGTGACACGGATTCACAATAACCTGCACTCCACTGCTGCCGAATTAAAAGATATCCGCTTTAAAAGCATATTCTCGTCTAGTAGGCAAACATTATGCCAAGCTGGATAAGTTCATTCAAAACAACCTAGGATTTTAACAATCGCGTAGGAGCTCAAATGAGGACTGTTCTGTTCAGAAATACTATCCCTCACATAACAAGCTCGGGTCGAATGAAGGTGTGAGATAAGTCTCCTATATCTAGGGTAGATGCTTGAGACGAAGAGTAGCGACATTGAATCACTTACAAGACGCATCAAGTTCGCTGTATCAAGAGCATTCATCGATCCCCAAATCCACCATGATCCAGAAAACCGAAGATAAATAGGAGCATACAGCTCTTCGCATGCGCTTAATTTATGAAACGGGGCTGCTATGCTAACTAATTTGTGGTACAAATTGCATCCGATTTCAAGCAGCCTGCATGACTCACATCATCGTGGGTTCGTTAAATGGTCCATTAACCAAATCACAGGTCAAAGGCTCTACTTCATCCTCAGAAGACCACATCAAGTCTGAATCTCTTTTATCTGTCGCAACATTAAATAAAAGAGTTTGCGCAGCATGGACAGTGCTTGCTCTGTCCCTGCACCTATTTTGGAACAATTAATCTGCGTGCTATAGTAAATTTTAGTAATTATGGTAAGGATATCGAAAATGGGTAAGCGACCTGTGGCGAGACATCTCTTCCACACAATATTGCAAAATAACCCCCTTCCGAACATGGATGATCAGAAGTCTCATGCCAATGAGGCCACACAAGGACTTTGACTTCAACTAGATGCTACGATGTCCAGTGTACCTTATTACACCAAGAGTTTGTTGTGACGAGTAAGTAGCTGCAGAATTATAGATCAATCTATGCAATTACACGGCATACTGCCTTGAGATATGGCTCCGTGTTGGCGTAACCAGGTGCAAAACTGCCCATTCCTGAAGTCACAGTTTAAACAACTCTGAGATTATGAGCTCAATCCGTTCAATTTCAAGGCAGTCTTTGTTGAGGAAAACATTGGAAAAGGACGATATGCAGCAACGAATAAAACTGCTTCCCATACATTCGTTGGCTTATCGCTGATTTTTGCTACAAGAACATTGCAAATGACGATTTTATAGCAAACAATAAAATACGAATTTAATTTATCAGATTATCGTCCTCTTATTATGTTTAGTTAGAGGAGCAGAAGTTGTGGCTGTCAAAGATAAATGAATGCTGATGGTGACTTGGTGATCACGCCTAAGTGTTCCCTCTGTCGTGATTATGAATGTAGGTGAGCGTGTCCAAAATGGCAATCGCAGGTGTTGTAAGAGACGTGAAGCAAGATTAAACACCTCCCTTGATTTACTGGTTAAGATCAGGTAGAAAACACCGATTTAGGTTATTGCTTCCGGATTATAAGATGGGGATAAATGAAGAGTCATTATACTCCTGGAATTCCAATTCTCGTAAAGAAAAGGTTGAAGTAAACCGAAGATAATCCTTCTGGCTGCATGCAGGGGACCAAAGATAGCCTAGATTGGTGAATGTCACTTTTACCAAGGACCAAATCAACAACAGTCTTTTGCGGTAGCCTGGAGTGGCAAGAATCACTTTGACTCCAGCCGTCTTTATTATGATTGAAGTAATTTTAATTCATATAGAGGAACAACAGCACCCTGCGAATTGCTCTACTCTTCAAGCTAGTTCAAATAAATACTTTGAATTTAACTAGCACATACAAAAGCACTTCATTCAGCCCTTGATTAATAATTTATTATGGTACAAAGCGGCACATTTTACACAGGCTCCGGGCTTGACGCAATTATTTTAGGTCTCTTAGGCGCCTGCAGCGTACACGAACTTTGTAGCGAAGTCCAAAGGTA
Source organism: Taenia hydatigena (assembly GCA_036345935.2). Classification (NCBI taxonomy): domain Eukaryota; kingdom Metazoa; phylum Platyhelminthes; class Cestoda; order Cyclophyllidea; family Taeniidae; genus Taenia; species Taenia hydatigena. Next base: position 33,208 of record JADWOT020001767.1, read on the forward strand.
GCAGAAGCATGAACAATGCCGAAAATAATTCCTTTAGACCCATTGGGTCTGGTTCAGTCATTGCTGTGCGGTGACAACTTTGCCGCTGTTTGTGGGTGAGACCTCACTACGAATTGGGCAGCATTTAAGCAGTATAGTGAATGATTCATATCTGGACCTTATATGAAATTTGCTTTAAAGCATGAACTTCAATCGAAGTTGAGAAGTTGAATAAAATCATAAGGTATTTGTCTACAGCTCTGTGTGAATTTACAGGTGCAAACCATGCTGGTCAAAAATCCTGCTGCCCTAGAACAGGCGACATACATCCCTATTACTTTGTAAGGCTCCAACAGTCATCACCCTAAAAGAATTAGTCCGATTTGTAGTTCACCAGCCCTAATATGTACAGAATCACTTTTGATTCTCAGGACATGGGCTCGAATCACAGGTGAAATAAGTGTCCCCTCCCACAACACGTTCATTCGCTAGCTGCCAATGCTTGGTACGCCTAGTTATGAGTATATCCCTGATCGTTCATTATGCACAGGGCTATCTAAAATTTAAATGCGTTTTTCCACAACAAAATGCGATTTTACGTCTGTGAGTAAACATGGTCAACCCCTAAACTGCGTTTAAGTTGCGCTCGCAAGGTTGACTACCTCTCGCGTCCCAACGGCGAAGACGATTTGCGTTCCCGCACCCACTCGAACCTGACTCACTTTACGAGAACTCTAAAGCTTCCGCCAGAAACTGTGAAATGGAGTTGGAAGTAAGTTGAACCTCTCAGACTCTCTAAATAAATGATTTGCCGAGCAAGATATATTAAATTGTTTGCTTTCATTGTAATTCAAGTAGTTCTACTCGACAGTTAATTAATGAATGCATTTTGCAGGTGAGATCAAGCAATAAGAAGATCACAGACCTCCGTCGAGATTTGGTAGAAATGTTGTGCAAATACCTTAGTGTTGTTGACATAGTGAATGTTTGCACAGCGATTCCAAGCTGGGAGTGGATTCTCTTCCTGCAAACGCCCTACTCATACATCAGTAAGTGGAGGTGGATTGACAGACAGGTTTGTACAACGCTGTATTCAGACGAGTCACCTCCGTGCACAGCAGACATTTGCAAAGCCATTGAGCAGCACTTTAGTTTAATGCAGTTTGGCCTTCAATTCCCACTGATTCGAGCTCCTCATGGTGCGTACGATGGCGTCGCATGCCTTCTAGTTCTTTCCATCTTGACAAAGTGGGGGAACGTTTTCCGCCCTATACATCCATTGGAGCTGGACACTTATTTCTCTCTGAACATTGTTAACTCTACCGACCCTACATCAATATACACTCGGCCAACAGATTACCGCCTTCCTGCAAATGTCTATTGTCGTCCCCCAGGGTCTACCGACTTTCAACTTGTTGGCAGTGAATTGGAGGGGATCCTGAGTAGCCAAATACCACGATTTACTGAATTCGACTGCGTCCTCTATGTAATTAAGATGTCTCTTTTCACGAGGCACGGCCCCAATGTTATTATCGAGCTGCAAGCCATATTGAGGACCTTGTCAGCCAGACAAACTTTTGGGATCGTAATTATAGACGATGTGAGGAGGAGAGAGGAAAGTGGAATGGATCTCTTCATGGTCTATGCGAAGCAACTCGGTTTCTCTAATGACTCGCCTCTAATGACTACGCCAATTAACTGGCGCATTTGGCACGTTCATGACTGCAACAGTCACATTAAGCAGCGCAAGGACATATTCGAATGGGTGTGCCAGGATGTAATTTGGAGGCGGATGCAAGAATCGCAATTTAATTAGCTACGATACTTTGTAGAATGCTTGGCTTTGTGATTAGATTTGCTTAGTTTGTTATGTAATAAGCAAGATTTGTACGATGTTGTCTTTCTCGAAGATGCTTTTCATCTGTACTGGGGTCAGGGATCTGGTGTTTTTCGCGTTGAATGGACTTGAGTACGCTTCTGCGCGGTCGAAGCATAAGATATGATGATTGTAGCATTGCTTGATGCAGAGGGTGGCTTCTTTCATTTCGACTAATGCACCCCCTTCTCATTCCTCGTTGATCCAAGTCCCACTGCATTGTCAACTTAATCTGACTTGCCTACTGACGAGTTGGAAGTAGTTTTGCAAGTACGAATTTTTTTACGCACAATTTCGCGTATATTTTGCCTCTTGCAGCACTCACTTCGATTTACATTATTTTTATAGTTGTCCGTCATATTTGATTAAACGCTGCATTCACTTTGATCCAAATCGGAGCCAATACCTCCTGAGACTCCCGAGAAAAGATCACCAAAATGCCACACAGGAATAAAACCATTATGGTTTACTAACTCACATTGTTGGGTACTTGTCGATCAGTGAACGCATTGAAACCTGTGCCCTGAATTGGCAAGATAAGAAGGCGCTGTTATTAATTCCAACAGTAATTAGACAGCCTAATATTTTATAGCGAATGCGCACCTCTACATGAAACAGTGGTTTGTGCTTAGAGTTTAATTACAAGCGACGACGCTAGCTGCTGAGTGAGAAATCATATCTCGGGTGATACGGAATCATGCGCTAATTTGAGCCGTATGTATTTGCTAACACTGGACGCTTTTACAGTCAGCTATGCATAGAATGGCGTCAGAGAAGAAAACAGGCAACTATTGTCCTTCTGCTTTGTTGGCAGACTGCAAATTGAGACCTTACCTCTTGTGCAGTCACTTCTTCCTTTAGTTACATTGCGGAAGTCTTCAACTAAATGAGGTCCGTCTGCGATTAGGCGACCAGTAAAAGCAGGGCATTCACAGTTGAAGGAAAAATGTGCTAACACATCTTACTCCTTTTGGCCAAAAATTGTATATCCACACAATCATGTGAACGTGTCCGAGGATGCGTGATTAGCGCCAGGAATTGATGGTTGATACTTTGGTGATACTCGCATGGAAAATGCCTTTAGCAGGTAAGACGTGGTGGAAGTGATGTGTTAGCGACTAAGACAGCGAGTCCATCGCAATAAAAAGCGTGCTACAAATGAATTTTGATCTTGGAAGGAAACGTCGACGAAGTGTGAGAACGTACGTAATGGATCTTCTAATTGCTGCAGCGTTTCCGAATAAGATTTCTGACTCCGCGACCGATATGCGATTGTAGTCGGCGCAATAAGAGCATGCGCTATGACTGACGGAATTGCTTTTGTTGACGTGTATCAAACTAACCTCACCATTGATTATAATAGGGTAATTTCATATGTTTTAAGCATAAAAGCGGTGATTCCGTAAGTCACTGTTACATTAGAGAAAAAGAAGGAACGTGTCATACACTTCTTATAATTATTTTGAAAGGGTCTAATCTGTCGCTCTGTACTGCACTTCCTCAACCTTTCAGTGACAGTTTGTTCAGCATATCCATAGTCACTAGATCCGGTTTTTTGTGAAACTCTGCATCTGTTTGCCCATGGGAAAATGTTAAGCCAAACGATTGGAAGTAGTCAAGGGAAACTACGGATATGCGGCGAAGAGGAAACCAAGTGGCACAGAAGAAAGTAAAGCCGCTATCCATGAATGCTTGCTTCAACGTCGTAGCACCGTGCGCAGTGTCACACGATAGTGCGCAAATGACTATGATTTCGGTGGGCGAAGTATCACAGATACACATGAGATGAATTGGCAGAAGCACAGTTGCTGGTTGATGCAGAAATGGGTTAGTAAGTCGTGTACTGACGCGTTGGTATGCGGCAAAAGGACCAAAGTAAGAGCAGTACAAAATAAATTCTTGCGAGGGTAGCAGACTTTATATAAAGTGGACAGAGAAGTGTAGAATGTTATAACTTGTTTTAAGTGAATAATAATAATGACTTGTGTGGATTTGCATGTCAACAGATGAGAAGGTGTAAATGTAGACAAACGCAGAACAATGCATCAAAGGAATAAAGCAAGGGTGCATAAGAATGCAGAGATAGGTGGGATGAAACCAAATGGCAAAATCATATGTTAATTTACTTGGTTTATAGTTAAGAGCCAAAAAGGTGTAGTATAATGGGAGACGGCTGGTCCATTTAGCTCTTGTTGGGCAAGAATGTTAAGGGGAGAAAACAACTCCAGCTAAAAAAATCGGGTTCCATAAGTACTACTGATGTGTCGTATTGAGTTTTATGGTCATTTCTTTACAGAGTGTCTAGAGCTGACCTGCAATAGTGACTAGAGGGGGAGTAACTGGGTTGCGGTAAGGAAATCTTAATCTTCGTATATGTGACGGGCATAACTTAACAGTCGTTTGAGGTGATTGCCATCTTCCAAAAAAGTGGCAAGGAAGCGCAGTTGAGGTGTTTATGCAGATCTCATCGCTTTTTACTCCAACACATCTGGATTGCCTATTTTAGGGACTGTGTAAGGCTGAAAACTCATCTTATAAATACATTTCTCTAGTATAACACTGCATTGTCTAATGCTTTTTGACTTTTGAAGTCATTTTTTACTTCATAAGCCTCATTTCATTCATTTTAAATAGGGCAAAAATTAATTTTTAATGCTGACACCTTAATGCTTCCTTGCTACGTCTGGGCGACAACCCCTGTTCTGATTCTGTCAACATCAACTACTGAGCATATTAAAGTAGAGGCCGCATCCACCCCAAAATAATAGCAGCATTACAAGGTTTTATCTCAACAACGTAGTGTCTATCAACGTATTCATGCCCTCATGAGATGACTGATCTTGCAAGCATTCATCAGGATGACTTTGAGCCGGTCCAGTACATGAGTGCCTTCATTACAAATCGGTGTATACGTCGTTTTCATGGTGGCCACCCAGTGGACATTGTTTGCCCCTACAGTGGATGGGTTCCAAATATGCCGTTATGTAGGGTTGGGGTGGTGTGATGTTTTACATTAAAAACGCGTCCTCCATCGCAGGCATCCATCACTGCGATTAATGCGAGGATGCAGCCAACGTCTATCTTTGAGTTGGTTCACCTGGACAATGAGGTGATCGTCTTAGCTATGTAAGCGTGTAATTTGCCTGATTCCCACCTTGCTTCAGATTGCTCTTAGGCATGTAGGAAACGGTATTTACGGCTCTGGTTGGATTCATTTTTGCTGTTACGTAGCATGCATACGTGACGTGTGCTTCTTAGCACCAAATCAAGGCAAGCAAGAAGGTTGTTTGCAATGTTAACAACAAAGCTGATAAAGACTGATTGCCTTTTGTGTTTTTTGGAGTTCGGTTTGACCCGTTGGATAAACCAACACAAATGTAGTGTGATTATTTTCTTGACAATACAACCGTAGGCGTGTGTGCTGTTGTGAATTTTCCCATCAAACAGGCGGACTCTCTTCGCAAGCGCATGGTGCAGTGTTTCTGCTACTGCTCTTCTAGATGTCGCCGTTGCCTTTCTTTGGTAAGGATTCACTAAACTCAAGTTGAGTTCGCTAAATTTTTTTCTTGCATGCAACCTCATCACCACAAAAGGCTTGTCGAGCATGCACATGCAAACGCATTGAAATTTTACTCCAAGAGGAAGTGCCAGGTCTAACTCTGCGATACGCGGGCTCACGCTGGCCTGATTTAAGCGTTTCAATACTTTGTTGGATGTTCTGATTTTTATAATGGCATGCAAGCATAGGCGTTGAAGTGCATTCCAAAGAGGATGGCAGAACCAGTGTTCAGTCCTTTGTTAAAGTCGTATATCTTCCATTGACCGCTCATTTCTCGTTGGACACAAATTACAGCATTTGAAAGATTTTTAACTTAAATTTTGAGACTGTGCTTATTTGCAGCGTTGTCTTCTGTAATGCCTCCATCTCTCTGCTAGAAGGAGTTGTATCTAATTATTAACGCTTTAAAACTACTTTGGCAGTGGTAGTTTTAGTGGTACCTCGAAATTGTGCCACCACTAGAGTGTCTGCAATTTCTAACACTTGTTTTCTCCGTGGGTATTGCTATTTTCCTGTTAGGTGAAACCATCTACAGGTGTGCTCGAGTCACTGGCAGGAGATTGGTGCTGGGTTCACGGATGGCGTGTGGGCTAAAAGGATGTGAACTGCTACTAAATATTATCAATGTAGCGTCAACATTTTTTTCTAAGAAGGCTTATATGAGTTATTGTAGTCGTAAGCCTTCTCCTTCTTCCATGCGGCAATTTGGTTATCCTTTTTTCTTGAAGGTGTACAATCCGAATTCGTCAGAAAGTAATGAAGGTGGCACCCTTGATGAAGTTGGGTCAGCAATTGGGTGGGTAAATTGCCTTCATTTTGGTCACCTGTGCTCTTCTCATCTAGCATCTCGTTGCTGACCCAACCACATGGGTTGGCGCATGTGCCGATGGATCGATAAGACCATCTGGTGTGCAGTCGCTGCATTATCATCTTAATGGTCTATCGATCCATGGATCGATCGACAATGCAACAGGACGAGTTGGACTGCAGAAAATTGCACGGGCAAAGAAGTGAATTCAAAGGCACGAATCCATGCAAACGCACCTTTGTTTATGATGAGGATGCAATTCATTACTCCGATCCATGGCAAGTTCTTGAACCCTCTCCTTCTCCTCTTTCTCTACTTGTCATTCTCAACTCATTATATTCCCTGTCCCTGAGTCCCTTCTCACACCTAAGCTTTCGGGACAGCTATAGGGTTGCAAACGATGGGAATGAATTTGCAGCACCTTCAAAGGGCCGTTTGGGACTCCAAGTGCCTTGGCAACAATTCTCTAGCCAATTATAGGGACCAGATCCCCCTCTCAACTTCACTGATCAACGTCACCTCTGTCTGCAGTCGGTGGCTAGTTGCTCTTGTTGCCACCACACAAAGCAGCTTTTCTATGCTTACCAAAGATTAAATTCATCAACTTTTTGTTTGGCAAAAATTAACAAATAAAGAGTTGTTACTGTGTTTATCGCATAAGAGCCCAATCATCCTTCTCGAAATTTGGCCTAATTGGGGAGGAAGTTGGACCCCTTTTAAAAGATCAGGTGTGCGAAACTAACCCTCCTACAATCGACATCAAGTTGAGTCTGCATTGCAACTTCCAATGTCTTCGTTACGGACTCGCAACCCGGTTATCCATTTCTTTCGACTTGTTGAAATGTGCCTCCTCTGAGTTGTTAGTTGAAGGAGTACTTTTATGAAGCGCCCAACGAAATCCTCGATCACTCGAACAAGAACTGGGTGCGGTGATTGAGTTAACAGACTGTGGATCGCTTATTTACTTCTGAAGTCTGCAACTCAAGAAACGCCTTGGCGCAATTACATAACAGGTCTGATGTTGCTGTTTCAACTTATGCAATGCTATCAGCAGCAACCACCCAGCTAAGCACTTTAGGTCTTCCACTAAAATGCACCCAAGAGATGTGCTTACTGGCAACCAAATCACGTTATCCAAAGCCAGATGCTACAGGATCACTTGTCGACTCACGCCAACACCGCTATACGGAGGCACAGTGACATGAAATGCTCACACCATCTGTAGCACCAAGTACAGCAAAAATTTTGCAGAGATTTTCTTTGCTAACAAGTTGAGTCGTTCTGCCTTTAACTACGACAGTCGTGCAACACAGTGGAATCGCAATGCCACCAGATAATATTCCAAAACAAATTCATTCACCGTCGAGGTGGCGCATAGATAAATCGAGTGAAATGAAACCCCTTAGGAGGCACTGCACATTTTAGACTGACTTTCACCACTGTCGAAAGGTAGGTTCGCCATCTTTATGTACTACCGCTTGATTGGCAGTGCCCTGTTTGGCGGATGCACTTGTTCCATACTTGCACAGGTAACGTAGAATCCTGCCGATGAAGGCGACAAATTGCCTCCGCCTGTCGTGAGAGTTTTCGCTAGTTTTATGTGTCACATTACCAAGTTTTTCTCTTTTTGGCCTTTGCTGACCCACAGTTGTCCGCTGTGATAGATGCCTTTGGAAAGTTGTGGTACTTCTCTCTTCCTGCCACCCAGTTTCCACTTCATTATAAGCAAAGAAAGGAAGTAGAAGAGCCACAGAGAGAAGAAACGAACTACCAAATATGATTTCACTTTGCCCAGTGGATAGCTGTTGACTTGGTTGACTGGAAGGACAAACTTAAAGCAGAGGATGAGATGAATGTGCCTTTGAATCCGCATGCCCTCAAGCGTCCTCGCTATCAAGTAGGTTGCGGATAGTTCACGTAAAGCTGCACTCCTCTGCCCTACTTTTGCTGAATTAATGCAACGATAGCGGATACCCTTGCCTTTTGTTCCTCTGTCTTTCGTGAAAGTACGCCGTACGGTGGAGTCGTTTCACTCAAAGAACAAAGACATTAGAATGGACTTGGGGTGAACCGCGTGATCCAATTTCTGAAGTGCCTCATCTCCTCCACTTTTCCAACAGATTATGCATAAATATTTGTGAGAACAAAACATATGCAAAGACCCCTTCCAAATAGTCTACGCCTTCACGTAATCATTAAGACAGTTGCACATCTTCCCCAACGAGGACAGGACGCAGCTGTGAAGAAGGGCTTTGCTTTAGTTAGTTTTACGATAGGACTGTCTGACCGGTGCTTACTCCCAACACCGTCAGCGACCGGGGTTTTGAGAAGTAGAAGTAAATGACATCTTTCGTCGGACTGATCGGTTAGTCGTGGTCTAAATGTGGAAGTGTGGGGAATCCTCCAACCCTGTTTCGCATAATACCATGCAACATGCACTGTGGACGCCTCTTCAAGTACCTGTAAATTTTCAATCCCTTTTTGCAGCCTCTTTCTGCAGGTGCGTTAACGCACTAGGTGGTTCAAATGCTTCAATGTTATGTAAACGAATCGGAGGGAAGCTTAGGGGTGGGCCTGATCTAGAAGACAGTTCATTCAGAAAACCTGTTTGGGGTAAATTATAAGGCCTGTGCAAATGATATCTCGACTGCTGCTGCTCAACCATCTGTGGCACTCTAATGTGGATCTGGTCGTTGCTGCTGCTGTTAGTGGATAGCGTTCATCGGACTGATTGATTAGTCGTGCCCCAAATATGTACGTGTAGGGAATCCCCTAACCTCGTATCGCGTAATACCATGCAATATGCACTATGAGTGTTTCTCCAATCCCTTTTTACAGCCTTATTCTGCAGGTGCGTTAACGTATTAGGTGGTCCAAATGCTTTAATGTTGTGTAAACAAATAACAAAGAGAAGTTTAGGGATGGGCCTGATCCAGAAGACAGTTCATTCAGGAAACCCGTTATGATAAATTAAAAGCTCTTGTTGATGATATATATTAACTACTGTTGCTGTTGCTCAACCAGCTGTGGCGCTCGAATGCGGGTCTGGTCATTGTTGTTGCTTTTGGTGAAGCACTTCTCTGCCTTGCATAGGCTGCAATAGCTTCACTTCTTAAATGTGCGCTAATTGACTTCCCTGGCGTGTGCGTGTGTTCATTGCCTTATGCGAGAGTGTGAGCAGACGGGTTGGTGGGTGGGGTGCTACTCGTTAACGTGGCTTTTAATGGTCGCAGCGGAGGTGTCGATGGCTATTTTTGAGTATTTATTGAAACATCGTGTGACGATAGTCCCTAATATATAGCTCGATTGACTAGTGTAAGCGGTCACACTGCTTGTAGGTCCTGTAGGTGAAGGGTAGATCTTCTTCTTTGCTACCTTCTTTCTTTGCATCGCTTACGAGTAGTTGTACAACGATGTAAAAGTTGGTTTGGCAATAGTAAGGAGAAGATTGGTCTCCCTTCTTTCCTCAGAATTACTTCTAGGAACTTGCTAACGACTAGTCAATGACCGCGTTTTCAATACGTCTTTTATAAGATAATACCGTCATCTTGTTGAATATGTGACAGAGTACATTTGTTAACGAAATGAGTGTAGATGGATGACTTCTTTTTCCTCTTCGATCTCTTTTTGCAGCCTCGGTCCGTCTGCGACCCTCATGCTACCCTAGCCAATATCTGATCAAACATCCACCTCAACGTGCAACTCCTACTGAGCATTGATTTAGTAGCAACATCATTCCGCCTCCAAAACATTGCAACAGAAGAGACTGTCAGCAGATACACATTGCATTGAATCATGGAGATGCGACAGCGATCGCCTTCCTTCTCTTCATCCTGAGTCATTCTTAGTTACACACTAATAAGGCATGTACACTACTAGTCACTGCTGATAGGACTGTGTTGTTTGGAATGCACTCTGTTCGTAAACTGAAGCCTTACCTTCCTGTAGTGGAGGTTGTGCTGATAATAGTTTCAGTAGACATGCATGCATGCTTGTATGTATGCGTTCTCATCTCACTCATCTTGAAAGCAGAGAACAAATTAACCTAAAATAGGAAGCAATGCTTCTCCAACGAGGTGGGAGTTGGTGCTCACGTGCTAACGCAGTGGGTTGAGGAGGTAACACTACCGCATTTATTCTGGTAGAGGAAGAAAGGGCTATCGCAAACCTTAGCCATGCTACGCTTGCAAGAATGTCTTTAAAGGCAGTTTCGCGAATCCATCCACATGCAATGCTTCTCAGTTAGCGAGCTCTGCGCGGTCAGTTGCAACTTATTGTTTCGACTCGTAGGATCAATAAAGATGTACACACCACCTTTGTCCTCCTCCCTACATATAGACCTTTGCTTCCACTTCCAAAAATCAGGGGCTGCCTAGTGCGTTTTCATCGACCACGCGGGTACAAACTTCTGCCAAATGAAGACATACCTCCTCCTCCTCCTCATCTTCTAGTGTAGTTTACACTCACATGATTTGGTAGCAGTTTCCAACACGGGGTGCTGTCTAATCTCAGTCTTCGAAATGTGCATAAGTACCACAACAAAATAAAGCATACGCAGACACGCAATTTAAGGCGAAGGAGGCTATAATCCACCTCCCTTCAACCTCAAATACTTTGTATAATTCACCATATAACGGCTTTGCGATGACATTGGCACTCAAAATTCAACCAAATAACGCGTTGAAATATCTAACCAAATTAATTTACGAAATTAATTAAAGCATTCCATAATCAATAAGCCCGACGTTTATCTTACCAAGGCAGAATATTGTTCAAAATTTTTGTTCAATTCATACATCTATTGCCTCTGTTAGATATAGTCTGTACATTTGAAGGGGAGGACTGGAACTCTGTCCAGCAGGGGTCCATCATAACGTCATTTACCCTCTGCGATATTTTAGTTCCCTGCCCAGTGCTTGCCATTGAGTTACCTGGCCTCTTTGACTGACTCACAACTTAATCCAAGGGCTTTCTTATTGCATCATTTATATGTGGTATTGTAATGCTCTGTTTGTTATGACCACCGGTTCCGGTTTCGTTCACACAGAGGTGGCCATATTGCCCTAGTCGCATAAGTCTGCCACTGGGCCCTGTCAGCAGCCCCATCTCCTATGTCTTAATATACATGTATATATGTATTCAGTCCTGGTATTTAGCATGTTTTCTTATAAGGGAGTCCCCAGGACGCTATATTTATACTTCCAAGACACGCGTTTTTAACGTGATTCTAGGTAGATTCACACTTATACCCCTTGGCGATAAATTGTAATGCTTTTCATGTCATTTCGCTGCTTTGTATTATTGTTTCCACGCTTCTAGGTTTTTGAAACACGCTCTATGTAAGCTTAATTTTGCGCTTTGGATTGTATATTGTCCCAACTTGCATTAATCTTGCTGTTATGTAACAAACTACCCCATTTTAGTACGTCCAACACCGTATATTTTCCAATAGTTTATTAGTGCGTCCCTATTCGCTACAGATCACATTCACAACTTTACCTTTTCCTTTTCTACTTTTCTTCTTGAAAGTCGTCGGCAGTCTAGCGGAGTTGCGGAGGCTAAGGTGATCGCTTACCTGTGCACCAGAACGCGAATTAGCAGAGGAATGTAGATTCCTGTTAAAAACCGTACAAAACTATGAAAACAAATCAAAACTACACTAGATCACAAACAAAAGCACGTTGAAATGGACTTTATAAACCAATTTGGCAACAAACATCAAACTTGGTAATAGTAAGCACCTATCGACAAAAATGTCAAAACGAAGGCTAGGTTTCTATTTAAATTGAAATCATATGAGTTTAGGACTCTTACAATGTTATTTTAACGCTTATTTATATCTGGGTTTGTTGCTAGTTTTCTTACTTACGCTTTCAAAATAATCTATTTTGATTGTGTTTTTACCTTTTAAATCTAGCGTCTAAAACAGGAAAGTAGGCATTTTTGGTAATCTCTGACGCGTCAAAGATGCAAAATAATTAGAAGTTAATTTGTTTTGCTAGACACTACTGATATGATTAGCTAGATTTGTGCGCGAGGTACGCTAGCGGTGTTCGTTTTAGCGGCCATTATTTTCGGTTAATGGGGCTTGGTTTGCTCGAATAAGTTAGAAACCTGGTAAGTATTTGATGATTCTTTGTTGGCTCCAATTCGCTATGTGTTATTAGACCCTTCTTATGTCTATTGGCTTCCTTCGTGTGTTTACTTGCTAGGGTAAACTCCAAGGCTTCATAATGTGAATGTTAAGACTTTTTTCCAGCTGCGAGGTCTAGCCACGCCCATTGTTTGCTGTGCAAAACTTTATTAAAAAAAACATTGTTTTGGCAATTCGTCAATTAGTTTGTTTTTTAATGACTGTAGACTTTGATTAATGAGTCGTAATTCTGTTGAAAAGAGTTTTACCTTTACCAGGTGATTGGCACGTACTCATTGTTTTTACTAATAAGTATTCATTATATGGTTTATTGTGCATTTATTCATCTGTGCATTTGCTGGGTTAAACACTGGAGTTGACGTCAGAATTCTTGTTTTGTAAAGATTGAATATATTATGAGACGGCAATGGACGGCAATCTCGCCGTAGCTATCGCTTCACACGTTCCTCAGGTAAGATTGAATTGCAACTAATGAGTTGTTGCTGTCTTTTGTGTGCTGCAATGGATCTGATGGGCGTTCTCATTTTTGGGTGGAAACATGCTTGCATCACACTTTTGTGTGGTACAAGGTGCGTTAGTTTTAGTTTCTTGGATGTTAGTACATTCTCTGAATGTCGATTGGTTCCCTTTGTACGTCCACGTGCTAATGCAAACGCAAAGGCCTCATAGCGTGACTATTGGGCCGTTTTTTTTCAACTGCAATGTGCACTCGCGTCCATGTTTTGCTTTGCTACAATAAGCGATAATTTGAAATCCTTACGGCAACTCGTTACCGGCTTGTTTTTTTAATGACGGTGGGTATGGATAAGTGAGACAATTTTGTTGAGACGTGTTTTAACTTTGCTGAGTATTTGGTGCCTATTCATTCCTTTCTTGCTAATAAGTGTTCATTATAACTATATGACTTTAAATTCACTCCTTTTATCCGTTTACATGCTAGGATAGACGTTGAAGAGGTGGATGTAGTTACTGTCAAGACTTCCTCTTTTGCCAAGAATGGAGGCATTATCTGTCACCTCACGCTTTTCTCAGGTAAGTGGGTTGCTGTAAGTGAATTTTGCTGTCTTTTTTGTGTAGCTATAGGTTCGATGTACTTTCCCATTTTGAGTAGAGGCATGCTTTTATTAATTATCCGCAGGTCCATTCGCATTTTGTGCGAGGTTAAAGGCGCATTGTTTTCATTACCATGATATCTGTGTTGGTGGCGCACACATTTGTGGAAGGCGTGGAACACTTGGCGACTTCACTACTCATTGACTTGGGGACCAGGGTTGTTTTTTGTGTTGATGTGATCTTTGCGAAACGTGCTGTGTAGAGGGCTTCGGTGATGGCTTAATGGCAGATTTGGCTTTGATGGCATGAGTTGGTTTCTGGGCCAGGTGGACGCAGCAGAAGCGAAGGAGGGACTAGTGAGGCTTTCGCATCACTACGCACCGTACTTTGTAGCGCTCTCAAACGCTTGCTTTTTAAGGTGTTTTATCAGCAGGCGTTTTTGGAAGCGCTAGCTTCGCAGCATCTTGGACATTCGCACATCGGCTCTTTCATTGTTTGCTTTTTTCCTTTTCGGATGCTACAAAATTACTGTGGTGATGGTGGTGGTGGTGAGGCAACATTTGATGAGTCTGTAGAATGGTAGGCAATGCGAGCTCGTGGAGGCGTCTTCGTCTCGGTTGTGCGATGTGGATGTCGGCATGGACGATAGCGGTGCGTGTTGTATGGCATAGAGGCGGGTGTGATCTTTTATGTAGTTGGGCACAAGCTTTGGGTGAGAATGGCATGTTCACAAGCTCAGCAGACTAACTGGAGTGTAGCGGTGATGGGTTGAGGGGAGGAGGGGTTGGGCTACTTGTCAGGTTGATGAGTTGCGCTGGTGATTGCGTCAACACTAAGACGATGGGGAGGAGGAGAAGGAGAAGCGCCTAAGAGTTTTTTTCACACCTACTATGGGTAGACCTTATTTTCGTGAATTTGGGTGTGCACGTGTGTTTTTAGTCTTGCAGTTCGATGTGTATTTCTTGCCTTGCTGTCTACTAATTTTTTCGTTGCGCGTGAATCTATGCGCACTGATATTTTCAAGATCGTCTAGAGCTCGATTTTAGTTCCGTAAACGTGTGTGTGTGTGTGCGTGTGTGTGTGTGTGTATGTGTGTGTGTGTGTGTGTGTGTGTGTGTGTGTGTGTGTGTGTGTGTGTGTGGTTAGGGATCCTCTTTTTGTTAATGGGGTTCGCGAGAGAAAATCGGACGAGTTTTGGTTGGTTGTTGGATGGCAACACTTTTTTGAGTTCCTTCGCTCTGCTGAACAATGGAGGGGAGGGGGTTGTGACTAAAGTTGTCCTGGCGGTATTTTAGGCAGGTAGGTAGGTGGGGTGAATGATGTTGTGGTGAGTGAGGCCTCATTTGATGGGAGGGAAGGCGAGGAGGAGAACTTACCAAGCACTTGGCTTTACATGGTGTCGAAGTGGTTGTGGGTCCAAAGTACGGCGAAAGGGACTATTTACTCCCTTTAAAGCATTATTACGTGATGGGCAAGGGGACGTGAGTGAGCAGCACTAGGTGTCAATTTTGTACAAAAAATTTACAAATGCGGTATTTGTGTGTTGTAATGGTCGGCCTCTGACCAATATTGGCTGCCTCGCCGCCGCCGCCGCCGTCGTCGTCGTCGTCGTCGTCGTTGTCGTCGTCATTGTTTGCAACGCTGGCTATGTGCCACTTCTCAACGTCGCCGTCGTCGTCAATCACGGACTCATTAGGCTGCCTGCCAACATTACCACGCATCTTTGTCGACGGTTGCAATAATGGCAAAAGGGAGTGTAGAAGTAGAAGCCAATCCATGGGAAGCCGCTGCAACTACACCGAGAGCATTTAAACTCGTCGTTGTCAACGGCGAACGCTGTGGTGTCAAGGCAATTATTGGAGGAGCAATGAGTGCTATTGGGAGCTCCCTTACTCCTCCTGCTCCTTCTCCTCATTAGTTTGGACTATTCCTCCGCGCGGGGCATTGGCAGGCAGGCAGGCAGCGGCGCGACTCTGTGCCTGGAAGAGGACCCCAACATCGTGGAAGACTGCGTGTGGCGTGTGCGTGGGTACCAGGTAGGCGGCAGACGAGAGGGAAGGGAGAGGAGAATGGTACCTTGGTAAGTACTTCCTGATGGGACAGTTGAGCATGATCTTATCATAGGCTTTTTCTTTTTGATTTTTTGTTTTAATCTAAGGTATTGGTCAGATCATGGGGCTTTTAACACTAACATCAACAACAACCGCATGATGTGAGGTGAAGCCGATGCGAGGTTATGTTATTAAGAGCCTTGATACGATGTACTGGCTTTTCATGCCGTCCACATGTGTGAGCGTTGAGTGGGGTGACCTATTGCTGGGGTGTGGCTGTTAATTTATAGAGGGAGAAGGAGGTTGAAGCGAAGATGTCTTACGGTTTAATGTTGTACTTGCTTCTGCCCATTGTAACATTTACAGTTTGTGCCACATGGAAACGTTCTAACACCTACCAATTGTTTTGTTCACATCACACTGCTAGGTTTATAGCCATCAATCGCTTAACATTGCATCTGTGACCCTGCAAAGGCGCACCATTGACGAGATGCAAAAGTGAAGTTTGAACTTTAATGGCTGGAAGAAAGGCATTCGATAAGGACAGTACCAAAGACGGGGTCAGTAAGACGAAGGGTGTGTGCAATGCTTTTTTGTTGAAATGGGACTTTGAGAGACGAAGAGACAGCCATTGCTCACCTGGTGATGATGGTTTTGTCATAATTCCTCAGAGGAGAAGGGGGAGATAGTAGCCCGAGCAACCCAGGTTCGCAGTAAAGTCCGTTAGCTCTGGCCTATTTGTTCAAAGGATTTTGAGGCAGAAGACAAGGAGACAAGCGGGGAACGCGCTGCATCTCTATCCACTGTGTAATAACTGTCGGTAGAGGCCACCCTTTCACTACCCATAAGGGCTGTGTTGGTGCCCTGTCATCTAAGTTAATAATTTCACAACAAAATAATCGGTCTGCTCGAGTATAGCGCTTCAATCCTCACATGTGGTGCGTAACCTTCTGACACCCATTTTTAGAATGAATGCAGCCAAGTTTGTATGACGTATAATGTTTTCCATAATAGGATGCAATTTTTCATAGCTGTGTACCAGTGTGTACCAATTTTCGAAGATGAACTGCATTTGGTTTCTATACACTCGCAAAGATCAATTTTAGCAGTTGTCCTAAGGCCAATCCTGACGGTGTTTCGTGTATTTCTAAGAATCCTTACGATTAAAAGATATTTGTTCGACATTGATTCTTCAAGTTTGGCAGTTTCGCGGTCATCGGTCGTGTTTAGTGCATTGTCTGTCCATATAGACGGCACATTGGGTGTTTTGATTGCGGCATTTTTTTTGGTTAGATGAGCTCCGTTAGTTAAAGAAGGAAAGAAACTGTTCCATTTTAGGCTTCGCGTGAAGCCAATGATGGTCCAAACCTTAAGGATGGCAAGAACGTACCTGTCTGTGGTGGTGCACCTAATGTGCTCCAAGGGATTGCTGAAAAAGTGCAGAATTTGAGGTTTGAGTTCTCTCTTACTCTCTACTCCGACCTAGAGGTTGGTGTGATCTGTGCTGTACCTCAATGAATCCGTTGTGTACCTTTTTTCCCGAAGTCTATTCACAAATGCGATGTGACAGCTACATTTTGCGAATTGCTACAGTAACCATATCGGCCGAATTTATCATGTTCATTGGACGTGGATATAGCTGCAGTGCCCTCCGAAGGGGTACTTGAGTATTTTCTCCTCCACTGGGGAACTGAATGTCGTCTCCTGTAACTTCAGTAGACGCGATCGGACTAAGCCTAAGCCGAGGTTGTAAAGATTCTGCTGCGACCGCTGCGTCAACGTGCATCCTACTCCATCGTCGCACAGCGTGTCAATGCGCTGCCTTGATTGACATTGGTTCTTTAAGTCCTAGTTTGTTCCTGCAGATTCGAGGACGTTCTTCAAATGGGGTATTTGGTGACTCAGGTGACGGGTGGATGCAAACATTGCACTTTACCGCTCGAAATGGGATGACTGAACAAATGAAGCAGCACATTAGCAGTTTTTCTTCCGAGTCTGCAGAGGACAGGTACTTTGTTGGGGCCGTGCTGCCGCTGAAGGGCGTTTTGGCAACCAACGTTCGCTGATGGAATTTTGTCGAAACTGTTGGAAGTCTACCACGAAGTGGGGTGCAAGCGGTGCCGTGTTGACTCCTGCGCTTTGAAGCGGTAGACGAAAGGAGCCGCTCCAATGAGTGTGATGATTGTGGATGCATGGAGGAAGTGACTCTCCGATTAAGAGGTACGTATCAATGCACATTTATGCACATTCGAAAAGCCCTTATTTATGCACGCTACTTGCCGTTGCCAACTTTGATGAGGCGTTACGCCTGAGTGCGAGGTGTAGTTTTTTGCATTGGCCACAGCTGCAGTCTGTTCTGTGGGAATCCAGGGCTGGTTTAGGGCCAACTGTCTCTTCTTATTTTCTCATTTCCCACGTGTTCCGCTTGTTTGCTGCCACCAGTTGTTTAGGTGCTTTCACTCAGCACTGGTTTACTTTAATTGTTGGCAGTTCTAACTTTTGTCCTCATTGGCATCTGGTAATGCCACTGGCTGAATCTGTCCACTGTGCGCATCTTGTTATCGCTTTCCGTTTGGACGGGTAGATGGCATACTTTCGCCCGTTACGTTTTTTTTATTCTAATCCGATCGGGAAAGGTTGCGTTTAGCGTGTTTCAATGAATATGCATGTGCTTTTTGAGAATTTTGTCTGAGGTAAGTTTTTTGTGTTTATCACAAAGCATGGTAAATTCGTAGTTACCGAATTGAGTGTACTGGATGCTGATGGGCAGAACACGGCAGTTTGTTTCATCGCACGTGTGGGCATCTGCAATGGGCTGGAATTGTCAGTTCCAAATAAGTGTTCTTCCACATTCGACAAAGTAGCACAGACAGTACACACGGTTGTATCAAGTGAGTAGATTCAAATTAATTTACTTGTGGTTGGGAAGCTTGCTGCTGCTCTACTTCTTATCGTCTAGCAGGTTTGAGGAGGACAACCTCGTAATTGAATGCGCATTTTTGGGCCCACTCAGATTTTGCTGAATGTCAGTCAATTTCGCGGGTTCCTTCTGCTGATGTCATTTGAATCTGTCCGACTACTGTTCTTTGTGTAAAGCACCGGACTGCGTGCCTTTATTATTGTCGAAGCGTGTATCCCGGGGTGCCTGCCCGAAATGCTTATGAATGAAGTGTGTATTGGAAACGTATTGTCACGAAGATGACCTGGAAGGCAACACACTGATTGCCTTGGTTCGTTCACTCCTCTTCCTGTAGCTCACTGGACTGGCTCATAGTGGAAAGAAATGGAATGCCTCGTTATGTCAAGCTGCCTTATTTACACACGGTACTTGTTCTACCGTTTTAAGCACGCGCGCACACATTGGCTGGTCTCTTGGCGATGCTATCGATTGTCTTTGGGTGCTGTCATGCGTGTGTTGGATGCAGTGGAGCTACAAGTGCACTAGGTAATGTGGGGAGGAGGGGGATAGGACTGTCACTGGCATTGACATGTCCAAGGTGTGGGGCAAGTGTTTGGTGCACGCGGGCCTCCAACCCTGTACCCAAGAGCTTGATGATGTGGGGCGTCTGTCTCGTTCCTTTTTTAATGCGACGTCTGATGTTGAGCTGACAAATCCTACGCAGACATGGACAAAGGCCGGGTGTGGTCGAATTTGCACCCTAGCTCTGCGACATTAGTTGGCTTTGTGTCTGTCTCATGAGTGTTTTTTTTTGAGGTGTGCCGCCTTTTCCGCGGTATATGGCAGTGTTGGGAACCTGGATACGGCAGTCGTCGCAAGTAGCGTCTTTTCTCCCCCTTTTGCTCTACTCATGATAATCCCCTTCGACCATCATGCCTATTGTAGGTGCTGTCTTGAGACGATTACTTTGCGGATTGCTGGAATCATTTTATTATTTATTTGCGCCCCTGTTCCTTTTTATTAAGTTTCTTGGTCAATTGTTAGAGATGCAGACGTAGAGGGCAGGTGAGGCGGTAAAGCTAGTGTTGGCGCTCTAATGACCTTTTGCGTCATTCCGTATATCTCAATCCCTTCCTCTGTCGACTCGCCGATGTACCTGCCTATCTGTCGATTTTCTCGACTATCGATCTGTTCGCCTGTCTCTTTCTCGGCCTGCAAAACGTGTGGAGGGTCAATTTGGGCAGCATGAGGTGGATATATGAGGCTAGCCGGAGCAGACCTGTCTCCAGTGTTCACAGGAAGGATTCAAATGGTGGGCGATGAGTAATCTTGAATGGCTAAGATGTTGGGATGCGCTTTAGTCAGGCGAATGCGAAGCTGCTGGGGGCGGTGAAAACACCAATTTTACGTTGATAGATCACTCAATTTGCCGATTGAAGGTGAAAGGAAGGTAGGCAGGTGTCAAGTACTGTGGCTGTAAGAATGCAGGTGCTGCCGGAGATGAGATGCAGCAATGCTGAAAGGCTAGCTAGGCCACACCAGGCACCCAGGGACATCGAATTGAAGTGGGTCACGTCAGTGCAGAACTGTGTTGGTGGCCCTCGTGTGCTCCTGAATCCGTTTTCCTACAGAGCGCAGAGAATAACTATTCCAGCGAGAAAGTATGGTATCTGCTACACAAGACTTGGTCTTCAAGTAGGGGGTCGCGCAAAATGGTATTAGCTGGTTGGGTGTTCAAAACCATCAAGCGCATGCGAAAAGTTGCGTGTCTCAACGTCATGGTTGTATCCATCGGTCTAGACTCATCCACATGGGCACTGAATCCATAACCGGGTATCAGTGTTGTCAATCTGCATCTCTCTTAGGGGTCGGGTTGTTAGCCGGTCAGTGTCTATCCACAGGATTGCAGGACTCATTCATCACAATAGGCATGAGACACATCGTCGAGTGCTCGACGCGTAGTGTTTTTACAATTGGCCTTTTTGCTATTGCTTCTTCCCACTGTGCCATCGTTCTTGTTTTTTGATGGTAGACATGGTGTTACTCCCTTCTTTTAGCATAGGAAGCTCTCTTATTATCGTCGGAATGATTAACAATTCAATTGTGCCATTTTCTGCACTTTTCGTACATTTTCTGCCTGCCCATGCACAGCGCTTTGCAAAGTTTTGGTTAAGTAGTGTCTTTTTTAGGTAATTTTGAGGATGTCGATTGAAAGCCAACAAATTGTTATTCCCGTTATTCGGTTGACACAATCTTTTTGCAACTTCCTCGTAAAGGCTAATGCTTTTGAAAAGTAGTAAAAATGCGATTGTTTGGCAAGGTGAAGTGTCTTTTGCTTTTTATTCGCTTGCGAAGAGTAGACATTAATCCGTTTACAGACTCGTGGTAGAACGTTAGAGTTTTCGTGTCTCAGATTCAACTACCGTGTGCAAAGTTAAGTAGGTTGACTTCATTTATGAAATTGTAAGTTTTGTGATGACTCTGCTAGATCGCCCTCTTGCATTGTTTCATTTGATCGCCGCGAACTTTTTTTCGTTCTTTGATTTTTTACCTTTCTGAGGATATAAAAGGAACAACCAGGCATTTTATTTCTGCCATTTGGTTCGGCAAGCACTTTTAGCGTGGCTTCCTTTTTCCCGCCTCCAAGCTTTTGATTAACCCATTAGCAGGTTCAAATTTTCTTCTTTAGCTCTTTTTAGCTTTTAACCTCCGAAATTAAGCAGTTTTTTGTCAATCCAGCTTCACGTTCTGTTGTAAATTCTTTTTTTCTGTGCCGCCTTTGCCTTGTGCTTCTAATTGCCTGCCATCCTTAAAGAAGGGTACTTTTGAGTAGGTCTTATACGCCTTATTTGTAATAGTTTTTCCTTGACCTATTCCCTGGGCGACTCTTCGATGTGTACAGGTTTTTCTCATGGTGATCCCTGCGATTTTCACTCCTACTTGCAATTTCTTTTTAGGAGAGAATGGCCTCCTAGATCGTAGACAGGTTTAGCATGTGTAGTATTTTTCACGACCCATGAATCCGTCCCACGGTCGCCAGCGTTTGTCCTCATATGGAGCAGTAAGACGAGTGTTTGTGGTCAACACTTGATCTTGGCTAAACTCAAGCCGACGACGACCAGGCCGCAGCACAATTGTAGTGCGACGTATACAAGAGACAGCTCCATGCCTATTGCATCAATTTCGGTTTTTTAAACAACCAGCCTTTGATGTGCCTCTAGTCTGGCACAGTGGAAGAGGGAATGCTTTAATAGCAGGCACTGAGTAGTTGTGAGATGGATTTAGTGGTTGGGTGGAGGTGGAAGGGACGTTTTGGTGTGGTTGAGCTGAATGAGCTCAGTGTATGCTACTCAGAGGCTGATCCTGACATGCATGACAGGTTAGTAATAAAGGTAATTCCTCTTTCCCTCCATCTTCCACCCTA
Source organism: Taenia hydatigena (assembly GCA_036345935.2). Taxonomy (NCBI): domain Eukaryota; kingdom Metazoa; phylum Platyhelminthes; class Cestoda; order Cyclophyllidea; family Taeniidae; genus Taenia; species Taenia hydatigena. The sequence goes on from JADWOT020001767.1 coordinate 55,011, forward strand.
CATTACACTCGAAATTAGAAGACAATTTTGGGCTTACTTTGCCGGAACCACTAGCCTGAATGCATTCGTCTCCTGCACAATCTTACATCAAGCTGCACTAAGTGTGAAGCCGACACAGGAAATTAGCATGTTTAAATAAAAAAGTAAAAGGTCTCGGCAATCACCACTGTGTGGTGGACTGAAAACCAACATTGGCGTTACCGCTACTGGCCAATCGACGTCTGCACCACTCAGGTTTCTAATTGCTGACTAGGTTGACGTCTGCTGCTGTTAATCTTATCCACGATTGTAGACGCCTCCTTTCACAAGAAACTTGGTTCATCACCGCACTTCCCTATGCATAGGTACTGACGCTGGTCTGTGTCATTCTTGGTAAATGATGTCTTTTTCGTGTGTAACGTGAACCAGCGCTTACCACTTCACGTGATACCGTTGCATCATAGTTGTTCGTGCAATTGTACAAAACCGGCGCCTCTGTTTAGACCTTATTTCCTTCGTATTGATGGAGGCTTTCCCCAATTCATGCTTGCTGATTCCGTTCTGCGGACGAGAAGTCCGCTATCCGAAGAGGGATTCGCATTCAATTTGTCCCTGTGGAAACACCGCTACTATCGTGAAGTCCATGAAGTTCGTGCATCAAGAGGGAGTGGGGACACTGGAATGTTTAATTGCGTCTCCTGGCAGCACTTTAGTGTAGAACAACACAAAACTCTGTAAATTCTGATTCCTTACCGTTCTTGATGCCTACATCCCCCCCTGAAGCTGTGATGATGTCTCCACAGTGTTGTATGCTCATGTAAATTCTCCATCATTGGTAAATTTTGAAGTGTTGCTCATTTGTATGTGCTTTTTTTGCGAACAGAGGAACGTAAGAATTGAACGGGTTTACACAGGTGATGATAAATTTGCTCGTTAATCCCTAAGAGTTTTGCTTCGTTGGTGCGAAATTTTACCTTTGTGAAGGTATGCAAGGAAAAGCAGCAATTTGTT
>JADWOT020000851.1:0-15849 GCA_036345935.2 Taenia hydatigena
TTAGTTATTTCATTAGGCGATAAATTTTAACGCAGTTTTGTTTTTCCTACTCCCAAGCTTGTCATTGATTTATTTGTAGGTTCAAGATCTGATCTCTTTTTAGCTTTAGTAGCCGAAATTAGGCGATTTTTGTCTATCTAGACAGACGTTCTGTTGCGCATTCCTTATTTGGGTGCTACCTTTGCCTTGGGCCTATAAGGGCTTGCCATTTCCAAAGTGGAGAAATTGATAAGCAGATAATGCACGCTTTGTTTGTAATGGTTGTTCCTTGTCCTAATCCTTATGTGAGCCCTCGACGTGTACCATTTTTTTCTCATAATAACTCCTGCGATTTTCACTCTTACTTACAACTTCGTCTTAGGTCATAGGCAGATTTAGCATGTGTAGTATTTTTCACAGCCCACGAATTCAGCGTTTGTCTTCATGTAGTAAAGTAAGACGAGTGCACCTGAATGCATTGAGTAGTTGTGTCAAGCATACACTGGGAATTGTGAAGTTTGCTTAACAAATAAAGGGTCTCATGAATTACCACTGTGCGGGTGAGCTAAAAACCAACATTTTCGGGATAGCCACTGACCGACGGACGTCTGCACCTTTCAGGTGTCTAATTGCTGGCTAGGTTGACGCCTCTTGCTGGTGCGGGTAACTAAGATTGTAGACGCCTTCGATCACCGCACCTTGGTATTCACAGGCATGGACGCTGGTCTGTGCCATTCTTGATAAATGATGTCTATTCCTTGTATAGCGTGACCTATCCCTTACTGTTTCGCGTGATACCGCTGCATTACGAATGCTCATGGGAATTTAAAGCCAGCACCTCTGTTTCGGGCATTATTTCCTTCTTACTTATCGAGGCCTTCCTTATTCTATGCTTGCTGTTTCCGTTTCACAGGTTCAAATGTCGGTTGGGTGTGAACCAAATGCATGCGGGAGGTCCGCTGTCCAAAGCGGATTATAAGTGTAATTTGTCGGTGTAGAAACACCGCTATCATCGTGAAGTCCATGAAAACCACGCGTCAAGAGGGAAATGGGACACTGGAATGATCGCCTCTGTCTCCTGGCAGCACTTGGATGTTGAACAGCACAAACTCTCTAAATCCTGAACCCCCACTGTTCCTGATACCTACATCCCCTCCCCAAGTTGTGGTGATGTCTCCACAGTGTTGTGTATTCCTGTTCATCTTCCATCGTTAGCAAATTTAAAAATGCTACCCATTTGTATGTGTTTCTTCGCGAAGAAAGGAACATGGGTGCTGAGTGAGTCTACGCAGATGATAATAAATTTGCTTGTTGATCGACGTGTCTGGGGATGTGAGGTGAGGCGGTCCACTGTGATATGCCACAAGTCTCGAGATTGTGGTGGGAATGCGGCAGCTACATTTTGCTGCGACTGAATTATTAAATAAAAGTGATCGTTTAGCGCACCACTTGTGTTAGGGGGCGGGTGGCTCAAGCTAGTTTGTGATAAGTCTAGGTTGATTTGAATAATAAATTGTAACTACTAGGACAGGCTGGGACGGCATGTTATCAAAGGACAAACGTAGTGACGCCAATTGGGACTATTTCTACATAATCACGGGTATTCTGAGCCAATGGACTGCCCACAACTTTACTTGTACTCGCTTCCGTATGCCAAAGCAATTAAACGTAAGAGATTGCCACATTTTTGTTAATGCTGCAAGTTCGATGAATAAATTTTGCTGAAGTTAGACACACGCTTATGATTGGTAATTGATTTTATCCTAACAATGTCTATGGAACTCTCATTTGTTTCTGCATATTAAATGTAGTATACCATGTATAGTTTAAGATTAAAAATAAGTGCGCTTGAGGCATATAATTTCTTAGACGCATTTTAACAACAGATTGCATACTTTGTTAAGTGAAACAAGTCTTTAAGTCAATTAATTCGCTCATCGCTTTGGAGGTTATCAGCGGTAACTGCTTTCCGCCTCGATGGTAAATTGAGTTCTTTGCTACACTAGAATGCCATAATTTTGGCAGAAGAAGGCCGTATTTTTTAGACTTGTCCTATTCACTAATGAGCTTGCAGGGCATGAGTTTCAGTGGAACATGTCGCGTCTGACTGGAGCATAATTTGCTAATCATGAGTCCTCTACCTGGCGATTCAGGGTTAGAATTCTGCCTCTGGCGTCACTTTACATGTAACTCAGGTAAGAATTAATTACATTATATGGTTTCTTACCATCCCTCTCGTGCATAAACTTGCAATATCCATTTACTAAACAATTAAACTTTACTGTTTATTCCCGAGATTTTAATCATTAATGCGCCCTAAACTTGCTTAGTACGACTAGATATCATACTTACATCTGCGGCCTACGTATAACTCTTAGTCAATTTAAGTTATTTAACAGCGATGTGATGATAAGACGAGAAAAAGATTTATTTACGAAATAGCTGCTCACCTTGTTCCACCACCATCGAAGAGGTCAGGATGCTATTAGCTTTTGTGTGGTAGCTTCGATCACAATCAGATTATATAAGCAAAACATTAGCGAATTGGCTCAAGTGCTCCGCGTTTAAAGTATTTTTTACTTGGGTCTAAAAGCGATTCAAATTAAGCACCGGCTGTCAACTGGCTACGATGCCAAAAAGTAGATCTCCTCTGAAACCATAACATTTCGTGCCATGCAGCTGTGCTAAGAATGCGTATTAACAAACAGCCAGAGTGAACGGGCATTACGGTGCGTCATTTGTTGCTCATTCTAATCTGTAATTTATTAAGATTAGGTTTCAAATGTTTGATTAATTGCGGTTCAGTGAAGTTCAGTTCAATTTTAAGACCTTTGATGCTTAGGAATGAACGCAATGTAATGCGATTGATTTCAATACGAAAACTAGGATTGCTTGAGTGCATGGCTGAGATCCATTTTCTTGGTTTTTTACCCACAATTATTCAGTTTTGTACTCAGCTGTTCATTTCATCTCTGGTAGCCGCGATGTTCCTCGAGTCATTTAGTAAAAATTTAGACCTGGCCGACAGTTAAGTGGACTATTTTGGCGAAGAAAGCCAAAAGAATGCAAGCATATAGAGCTGCGTTATATTCTGTTTATTTAGAACCAGATTCGACTAGAATTATAATCTAGCAGCTTATACCATTTAGTAGTTACTTGCGGCAATTGTCCTACCAAATTGTAAAAAGAAAGGTTTGCTCGATGATTGAGCGCCTAGTTTGACACAGATGATTGATAACGTACGCTCGAACGGTTGGATATTTCTGTTCTGCAAACACTTTCAATGGGGTTAGAACTAAAACTCAGCATTTTGCTTCCTTCGTTAGTTGCTTGCGGCAGTTCTTGTTCACAAATCAATTAATTTTGGCGCGTCTGATATGTAGAGATCCCGGTTTGGCAAAGAAAGTTACAGCAGTTCTCGTTTTAAGCTCGGACAAAGTAGGTGTGGCTGATGTGTAGCTGGGACACTATGACTCTAGAAATGCGCTCTCTTCAACCTCTTGTGGTTGAGCGTTGCTTGAAACCAACATTTGGCAGCTTACTTCCTTTGTAAAATCATGCAACATTTTTTGTTATAAAATATGGCAATTTAGGTGCAACCAAAATGCAATTTTTTTACATTGGCAAAGAGAGTTGAGAGAATACGGAAACAAAGGAAAATTTAAAAATAGGAAGAAATTTGTGCACTCAGGGCAAAGATGAAATGGTTTGGATTTGAGCAGTGACGATACGGATGTGCGAGAATATGGAACGAAGAAAGTCAATTCGATTAGAGTAAATCAGGCAGTGCAGTCTTCAGAATAGATTGCATGAGAGAGCAGGAAGATATTTCATGCCTCCAAAACACTTGTCTTCCGTTCTCCTCAATAGTATTATGCAGGTGATTTGCTCTTTCCATACCTGCTCCTGCTTTCTCTTCCCTCCTTTCAAGATCTATCCGTATGCTACTCTCGCTCTTCACTTCATTTTTGTGAGTCGTTTCAATATTATCACATCTGATGTCCGGTCTAAACCACAGAAAAAAAGGACTATGACTAGCCTCTTCTACTGTGTCATTTAAAAAACTAGATACCTTTTCTCAAGCCAGTTCCTTTGTCGTTTACTCACATAGCTAGATGAGTAGGCAAATATATTAGTGCAGAAAAGAATGGGGGAAACTAGGGAAGAAATGAAGAACGCTGCGCCACAGCTCCATACGCACGACTTCTTATCTCTTTGCCCTAATCTCAGCCATGCTTTTGTCTCTTTCAGCTTAAAATTCTTATTACTTTTCTCCTGTCGATGGTGAATGGACCGCCATTGCCGTTCGCATCAGGAAAGCCTTTTTGTTAGCCCAATAGCGATTTTAGGGGTGAATTGCCAATTTCCTAAGGCAAATTTAATCCTGCACTACGCTCGCTGTGCTGCACTTAATTTTCACGTCCCAAAACCCTAAATAAGCAGTAGCGTCAGGAGGACTGATGGTGTAAAACAACTTACTCAATATTCATATTCATATTCATGCTTTCTACACTTCTACCATCTTTTCCTGAACTGATTCAATCGCTTACTCATCGGGATGCGTGTCTATGTAAAACTTGAAGAAGTCGTCCCAATGACGCGTGAGCCGCCCAGTCACTACTTAATCCCTTTTTAGCAAACTCATTCATCTGACCCTCTAAAATAACGAGTAAGAATGTGAGCTTTTACTTAGGACAGCCTTCTTTGTTTTCACTATCTCTACACCTGTCAGTCTGTTCGCCCAAGTTTGTATGTGCGTCATTGTCTACTTTCAGATTCATCCATTTGGAAAGTAGCCTTAATTGGTGTTTACGAAAACAGGCAGGAACGTGTGGGTGTGCCTGTGTGTGTGTGTGTGTTTGTGTGTCTGAAGGCACCTTCATCTCATCTTTGCCTACTAATTTGTCCTTCTAGCAGATCAAATCGAATACGAAAAAGGGCGCTGGCAGACAATGAGGTAAGAGAAGGAGAGGTGCGTGAGGGATCCAGAGATGAAAGGCGATCCCGTGGCACTAAAGTGGAAAAGTAAGGGCAAGAAGATAAAATGTAGAGACCATGTGCATGCACTTTTCTGTACTACACTGTTTAATCATAGTGCTGCCGTTCCTCGTACCAACGTACAACTGAACGACCAATCACCTTCATTATTTTAAACCAGGTAGATGCTTGATTGTCTGTTCTTACTCCAATCATTTACGCTATCTGACAGTGTCTAAAGTGTCTGACCATTGTTTAAAGCAAGAGAATAACTCTAGTGAGCACTGAACGCAACTTGATGCGAATGACGTTTTGGACCTTTGATTTCTTTAAGTGGACATTAGGATAGGTTCCCTTGTGTGTATTTTCTCTTTACTTGATGTTAGGTGTTTCAAGCTTTGTTTCTTCGTAAATAAGTTAAGGGAATGCCAAGAGTTGCATATCCGTTCCTTCCGTGCCTTGCATCCTTCCAGCATCTTACACCTCGTTGCTGCTAAATTTAAGGTGGGATGTCAGCACAAATAAAACCATGTTTAGTAGCCGTTGCTACGCGAAACGAGCAACAAAGTGGACATTTGTACAGCTGGGTGAGGAATTCGTTTTGGTAGAGATGCACACAGAGTAGCAAAAGACATTCATCTGCATGGAAGAATAAAGATTTGCAGAAGAGTAGATTTGTCAGCCGCTATTGGAATTGGTGCGCAGCCGGAGTGTAGCTACCTTCGGTCCACTTCTCATCAACTGCCTCTGCTCTCTCATCCGACCCCACTTCAACGCCCCAAACTCCCATTCCACTATTCCAAAGGCACCAGAAAACCAAAAGAATTATAAATCCTAGAAATCAAGGGTTTTTTTATGCCCTCCTTGCCTTTTTCTTCATTCTCTTGCGCCATTTCAACATTGCCATAACTGATATTCTATTTGAACTCACCTATCATGGTAAAATAATGTGCTGCGTCTTCAAGTGTGCGGTTCGATAGAAACTCATGTTCCTTTATCCCAGATACATGGTCGGGTGACTGTGCAAATAAAATGAACTCAAGAACGCAAGGCAGAATAAGAAACGAAAAAAAGATAGCGCCACAGCACTGTGCAGAAAATCCGACGATGACCATTCTCTATCCCTTCCTCCACTTCCTTTCTGTAAGCGTCCCATCTTCGTCTTTCACCCAACTATTATTTTGCACCATTTAGCTGAACAAATCAGCCACAGTCAGCGCCAAGGTAACAGTTAGCCTAAATCGTACCTTTCCTAGCTAAATAGCCGCCAAATTTTTACTAAATTCATACCTCTGCCCTTACGATCCAACAAAACCACTTATAGGAGATGCCCATGCTACTATTCGAGTTGCACATGTCAGTTTGTAAGAGGTTAATCCCACAAAAACTGTCAGAGATGCTCTTTTGCGCTTTCTACCGTCTTCCATTATTCATTCTGCTTCGCGGTGTCATTCCTACCATTCAGTCATTTGCCAGTGCCTCCCTTCCGCTTCGCTTTCTCCTTGCTGCTGGCCTTCCTTTGGCCTCCGCTTCCGTTGCCTTCCTCTCCATCTTTTCGTTACTCCCGACGTCCCACCCTGCCTCATCAGAGCCATCAAGGTGCCAAAAAAGATAAATGCGGTAGAAATTAAGGGAAAGTCATGTCACCAACCGCAATCCTCCACCTCTACTCTACCTGTTTTATTTTCTCCTTTCTCTCCATTACTTCATTCGTACGCATCCAACCACTGTTTTCACATCTGGTATCCTGTGCATATCACATAGAAAAAGAAAACTATGCTCGGCCTCTTTGAGTGTGCCATTAAATAAAAAATTAAAATGCCTTTTACTAAGTCAAATCCTTTATATCATACCTGGTCACATGGCTATTTGAGTGGGTAAGTTAGTCACTTCGGGAATAGGTAAGAGAAAATGGTAAAAAAATAAGGCGCGCTGCACTACAGCACTGCGCAGAAGCATCCTACGATGCCCATTTCCAATCCTCTATTCTCCTTTCTCATCCTTCTATATTCCATTTCCACAGCTTCTTATCCCTTTGCCTCTATCTCAGTCATTCCTTTGTCTCTTTTAGCAGCAAATACATCTCTTTACTTATCGAAAAAATTTGCACAGCGTTGTTGTCTTGAGCAATACAAAGCACTGATTCGTTAAAGGATAGTCACAGAGATGATCACCAGAAATGCTCCTTCCTTCCTAAGGGGTAAGTCGTCTATTCCCTTAGTCATCTCAACTTCTACAACACTTACTGCGCCGCACTTACTTTTTGTCTCTTTCATTCTCTTGCATTCACCGAGTAAGCAACAGCACCAGAGGACCAACTGATGAGCAGCAACTTGCTCAATGTTCATGCCCATCTACAGAAGCATTGTAGCAGAGTTAGCATAACTGAGCTTAGCCCGATCTGACTAGATGGGACTGTATCCACAACAGACAAGATCGGACGCCTGGGCTAGTTCACGACGGACGTAAATAAAATAAGAGGGAAGTAGACAGAGCTATCTGATCTGTGGTGTATGTCTCATCCTCAGAGAAGCCTTATACGTTACCATTCAGGTCAACCCCACAACAAATTTGGTCTGATCGCTTGGCACGACACAATTCCATGACATGTGAAACGAGGCCTTCTCTTTCCCTCTCGTAGATATTACGGATCAAGGTGCACACTTATGAACTTTGTTTGATGAAGTCTTTGAAGTGGGTGAAGAGGAGGCCTCTTGTCTACTCCTCCTTTCTGATCCACATCTCCAGCACATTTTTGTTGAGTGTCTCCTTCGTCTCCTGCTGCGCTCAATATGCTTTAAGGTGTTGCATCTCGATTTGTGACCCACTGCGTGTAGTCCATGTGTCAAACTCTATAATGCATCTGTATTGCAATTCCTTAGCTTTGTTCTCCACTTTATTGACACGAGGACGTGTCGCTCCTCTGCCCTTCTTGCGCTTCTCTCACCACCACCTCCCTTAAATCCAACATAAATTCTCCCCTTTCTTCTTTCCCTTCTTCTACCTCCCTGACCGCTGGCATCCTCTTTACTATGGCATTATTAAATCAAGCAAAGGAACATGACCAGATTAGATTAACACAAGCTAGACTAGATCTCTCCAAACTACACTGTACTTAAAACCAAACCTTGTTTCGCATAGCTTAGCTTGGATTGCCAAAAACCCTCCATTTTGTGTCTCTTGGTTACTTTAGCTTGTTCTCCATCATTTCGCCTTAATTCCATCTCCTCCGTTTCCTCTTCTCAACTTACTCCCTCTGGAGGGTAGATGAACCGTTGCTACTATTTCGTAATCTATAAGCTGGCCGAACTCCTGCCTGCCTTTCTAATTGCCCACTTCCTACATTCACCTTGCAGAGAGTCCCTCTACCTCATTAGTCCATCTGTGCCCTTTTCACCATAGGTCTACGCCTGTCTGTCTATTTGCCTACCCAAGTCTGCATGTGTGTTATTGCCTATTTCAATTTCCCTCTTTTTGGAGGGTCACCCTTGTTTGGTGTTGTGCAAAAACAGGCAGGAAGGTGTGTGCGTGTGTAAGCTTAAGTATACATGGATTCAAGGACAGTTCCATCCTGAGCCTAGTAAGGTCTTCTTTGGTCTTTCGTTGGATGACCTGTCGGTTGCCCAATTACTTTCAACTCTTCACATTGCCAACACTTTACCACCCACCAACTCACTTCTAATATTTAAGTGCTTTTTTTCCTTTGACTTTCTTAATTCCTTTTTTCCTTCCTTCAGATTGAAGTGGACATCTAATGGTGGGAAGAGAGTAGCATTGAAGCCCCATAAGTCGCTTCACACGGCGGTCGACTTTGAGTCAGCAAATGCTAAAGAGAGGAAAGTTAAGCAATGTAGCATGTAAAATTGATGTAAACTTTTGTGTCAATTTGAGGCGATTCGTTCTCTTTGTCGCCAGTGATCCATGTTGCCTGTGTGAGAGCTGCAAATGACGGGATGCAGTGCAAGCGGTAATAAGTAAAGATGGCAAACCTGTCGTTCGACGGTTGTTGGACCCTCAACTGGAGAGCTGTAGTGCCTCATCTCTATGCTGAGATGAAACAAAGACGCTGAAGGAGCGCCAACCTCATACAAGATCATCCACACTGGCTAAGTCCCTGCTTTCTCCTTGGCACCTAGGCTAGATGACATTGCCGAAGAGGAATCAATGTGAAGATTTTCTGACTCACCTTGGAAATGAAGAGGTAGACGACCAAGGTAAGCAGATATTGTAAATCTCCAAACATACAATTTTGTGCATCAACCACGAAACACCCCTCAACTCTTAATTACGACAAGGGTAACTACCTTTGGCATGTTTTCTCAAGATCCCTGATATTTTTACCTCTGATCACCTGTTCCCCCTGTTCCGTGCCTTACCCATACTCTAGCTATCGTAATCTGACTCACCCGACTCAACAATGGCAGTGGCAGAGAATTTCACTTCCGAATAAACTGCCATTAACTCGCAATGACCATCACACAAGCACTTTGATAAATGCTGCTCAAACTAGTTAAATTTGACAAGAACAAACCAGCACGAAGGTGAGCCGAACCCCAAACAAATTAAAACCTAGGCGTCCCTCACGTAAATCAGAGCATTGCATCAATGTCTAACAAATAGAGGACTCTAGTATTTACCATTGCAAAAGGAAATGAGGTAAAATGCAATGTGGAATGTGTCAACCAGATCCTATTTGTGCCTATTTCTTAAAAACATGAGAAAGCAATTACGAGAAACAAAAAATGGAGGAAAACAATTAAGGGTAAAGCTAGAAAGGGAGGAAATGCACAGTGACGTTTAGATGTTATCAAATGTTAGCTGTTAGAATGGGCTCCTTCATGTCAATCAGCCCACATTCGCTACAATTTACTACTATTACTACATAGAAAATAAGAGAAAAATCAAGAGTAGCAATTGCAATCAATTAAGGATGAAGCAGGTTAAAAAGGAGCAAAGCGACGCATTCGGGCTGTTCAAGGTACCACCGGTGACTAAAGCATGAAGAGAGATTTTGAACGAGACCGAATGAGACAAAGCAGACCGCACTGATGTAACCGTGGTCCCTCACTTTTCGTTGACATTATAGGCTCTTTATAATTCAAATACGCTTATAATGGAAATATTTACCACGCGAACTGCCATAGGCAATCGCAGACGGAAAGTCCGCTCTGAGTCTCTTCACAACGATTTGATTGCACTCCTTTAAGGAAGTGACTTAATATGAATACGTTGCCCTTTCCATTCTCATTCGCAATGGGAGCGCAGGAAGCCACTCACTGCCAACGCAGAGATACGAAGTCGCACGAAAGAATTTTGCCTGATGTTGATAGCTCTTCAGATGCTGACGAAGTCTCACAAGAAAAAGTTAATTTTCACGTGTTGGTGACGCCTGTGCGCTCGTCTAACAAGATCCTCATCATCAACTCGTTGAATGCCCAATTATGAAGGTCTGGTCAGTGTATGAATAGGCGAAATTGCACAATCCGCCATTTCATCCATGCCGACAATCTCCAGACCGCGCATTATTGCAATGCTGGGACAAGGGAATAAAGTAGCAGAAATTTGTGCTGCAACAACCTATACGTCTACTGCTTAATCTAGAGGCGGAACGTCAGTCAAAATTATGCAAGATAGACTGAGTTTCAGCGATTAAACTGAGTTCACTACCAGCTCTCGCTACCTACTCACCGGAAGCAGAACCGCTTGTGGGACCAATTTGAACTTGCTCCACACTGGTGATGACCGCAGGATGAGCAAGAGGAGACTGCGGAGCTTGCAGCATCAAGACGCGCTGTTTCCAAAACGCATTTTGGAGTGTGAGAGCGTGACCTCATCTGCTGGAGAGGGGAAACAGAGAAGGGAAATTGGCCAGAAGACCTTCCGACAGAGGAATGGACCGCCTGTTCATAAGGTTACTGACTTTGACTGCGTCTTAAAGATTTCGTTAACGCTTTTAACAGAGGAAACATGGAATTCTCAATTAATTCCTGATTGACGTATAATGTGGCCTGTGAAATAATGAAACTAAGTTTATGTGATTGGGTTCGACTAAGGGATAAATCACTGATATACTTTAAGATTTCTCTCCCTATGTAACACAGGTATTAAAACACCGAATCGTGTGTGTCTGTGGGGTCTTCTACTATTCAGTGGATCCATTTGGCCGAACAATGCTACTTCAACTTTACGCTAAGTTGCCAGTAGCCTGCCCCTTAGCGGAGTGGTTTGAAATCCAACTACCACGCCGTTGCTTTGCAAGTAGAGACGAAATATTCGCCGAATTCACAAGTGACCAATTTCATTTAGTTTTTTAAGGTGTTAAGACTTCTGCTCTGTGGCTCTCTTGAAAGGATTCGTCCCTGAGGCAACTCAGCAGACCCTGCCACCACCTCCTCATTACGTCAACACTACACTCTGCCCTAAAATTATGACTTACCTTGTCTTACTTTCGAGCGTTGGCAAAGTTAATGATCCCCATCCAACGAAACGAAAACCACAGGAGTCAAGCAACCAATCATTCCATGCCTATCGATTCCTTTTATTTTCTAGCTTAGCGAACAGTCTCACTCAGCTTATCGTCACATCTGCAAGTTCTCCATCCAAACAAATCGGAAATGAAGGCTAGAAAGCGTTACAAAAGTTTGATATTGGCTTCAAGGTCAAATGCCTTTTCTGGCTTTCCTTACCGGTTTTGGTGTGCAAAATCCTCTCTAAAAGCCTTTGTTCTCGAGTAAGAGTAATGATTTTTTGCACCTTATGCACCATGGCCCAATAATAATGCCTAGAGTTCGTGGTTATCCGTATGGGTTCGTCGGCCAACGCTGGTAGGAGATGCGCATTCCCTGTTAGTGTGCCTTCATGTAGTGTGGAGAAAGCGCTAAAGCATCTCATCAGTGACTGCGTTAGTTGACGAGTAATCTTGTAGCGTTTGGCTTTGGAAAACATAATCTGGCTGGCACAGGAAACATTTCTTTGGTGCATTTTAGTGAAAGACTCGGAGCAGTCATTGAGTGGTTGGTCCCACTAACGTCGCATAAGTTGGAATAGCAACGACAGACCCGTTGAACAATTATTTCAATAAATTGATTGAGCTGCAGAAATAAAAGTAAATAAGTGATCGACAATCTGTTAGGTCCACCGTCGTACCTGAATCTTATCCGAGTGATCGAGGATTCCACTGGATGCTTCATTGAAGGTCTCCTCGAACTAACAACTTAAAGGGGGTAAGCACAAACAAAGTAAGGAAGATGAAATGGCCGATGACGAATGCAATGGAAGCTGTACTGCAAACTCAAATTGTTGACCATTGTAGGGGAAATAGAATCGTGCAGTTGACCTTTCAAAAGAAGCCTAACTTACTCCCCAACAAGGCCAAGTTTCAAGCAGGATGATTGCGCCCCTGTGAGATAAGCGCACTAACTGCTACTTGTTTATCAAAGTCTGCTTAGCCAAATTTTAATTAGTCTTTAATAAGCATAGTAAAACTGCTTTGCTTTATGCGGTGGTAGCAAGTGCAACTAACCACGTTGATTATTGAAGAGGAGAGGAAAACTCTGGCCCCTAGGAATTCAAATCAGAGCTTTAAATGCACTGCGAATGCGTTCTCATCGTTCCCAACTCTGTTGCTGTCCTGATAGATTAGGATTGAGGAGGAATTTAAGGACAGGGGATACAATGGGTAAGGAATGCCAGAGAGAGGAGGGGATGGGAAAGAATAGAGTTTAAGAATTTACCTCGGATCTATACAATTAATTGCATCATAGCCATAAACAAAGACACATTTGCATGGGCTTAAGCTTTTTTATCCACTCGCTTATCCGTGCGGATTTTGCAGCTCAACTTGCCCAACGGTCCTATCGATCGATATATGGATCGATAGACCACCCAAGTGAAGAGAGAAATGCACTGACTGCACAGCAGGTGGTCTTATCGAATTATCGATCCAATATCCGATGCACAGACTTGTGCCTTTGTTCAGCAACGAGATATTGGATGGGAAGAGCGCAGACGACCTGGATGTAGGCAATCCACCCACCCACTTGCCCACCCGACCCCATTGAGGGCGCTGCTTTGGTCACCTCTTTCTGACGCATGCGAATTGCACACCTTCTTGAAAAAAGGATCACCGAACTGCTGCGAAAGAGGAGGCTTACAAGCCATAGGGTCCTTCTTTGCAAAAAAAAATGTTGCAGCTGCATCAATAAGAGTTAGTGACAGAAAACGTCCATTTAACCACCACCACCGCAGTTGTGCTGGCTTTTAGTCTATGCGTTACTCATGGTCCCAAAACACCAAGTGTAGACGATGCAGGCACTCACGTAGTGGCACAGTTTTGAGGTGCCACCACTACTACTACCACCAACGTAGAGCCTATTAATTTCCGACGACCAAGCACAACAAATTCCAACAGAGATGAAATTTTTACAAGAGACATCGGTACCAATAAGGCAATGTTTCAAAATTGAAATCAAAATTCCTTTAAATGCAACAATTTGTGTTCAATAAGAAATGTATGGTCAAAGTAAAAATGCCTTAAACAAAGTACTGGAAACTGGTTCCGTCAGTCCCTTTGGAATGCGCTCCAGCACCTGTGCTTGTATTTCATTTGCAAATAAAAACGCTCAACAGCAACAGCACTAAAATACCAAAACGCCTAAATCAGACCAGCACAATAGCGTCCAGTCACAAAACTTGTGGCCGGAAACTCGTGCAACGCAGAGCTGGATCTAACACTTCCTCTTGTAATATTATATATCATTTGTTTGTGCATTCTAGACAAGCTTCTCGTTGTGATGGGGTGGTATGCATAAGAAATTTAGCAAATGGCACCTAAGCTTTAGTAAATCCTTACCTAAGAAAAGCAATGGCAACACCTGGGAGAGCACTTACAGAAGCATTGCGCCTACAACTTCGTTGCCAAGATAGTCGCGTTATCTTTGGTTTCGTTGATCCAATGGGTCAACTCCTGCTCCAAAGGTAGAATAGGCAATTAGCCTTCATCAGCTATTTCGTCCGCACCGTAAATAACCATCTTACTAGCCTTGGGTAGGTGCTAGATAGCACACGGCACACATAAACGCTAGGTAACATCAAGCATGATTCCGGTCAGGGTCGCGAAAACCGTTTATTATTTGTCCGAAGGCTTTTTGAAAAAAGGTTGATACCAGGTAATTAACATGCTTTTATAAGTTTTAGCAAAGAAATTATGCAATGCATGCTGCATCTGATTTGACAAAAGCAGGGTCCACATTATTATTTATTCTAATTTTTCAAGCAGAACCTTGTTATCAATTTTTTGCGTCTGATTGTGCTTTATATTAATGGAAATGCGCACTTTTTTAAAATGGATGAGAGAACAGGTTTTTTCAATTTCTCCAAATTCATCTCTTCCACCTCCAGCTGTAATACTTATGTTCTTTAAATGTGCTTTGTGGGCCATAGGCGGGAGGACAATTTCAACCTAATCGTGGAGCACCGCGGTTGCTTTCTGGAGGTCGACTCACACTCGTCTTGGACTCTCCAACATAATTATCGTGTATTGTTCTTCAGCCTATAACAAAGATGTTCAGAAGCAACCAGCCTTCGCATAGTAAGGGCGGAAGAAAGGAGGAGGAGGAAAGGGAAGAAGCTTCTACACAGATGGCAGCGATGGCGGACCTCCCCCGCTTTAAAGAAGGAATGAACTTTGGAGACTGGATGGAAATCGTGAGGCTTAATATTCAGAGGATCCCGCTCATTTTCCGTGCTGTTCCGCAAGAGCTATTCTCGGCAGCATTAGATGCAGAGGTCTCTCCTGACTCTGACATTGACCATTGCTGCAAGACGCTGAATCAACTTGTCATTGACCAGCATGAGCAGTCGCTGGCTAGAGATTTTTTTTGCCGCAATCAAAAGCCAGGCGAAAACGACAAGGACTATGCTGAGGCTCTGCAACTCCTAGCCAAACGGGCCTTCAGAGGCTGCCCACCAAACAGGGTGAATAACTGGGTGGCCGTTCAATTCAGAGCCGGAGTCCGACCACCAACCATCGCGGCGAAGCTTCACGCCATGAGGACCAACGATCTCAGTCAGTTGGTGGAGGCAGCGACTAGGAAACGTCAAGAACTCCTCCTGACACAGACGTCCAACCACCGGACGAACCCGACACGTTTACGTTGTACTCTGTCGCGCCGTGCCCCACGGGCAGGTGAGCCGTACCATTCCTTATCCTGCTTACCCCCATATGGTTCACTCCCATTTATGCGAGTCTGTGGCAAGCTAAAAGGATATCCTTGCAGTTTCCTCCTTGGCTCAGGTGCAGCTAAGTTATTAGTGAATCTCTAAACTTTCCGAAATTTCTGTAGCAAATTTTGCACGGGTTCTCTCTCTACAAAACTTCTCTCAGCGGGAGGGAGGAAGGTGAAGTAAGAAGAAGAGACGTCGTTAATAGTCTTAATGGGGAAAGAAAAATAAAAGGGGAAATTTATCATATATCCAGAATTAGTGTGGGATGTAATACGTGGCGTTTACTTCCTTCGTAACACCAAAGCGGTCTTGAGTTCTGCTAAAGGCACCTTTGCGACCCGGCACACGGAATCTCTAGTGCTTT
Organism: Taenia hydatigena; assembly: GCA_036345935.2. Classification (NCBI taxonomy): domain Eukaryota; kingdom Metazoa; phylum Platyhelminthes; class Cestoda; order Cyclophyllidea; family Taeniidae; genus Taenia; species Taenia hydatigena. The sequence goes on from JADWOT020000851.1 coordinate 15,545, forward strand.
TTTCGAGGCTGTGTATCGATTACAGAAAGTTAAATGCCGTATCAAAAAGAACGCGTTCCCTTTACCTCATGGTAACGACTCTTTGAATTCCCCACATGGATCAAAGTGGCTCTCCACACTAGACTTAAAATTCGGATACTAGCAAGCAGAAGTAGTGGAAAAAATAGAGAAAAGACAGCCTTTATAGTGCCTTAGGGGCTTTATGAGTCCCAGACAATGCCGTTTGGACTCGATAACGCCGCAGCCACCTTCCAGCGTCTAGTGCAGGTAGCACTGATTAAGCTTTTTTCCGAAACATTGCATAA
>JADWOT020001610.1:0-44000 GCA_036345935.2 Taenia hydatigena
GATATGAAACAAAAGTGTTGCAGGCTAATATGGTGATCACTTGCACTCAAAATCAAATCTCTTCGGAGTGTGTTGAGTCTGTTCGGTGTGTTGCCGTTCCTGCGCTTGTCTTCTTCTAAGTGGATTACGCACTCAGCTTTACAAAAGGCGATTGGAATTGCGACTTTGAACATTGGCGGCCAAAAAATTTGATGGACACTAGATAGTAAAGCTCCGCAAATTCAGCACTTTAAAATACGTTCTTGGATGTGGCATCAATTCATCCGCCTAACAGCAATGGCACAATTTCGTCACGTGGATGCGACCCCTAGCTTCTCTGGGCTTAACCAGCGCCTTCAGTGCATCTAAGTCAGGCAAACATTCCGATTATAAATGGAGAGGTGGTTCAGTGAATGGTAAAATCAAGACAGCGATCAAAGTCTTGGAATTGGGAGAACTCGCTGTTCTGTTAACATGATATCAATGAGCATTCACTCAATGCTCTTAAAAGATTTGACTAAATATCCTCGCCCTCACCGTTGCCAAACCAGCACATCTACTTCTCCATTGGCCCAAAAAATTCCTTCAAAAAGTCAGAAACGGTGGAGGAGTAAGAGGGCTATGGACGATCTTACCTGCCAATAAAGAAGAACCTGGATGGATGCCTAATGATTTGCGCAGCAGCCAATATACCCACCGGACTGGTGCATCGGTCTAAAGCTTACATGCGCCACCGCCTTCTCTCTGCTGTTAATGTCTACACGTGGTCCCACATTACAGACCTGCATGACAGAATCCACCGCTTTTGCACGCATTACCTGTGTAGCCAACAGCTATTGACTATGATCCAATAAAAAGCAAAGAAACACTTCCATACCTGTAAGAACAAAGTGTACTCCTCCCCCTCCTCCTCCCATAAATTAACAACCACACCGCAGCAATAAGTCACAGCACTCAAAGATTACACGTGCAGACATCATGAGAAAACGGTGCATGGCATGAAGGCGCATAATAATATAGCCTCAAATCGGCTTCACCTCACGATACACTGTTGTTGTTGTTGTTAATTTTAAAGGCCTCGAATCCTACTACTGCCTTAAATTAAAAAAAACAAAAGGAACTGGCGAAAGTGCTGAGATTGTAAGCCCATGATAAGATCTCACTCAACTTGTACAACATATACTGTCCCATGGGGAAGTGCTTACCAGGATACCGCCCTCCTCTCCCTTCTCTCGTCTGCCTACCCGGCATCCACACACGCCGCACCCAGTCTTCCATGATGTTGGGACCCTCCTCCAAGCGTACAGCCATGCTGTCTGCCCTCCTACTTATGCTTTGCGTAAAAGAATAGTCCGCACTGAGGAGAAGGAGGAGTAAGAGAACTCTCAATCGCATTCATTGCTCCTCTAATAAGTGCTTTGACACCACAGCTTTCGCCATCGACAACGACGAGTTCAAGTGTCCTTGGTGTAGTCTCGGTGGCTTCCCATGGATCGGCTTCTACGTCCACATCCCTCCTTGCCATTATTGCCCCGTCGACAACAACGATACGTGTTATTGTTGACAGGCAGCCTGATGAGTCCGTAATTGACGACGACAGCGACGACAACGCTAAGAAGCGTCACGTAGCCAGCGTTGCGAACAATGGCGACGACGGCGGTGGCGAGGCAGCCAGTGTTGGTCAGAGGCCGACTATTACAACACCCAAATACTATGCTTGAAAGTCTCCATGCCTGTCATGATAATGCTCCCGAGAAAGTTAAAATTCCCTTTCGCCATACTTTGATTCCGCAACCACTTTGACACCATGTAAAGCCAAGTGTTTGGTTAGTTCTCCTTTTGGCTTTTCTTCCCTCCCAGCAAATGAGGCCTTATACACCACAACAGTACAGCCAAGGCAACCTTAATTACAACCTTCTCCGCCCCATTGTTCAGCACAGCGAAAGAAAGTGAAAAAGCGTTGTCACCCAACAACCAGTTGAAACTCGTCCAATTTTTGCTCGTGAACCTTAGTGACAAAAAACGAAATTCCTGCACACACACATACGTTTACGGAACTAAAACGAGATCTAGACGATCTTAAAAATATTAGTGCGCATAGATGTACGTGCAACGAAAAAATTAGCAAACAGTAAGACAAGAAATATGCACCTCGAACTGCAAAATCATAAGTACACACACACAAGCACCCAAATTCACAAAAAGAAGAGCCACCTCTAGTACGTTTGAAAAATAGCTCTGAACTACTTCTCCTACTTCCATCTTTTCAGTGTTGACACAATCACCAGCGCAGCTCATCAACGTGACAACAAGCCTCCAAAACCAAACCATTCAACGCTGCAATCCAGTTAGTCTGCTGAGCTTGCGGCCATGGCACTCTTATTTAATGGCTGTGCTCAACAATATAAAAGGTCACATCCAACACACAACGCTATCGTCCTTGCCAACATCCACATGTCACAATCAAGACGGAGATGCCTCCGCCAATGACTCCCCAATCTAGTATTGCCTGCCATTCTTAACCACCGGTGTGTGTTCTCAGCTTTACAAAAGGCGTTTTGGATTGCGACTTCGCTCATTAGTGGTCAAAAAAATAGGTGAGCATTAGATAGCAAAACTTCGCAACATTAGCACTTCAAAACGTGTTCTTAGATGTAGCATTTATTCGTCCGTCTAACAGCATCGGTCCAAATTCGTCACGTTAGTTCTACCTCTAGCTTCTATGCGTTTAATCAGCATCTTCAGCGCATTTAGGTCAGGCAGATATCCTAAATATAATTAGGGGAGTGGCCCAGTGAGTAGTGAAATCAAGGTAGCGATCGAAATCGTGGAATAAAGAGAACTCGTTTTTCTGTCAATGGTATCACTGAACTAGTCACATGCATTTACATAAGGCCCTTAGGGGATCGTAGCCTCCCGTGCTGACGAGTAAGAACAAACATCGGGAGGGGTAGCCTACTTCCTCCTGATCTGCGTCACTACTTTTGCACTGTCACGTGGAGAAATTTTCGACCCAATTCGCCCAGTCACATGGTTCCCTGAACTGACCACCTTTTCTCGCATATTCGAGAGACTCATATAAAGCTTATGCTCTAGTTGTTGCTTCTCCTCCAAATCTCCTCGTAAATATGCAACATTCACTTATTTCTTGTGCTCTACCCCACCTCAACCCATCGTTTTGAGTCCAGAGGGAGCAGAATAGGTTGCCTCCAAAATTTCCGTTACCGTAGATCAGTTCAAGCAAACGCCTTCTAGACGTTGACAAATCATGGGTTAAAGAAGCAGCATCAGGCATCGTTAGAAGCCTTAACAGGGATAGGGATCTGGACAATGCCCAGAACTGGCTTAGCACATAATGCTCCGATGCTAATATTCTACGCAACGTCCAAGTCGTCATAAATTCCACGAAATTTACCCAATCTACCCAGTAAGGCATTAAAGCCAACCCACCTGTTTCGCTATCGATGGAATCGCAGGTGACACTTGTAGTGCTCCCTATAAAGCTACAGCCATACCCGTAAATAACTTCGGTGAACTTGCACACTGCCAATTCATGTTACTCGTGACGAGAAAAAAGCATTGCAAGTTGCTAAGTCAGAACGCGAATACGTTGCCACGAAAAAACGCTAGATTGGGTCGAACAAGCTTTGCGAAGCATGTGGTAGACACCGGTGGGGCTATACTCATCCATTAACCATCCAGACGTATACCACCTCCTTCGCCAGAAGTCGAACGTCTGGCGGAAGGGATGATTAGGGACCAAAGTCGTCGCGAGTCTCTGAGGTCGTGCAAATAAAGAAGATCGACCGCAGCACGCGAATGTGCATGGGCTATAGGAATCTGAACGTCGTACCTGAGGAGGCTATTCATTTACTCCACATAAATGAATCTCTAGGTTTGTTGATTTGTCTGAGTTAGTTCTCCACCCTCGATTTAACTTCAGGATGACGAAATGTGGAAGTAGCAGAGGTGAACAGACGGGAACCAGCTCTGCATTGCTAAATCCGATACATAAATTTTGGACAAGGCCATTTTGACTCTGGCGTAGCGATCACCTTCCGACGCCTTATATAGCCCTCAAAAGTAGGTTTATTCCCCCCAAAAATGCATGACTCGCCTCATCGGCCTTCTCGTCTTTGGTATAGGCATCCTAGAGCATAGTGCTAACCTAAAACTGGTGTTGGGCTGTCTTTTGCATAAAGGATTGCCATTGAGTCCGAAAAAAATGCATTTTCCTGCAACGATCTGCCACACTTCAGGGGCATGCACACGTCAGAAGGGAAGACAGCGCCCAAATATCGTACATGACGAGTGAGCGCATGGCCAGCACAATTCAACAGACAAAGCTAGGCAGTTTCGTGGGTTCAAAGAATACTCTTGCTTGTTACCATTGTAAATCACTTAACATCCTGCAGAGCCTGTCAGTATCCTCCACATTGATCTGATCGCCTGCGAGGACAACGTGTGTTGGAGCTGCAGGGAGTCTCATTTCGCAGAGGTAATGCTATGTTCAACTAACTGCTCCTCATCCACCTGTTCTTTCTTCTCGTGCACTCCAATGTGTCTGTCCCCGTTCCATCCACACAATATGCCATGCGAGCTGTAGGATACCGTGAAGTAGTGCACTAGGGTGATCGCCCTTGCCTTTTGACTTGAAAGGTACTGTCAGAAGTGCCTTAGGGGCCACAAGGTGATGTTGCCTCATCCGAAACGTTACAGTGAACCACCTCATCTCACACACCTCGTCTACGTTGATCAACAAGCAAATTTACCATCACCAGCGCAAACTCCTTCAACCCTCGCATTTTTCTGTTTGCAAGGAAAAACAATAAAGGATTAACACTTTTAACTTTGATAATGATGGAAGATGGACAGGAATACGCAACACTGTGGAGACCTCACCACAACTTGGGGAGGAGGATGTAGACATCGGGAACGATGATGATTCAGGATCCATAGAATTCCGTGCTGTTCCACTTTAAGGAGCCGACAGAAGATGCAGTTAATCATTCCAGTATCTCCCTTCCCTCGTAACGCATGGTCTTCATAAACTTCGCGATGGTAGCGGTGTTTCCACACCAACAAATCGCACTTATAATCCACTTTGGGAAGCGGACCTCCCGTCTGCATTTGATTTTACATCCAATTCACATCTGAACCTACGAAACGAAAACAGCAGGCGTGGATTTGGGAAAGTCTTGATCAATACGAAGAAAATAAGTTATAAACAGAGATGCTAGTTTTATGTCCTCATGAGCATTCACAATGCAGAGGTGTCACGCAAAGTAGTAAGAAATGGGTCACGTTATACAAGGAATAGACATCATTTATCAAGAATGGTACAGACTGGCGCCAGTGCCTGTGAACACCAAGGTGCGGTGACAAACAACTTTTCTTGTGAAAGGAGGCGTCTACAATCTTGGATGCCCGTACCAGCAGGCGGCGTCAGCCGTGTCAGCAATTGGACACTTGACGTCGATTAATAAGTGGTTGTCCCGAAAATGCTGCTTTTCAGCTCGCCCACACAGTGGTAATTCCTGCAATCCTTTATTTGTTAAGTGAACTTCACAATTCCCAGTGTCTGCTTGACACAACTACTCAGTGCCTTCAGATGCGCCTACCATTAAAACATCCTCTCCTCTAGTGTGACTGACTAAAAAAAATAACACAATCGGGATGTGTAAAAAACAAGTGATACGGTAGGCATGAAACTGTCTGATCGTCGTCGTCAGCTGTCGTCAGCAATAATGAAATGTAGACCACAAGCACTCGTCTTACTACATGAAGATAAATGCTGGATTCGTAGGTTGTGAAAAATACTACACATGCTAGATCTCTCTATGACCTAAGACGGAGTTGTAAGTGGGAGTGAAAATCGCAGGGATTATTATGAAAAAAAAGCGGCACACATCGAGGATTCATAAAAGGAATAGGACAAGGAACAACTATTACAAATAAATCGTGCAAGATCCGCCTATCAATCCGTCCAATTTGGGAATGGCAAGCACTTATGGGCCCAAGGCAAAGGTAGCACGGAAATAAGGGATACACAACAGAACGTCGGTCTAGATCGACAAAAATCGCCTAATTTTGGCTAATAAAGCTAAAAAGCGATCAAAACTTAAACCTACGGATAAATTAATTACAAAATTGGAAACAAGAAAAACAAAACTACGCTAAAGTTGCTTGCCTAACGAAATAACCAAAACGAATTGTTGCTTTTCTCTGCATACCTAAAGCTAAAAAGCGATCAAAACTTAAACCTACGGATAAATTAATTACAAAATTGGAAACAAGAAAAACAAAACTACGCTAAAGTTGCTTGCCTAACGAAATAACCAAAACGAATTGTTGCTTTTCTCTGCATACCTTCAAAAAGGTAGAATTTCGCACGAACGAGGTAAAACTCTTAGGGATCAACGAGCAAATTTATTACTACCTGCGCAAACCCGTTCAATCCTCACGTTCCTCTGTTTGCGAAGAAACACATACAAATGAGCAACATCTAAAAATTTACTAATGATGGAGAATATACAGGAATATACAACACTGTGGAGACATCATCACAGCTTCAGGGGGAGGTGTAGGCATCAGGAGCAGTAAGGAATCAGAATTTACAGTTTTGTGCTGTTCCAAACTAAAGTGTTGCTGGGAGACGCAATTAACCATTCCAGTGTCCTCTTTCCCTCCTGATGCATGATCTTCATGGACTTTATGATGGTAGCGCTGTTTCCACAGGAACAAAGCGCACACGAATTCCTCTTTGGATAGCGAACTTCTCGTCCGCAAAACAGCAAACAGCAAAACAGCAAGCGTGGATTGGAGAAAGCCTCCATCAATACGAAGGAAATAAGGTCTGAACAGAGGTGACGGTTTTGTATAAGTGCATGAGCAATTGTGATGCCACAGTATTGCGTAAAGTAGTTAGCGCTGGTTTACGTTACACACGAAATAGACATCATTTATCAAGAATGGCACAGACCAGCAACAGTGCCTGTGGGCAGAAAAGTGCATGATGACCCAAGTTTCTCGTAAAAGGAGGCGTCCACAATCGTGGATAACCTTAACAGCAGGGGATGTCAACCTAGTCAGCAATTAGACATTTTGAGCGGTGTAGACGTCGATTGGTCAGTAGCGATGACGCCAATGCTAATTTTCAACCCACCACACAATGGTGATTACTGAGACCCTCTATTTTTTATTTAAACTTGCTAATTTCCTGTGTCAGCTTGACGCTTAGTCCAGCTTGATGTAAGATTGTGCAAAAGACGAATACATTCAAATTAATGTTTCCGGCAAGTTGAGCCCAAAATTTTCCTCTAATTCCAAGGGTAATGTAGGGTAGGGGATGGAGGGAAAGATGAATTACCCTTATGACTAACCTGTCATGCATGCCAGGATCCGTCTCTGGGTAGTACGCACAGAGCTCATTCAGCTCAACCAAACCATAATGCCCCTCTACCCCCATCCAACTACTAAATCCACTTCACAACTACTCAATGCCTGCTATTAAAGCATTCCCTCTTCAATTATGCCCAACAAAAAGCACATCAAAGTCTGGCTGTTTAAAAAACCGAAAGTGATGCGATAGGCATGGAACTGTCCCTTCTATACGTCGCGCTACAATTGTGCTGCGGCCTGGTTGTCATCGGCTGGAGTTTAGCCAGGATCAAATGTTGACCACAACCACTCGTCTTACTGCTCTATATGAAGGCAAACGCTGGCGACCGTGGGACGGATTCATAGGTCGTGAAAAATACTACACATGCTACATCTGTCCGTGATCTAGGAGGCCATTCTCTCGCAGAAAGAAGTTGCAAGTAAGAGTAAAAATCACAGGGATCATTATGAGAAGAAGTAGAACACATCGAGGACTCGCCCAAAGAATAGGACAAAAAACAACTATTACAAATAAAGCGCGCATGATCTGCCTATTAATCCCTCCATTTCATGAATGGCAAGTACCTGTGAGCTCAAGGCAAAGGCAGCACATCAAAAAAGAATTCACAACAGAGCGTAAGGCTATGTCGACAAAACTACCTAATTTCAGAGGTTAAAAGCTAAAAAGAGACAAAAAAAATTTAACCTACTAACGAGTTAATTACAAGCTTGAAGACGGGGAAAACGAAGCTACGTTTAAAGTGCTTGCCGAAACAAATGACAGAAGTAAGATGCCTGGTTGTTCCCTTTATATGCTCAGAAAGGTAAAATTTCACATGAACAATAAAATTCGTGGTGATCAAATGAAACAACGCAAGAAGTCGGTCTAGCAGAATCAATGTAAAACTTACAATTTCATAAATGAAGTCAACCTACTTAAATTGACACACAATAGTTGAATCTGAGACATAAAAACTCTTACATGCTGAAAGAAAGGAGTAACTTTATGCCCACCAACAAAAAACAGAGACGATGGCAGGGTGGGAAGAAGCAATAGCGCAGAGGTCGATTGTAAAATACTACGCGTCAGACACTCGATGATGCCTCATGCCTATTGTGATGAATGAGTCCTGCAACCCTGTGAATAGACACTGACCGGTTAATAATGCAACCCCTAAGAGAGATGCAGATTGACAATATTGATACCCGGTTATGGATTCCGTGTCCATGTGGATAAGTCTTGATCGATGGATATAGCCATAACGTTGAGGCACGCAGCTCTTTTGCATGCGTTTGATGGTTTTGAACACCCGACCAGCCAATACTGGCGTGCGCGAACCCCTACTTGAAGACCAAATCTTGTGCAACAGGTGCTATGCTTACTCGTTAGAACAGTCGTTCTATGCGCTTTGTAGGAAACAGATTCAGGGGCACACGAAAGGCCATCGGCATAGTTCTGCGCTGACGCGACCCAATTCACTTCGACGTCCATGGGTGCCTAGTGTGGGCTAGCTAGCTGCATCTCATCTTCGGCAGCACAGTACTTGACACCTGCCTACCTTCCCTACCTTGAATCGGCAAATTGAGGAATCTACCAACGTAAAATTGGTGATTTCATCTCCCCCCAGTAGCTTTGCATTCACCTGACTAAAGTGCGTCCCAACATCTTAGCCATTCAAGATTACTCATTGTCCACTATTTAAATCCTTCCTGTGAACACTGCGGATAGGTCCGTCTCGGTCAGTCTCATATGCCTACTGCATGCTGCCCAAATTGACTTCCACACCTTCCACAGGTCGAGGAAGGGCCGGACGAACGTATCGATAGCCGAGAAAATTGACAGATGGGCAGGTATGTGGGTGGGTCGACAGATGGGGGGATCAAGATATACGGAATGGCGTAAAAGGTCATTTGACAGCCAACACTAGCTTTACCACCTCACCTAGCCTCGACCTCTACATCTCTGCTAACTGACCATACAGGTAAATGAAAAGGGACAGAGACGCAAATAAATAATAAAACAATTCCAGTAATTCGCAAAATAACCGTCTCAAAACAACACCCATAATTGGTATGATGGTGGAAGGAGATATCATGAGTAGAGGGAAAGGCGGGGACAATACGCTACTTGCGACGGCTATCATACCCGAGCTCCCATCACTGCGGTACACACCACGGAAAAGGCGGCGCATTATAAAAAACACTCCCGCGACAGACACAAAGCCAACTAATGTCGCTGAACTAGGGTGCAAACTAGACCACACCCGACCTTTGTCCATATCTGCGTAGGACTTGTCGGCTCAACATCAGACGTCGAATTAAAAAAGGAACGAGACAAACGCGCCACATCGTCAAGTGCAAGAGTACAGGGTTGGAAGCCCGCGTGCACCAAACACTTGCCCACATCTTGGGCATGTCAATGCCAAAGACATTCCCGTCCCCCTCCCACATAGCCTAGTGCACTTATAGCTCCACTGCATCAAACACGCATGACAGCACTCAAAGTCAATCGATGCTATAAGCAATAGACCAGCCAATGTTCGCGTGCGTGCTTAAAATGATAGAACAAGTACCGTACGCAAATAAGCCAACTAAACATGGCGAGGCATTCCATTCCTTTCCAATGTGAGCAAATCCTACCTTATCATTGTTAGCAGCAACAATGCAATCATAATGAAGCAATGTTTCGTAAAAATACTCAGCTCTAGGGCATCACGAAAGCGTTAATTTTAGCATCTCCGTCAGCCAGATGCTCTGACGAAGATGAAGCGATTCCAACACGACCAATCACACCAGGCAGGACTGTACAAACGTTCCAACGCCACATCCTACACCCCTGAAGTGAAGCTGATGAAGGATAACTAGGAGAGAGGGTCCACGAACAGCGAAAAGAACAGATCTCCTCACCTTCGCCTGTCTATCTACCCAAACCTCTACCAGACAATTAACCCAATCAGCAGATAAGTAAAAAGATTGCAAATAAAGAAGTCGACGAAGCTTAACGCTTGCCAGTGCGCATTTGCCTGTCTTTGGGGACGCCCATCGACTATTAGCCGTCAAGAATATTAACCTGACTGACCTATGGAAAACGCCAAACCCCCACGTTCGCCTGTCGCTTCGACACTTCAGCCAACTATTGGCTCCAAAGAAAAACGGCTAAAGCCAATGCCAATTACTACAATGACTAAGGAAAGGGCGAAGGCTACACCGAAACTACTGCATTGCTACAGCAGGGGGAGTAAACAAGCCGAGGCAATCAGTGGGTTGCCCTCCAAGTCACCTCCGTGACAATGCTTTCTCAATACACACTTCATTCATAAGCATTTCGAAAGCAGGCATTCCGGGATGCTTCCTTTGACGATAATAAACGTGCACATCCCGGTGGCTTACGCAAGGAACACTAACCAGGTAGATTCATATAACACCGGCAGAAGGAACCACCGAAATCGCTTGATATTCAGTAAGATCTGAGTGCGCCTAAAATGGGCATTAAATTACGAGATGGTCCATCCCATCCCCGCAAGGCAATGAGAAGAGGTAAGGCGGCAGCAAGCTTTCTAACCACAAGTAGACTAAATAGAATGTACTAGCTTGATACAACTGTGCGTACTGCCCATTTTACGGTCCCGACTTGGGCAGAAAAACATCCAGTGCACTCGATCCCGTAACTACGAATTTAACATACCTTGTAATTATTACAAACAACTTGTTCCAATCATTATTTTCAGAAAGGAGATGCATATTTATTAAAACCCGTTGAACACAACATTTCTCGGTTAGGTTCGAATAGAACTATGATTAATGGACGGACATACGCTATCTACCATCCTAAACGGAAAGCGATAACAAGATAAGCACAATGGACAAACTCAGACAATGGCGCGACCAGATGTCAATAAGCACAAAAGTTAGAACTGCCAACAGTTCAAGTACACAAATGCTGGATTAAAGCACTCAAACAACTAGTGACAACAAACAAGTGGAGCAAGTAGAAAATAAGAAAGAATAGACACAATTACTCCTAAACCAGCGTTGGATTCCCATAGTGAACACAGTGACTGTGGCCGATGTAAAAGGCTACACCTCACACCAAGGCGTCAAACCTCATCAAAGTGCATAAACAGCGAATAGCATGCATTAACAAAAGACTTTACGAAGATAAACAAATGTACATTTGCACGCACCTATTAATCGGCGAGTCCCTTCCTCCATGCATCCACGACCATCGCACTCATTGACGTGGCTCTTTTCGTCTACCACTTCACAGCGCAGGAGTTACGACACGGCAGCACTTGCATCCTACTTCGCAGCAGACTTCCAACAGTTTCGGCAAAAATTAATCAGCGAACGCTGATTGCCAAAATGCCCTTCAGCGGCCTCAACAAAATACCTGTCGTCTGAAGATCCGGAAGAAGCATAGCTGATGCGATGCTTCACTTGCTCAGTCGTCCCCATTTTGCGCGGTAAAATTCGGTATTTGCATCCACCCGTCACCTGAGTCACCGAATACGCCGTCCAAGGAACATCCTCGAATCTGTAGGAATAAACTGAGGCTCAAAGAAACAGTGTCAATCAGGGCGGCGGATTGGTACGCTGCACGTTGACACTCCAGTCGTAGCAGAGTCCTTACAACCTTGGCTTAGGCCTGTTTCCATCGCATCTACTGCATTTACAGAAGACGGCACTCAGTTCGTCAATGAGAAAGAAAATGCTCAAGTACTCCTTTAAGAGAAGTACAGCTACATCAGCGTCCAATTAACACGATAACTTCGACCAATATGGTTATTATTGCAATTTGGAAAATGCAGTTGTAACATTGCATTTGTGAATAGACTTCGGGAAAAGGATACAAGAGACTGAGGTAGAGAGCAATGGAGAACTCAAACTTCTAATTCGGCATTTTTCAGCAATTTCTTAAAGCATATTAGATGCACCACCACAAACGGATGCATTCTTGTCATCCTTAAGGTTCGGACCATCATTGTCTTCACATAAAGCCTAAAATGAAACAGTTTCTTATCTTCTTAAACTAGCAGAGCTCATCCAGCCAAAAAATGCCACAATTAAAACGCATGTGCCCACCATGTCAGGAGACAATACACTAAACATGACCGATGATCACAATTATTACACAAAGGATGGGGATTTAGCGCGTTTCCAGTTTGTCTCCTTGACTTCTGCTTCAAAAGCCCTTCAACAGAAAGGCCAGAGCTAATGGACTTTGTTGCAAAACCTCCATCGCTAGGTGTGCGATGGCTGCCTCTTCGTCTCTCAAGGTCCCATTTCAACAACAAAAGTATTGCACAAACCCTTCGTCTTACTGGCCATGTCTTGAATGCTGTCCTTGTTGAATGCCCTTTTTTTTCAATCATTAAAGTTCAAACTTCAGTTTCGCATCTGATCAGTGGTGCACCTTTGCAGTCACAGATGCAATATTAAGCAATTGATGGCTATAAACCTGGCAACGCGATGTGGACAAAACAATTGGTAGGTGTTAAGACGTTTCCATATGGCATGAACTGTCAATGTTACAAATAGGCGGAAGCAAGTACGACATTAAATCGTGAAGCACCACACTCCAGAAGTGAGTCATTAAAAACCAATGCATCGTCGTATGAGAGCTCTTAATAATATAACCTCAAATCGGCTTCATCTCACACCATAACGTTGTTGTTGTTGTTGTTACTGCCAAAGACCTCAAAATCTGACTACTACCTTATGCTAAAAGAAAAAAACGAAAAGAAGCAAAAGTGGTGCAATTGTAAGCCTACAATAAGATCTCACTAAACCTGTAAAAGACACACCGTCCCACAGGGGACTACTTACCAATGTGTCGCCCTCCTCTCCATTCCTTCTCGCCTGCCTGCCCGGCATCCACACACGCCGCACCCAGTCTTCCATGATGTTGGGACCCTCCTCCAAACAAAGCCGCGCCACTACCTGCCTGCTTGTCCTGCGTGAAGGAATAATCCAAACTAAGGAGGAGGAGTAAGAGAACTCTCAATCGCATTCATTGCTCCTCTAATAATTGCTTTGACACCACAGTTGTCGCCGTCGACAGCGACGAGTTCAAAGGCTCTTGATGTAGTCGCCGTGGCTTCCCATGGATCGGCTTCTACGCCCACATTCCCTATTGCCATTATTGCCCTGTCGACAACAACGATGCGTATTATTGTTGGCAGACAGCCACGTTGAGAAGCGTCACACAGCCGGAGTTGAGAGCAATGATCCCCACCTACCTACCTACCTACTTCAATCAATCCCCTTCACCCCATCGTTCAGCAAAGCGAACGAACGCGAAAAACCGTTGCCGTCCATCAACCAACCTAAACTCGTCGAATTTTCTCTCTCGAGCCTCATTAACGAAAAAGGGATCCCAACGCACGCACACACACGTTTACGTAACAAAAACGAGCTCTAGACGATCTTTAAAATATCAGTGCACATAGATTTACGTGCAACAAAAAAATTAGTTGACGGTAAGACAAGAAATACACACCTCGAAGTGTAAACTTAAAAACACATACACACGCACCTGGATTCAGAAAAGAAGGGCCACCTAGAGTGGGTTTAAAAAAACCTCTGGAACACTTCTCCTTCTTTCTATCTTTTCGGTGCTGACACAATCATCAGCGCAACTCATCAATGTGGCAACAAACCCCCAAACCGAACCCATCGGCGCTACACTCCAATTAGTCTGCTCAGCTTGCAAACATGCCACTCCCACCCAATGCTTGTGCCCAACACCATAAAAGGTCACACCTCCTGCTATGCCACCCAACACACCGCTATCGTCCTTCCCGACATCCACATCGCACAACCGAGACGGAAACGCCTCCGCTAATGACCCCACAAGCTCGCACTGCCTATCATTCCACAGACTCATCAAATGCTACCTCACCACCACCATCACCACAGTAATTTTGCGGCATCCGAAAGGGAAAAAAAGCAAACATAACTACTAATGGGAGGCGAAGGCACCTTAACAAGCAAGAGTTTGGGAGTGCTACAAAGTACAGCCTGCACGGTGATGAGAAAGCTTCCCACTGGTCACTCCTTCCCCCGCTTCTGCTGCGTCCACCTCGCCCATAAACCAACTCATTTCGTCGAATCTCAACCTACCATTAAGCCATCACCGAAGCCCTCCACACAACACGTTTCGCAAAGATCACATCAGCAAAAAAATAACCCTGGTTTCCAAGTCAATGAGTAGTGAAGTCACCAAGTGTCCCGCGCTCTCCACACATATGTATGTGTGCTCCACCAACACGGATATCGTAGTAGAGAAAACAAAGCACCTTTTACCACACATAAAGTGCGAAAGGACCTATGGATAATTGATAAAAGTATGCTCCCACCCAAAATGGAAAGCACATCGGTTCTGTAGCTACACAAAAAGACAGCAAAAAATTTACAGCAGTCCAGTCTTACCTGAGAGACGTGTGAAGTAATAGCGAAGGCGAGAGCCGCACCCACTGCCGACAGATAAGGTCTCCATTCTTGGCAAAAGAAGAAGTCTTGACAGGAACTGCAACTGCTTCTTCAACGTCCGATCTAGTATATAAACGAATTGGGGGAACGAAATGAAAGGCATGCAGATGTAATGAAAGCCTATTAGCAAGAAAACAATGAATGGGTACCAAGTACTCAGTGAAGCTGAAACGAGTCTCAACAAAGTTGTCTCACTAATCCGAATCCACCGTCATTAAAGAACAAACCGATTTCAAACTGCCCTAGCAACCTCAAGTTCTCGCTTACACCATTGTAAAGAAAAAAGTGAATGGGAGTAGGTACTGCAGTTGGAAAACAAAACGTCCTAGCAGTCGCATTATGAGCACTTTGCGCTTAAACTAGCGTGTAGACGTGGAAAGGAAGTCAGTCGAAATTTAGAGGCTCTAACAACTAGTGGACGACAAATAACGTCCCTTTTACCACAAATAAAATGTGAAAGGACCTACGAATAGATTATGCACGTATGTACCTAAACAAAATAACAACGCACATCGAATCATTTGATGCACAGAGACGACAACAACAACTCATTAACTGCAACTCAATCTTATCGGAGGAATGTGTGAAGCGGTAGCTAAAGCGAGATTCGCATTAATTGCCGCCTCATAATGCCTCCATTTTTCGCAAAGCAGTTATCTTTGATGGCAACGTCAATGTTTAACCTGACAAATGCACAGATAAAAGTGGAAAATAGGGCATATGATAAATACTTCTAGCAAAAATAATGAGTGTGCCAAGCACTTAGCAAAGTTAGAACTCTTCTCAACAAAATTACGACTCACTAAGCAAAGTCCACAGTCGTTAAAGAACAAACTGATCAGGAAATTGCCAAACCAATCTTACGTGTAACCCAAAGCATTGCATAGGAAAAAGCGAACGTGATTAGACCTTGTAGCTTATAAACAAAACGTCTCGATATCCACATTATGACGCCTTCGCGTTTGCTCTAGCAAGTAGGCGTGCGAATGAAGCCAATCAACATGAAAAGGATATAATAACACGTAACAAGCTAAAACTAGTAAAAAGCACCAAACACTAGCTTTCGAACTTGCTCGAGCGAACTAAGCCCCGTTGACCGAAAAAACCCCCACCAAAACGAACACCACTTACGTACATTGCGCACAAATCTAGCTAATCGGTTCAGTGCTGTCCGACAAAACAAATAAACTTATAATTGTTGTGCATTTTAGCGCGTTAAGAACAATTATGGTTACCTAATTTTTTTTAGTGAGCGTAACTTTAGGAAGCAAAAATGCGGACAAAAGAAGTTATTTGGTAAGCGTAAGTAAGAAACTAACGGCGAATCCTTGTTGTAAAAATGCGTTAAGACAACATTGCAAGAGTCTTAAACCAATGTTATTGTAAGTTTAGCGTTTTTTGACATTTTTGTTGGTGAGATTTTACTATTATCAAGTGTAATTTTTGTATCCTAGTTGGTTTATAAGGCTTATTACAACTCACTTTTGTTCTTGATTTAGTGTAGCTTTAACTTTGTTGACAGTTTTTACATGTCTCTTTAACAGGAACTTGCATTGCCCTGCCAATCCGATTCGTGGTACACAGGCATTCGACCCGCATAGCCTCCTCAACGCCGCCAGACGGCCAGCGACCTTAAGGAAGAAAATTAGAAAAGGCAAAATTAGAGTTGTGAACATAACCTTTGACAAATAGGGATACACTAGTAAAATTTGATGAATTTGCGGTATTAATTGCACTAAAGGATTAAGTTACTTCATCACATAATGGTAAAATTCAGGCGATTAGGAAAAAATGCAATCCAATACGCAAATTCAAATGCATGAAAAACTTTTAAAAACCTTAAGTCTTATTGGTATTTGCTTAGAACAACAAAAACATTCATAGAACATTGCCGTTCATTGCTGAAAGGTATAAGCGTGTTCCTAAACAAGGAATACATCGAAAGCACTTGTCTTGGTAGCATACCACGTGCATTGACGCAAAAATAAAGCCCTCAGATTGGGTTAGCCGTCAGTTGGGAAGCCAAGCAATGCACTGATAAAGCCTTTTAGACTAGCATCCAATTACCCTCAAATGCGCAGAATATCTTACAGAGGCAATAAATGTATTAAATGAACAAAAATGTCTACAAACAATCTGCCTTGTTAAGTCAAAAATCGTGCGTATCAGTTATGCGATACTTAGTTTAATTTCGCAGATTAGGTTATGGGTGCCATCGTCACCGCGAAGTCATTGCTTGTGTGGTGAAGTTTGAAAATATTTTGGGTTTGAGGGGATCTAGAATTATAGCCTCGTCTGTCTTAAACTGCGTTCATTCGTATGCCTTAGGTTGCCACGTTACTTAAGTAGGCATAGAAGACTGAGGTTAGGACGTGCCCCTCGTAATGTGTCACGTTTCTAAATGTTGGCACATACAATGAGGGGCATTGGAAATCGCTACCATACCACGTGACTGTAAATTACAACAGAAGAAGAGGAAAAGGAAGAAGGGGAAGGAGATTAAGTAGATTTGCTTTTGGGCAGCAGAAATTGGTATCCGCATCGTTTCCTCAGTGGCCAATGACTACGACGATGACGCATTAGACAGTGCCTGATCTTTGGAAGTGGAAGTGAAGGCCTTTGTGTGGGAGGAGGATGCAAATAGTTTGAACATCTTTATTGGGCCCAAGAGTGGAAGTGGCATTAGTTGCCATCGACAGTTTAGTGCTCGCTGAGAAACATTGCATGTGAAGGAATTTGTCAAATTGGCTTTGACGACAATCTTGTAGGCGTAGTGTAGTGTGTGGTTTGTGGTACCCTCTTCCCTCCCCATCACAATAAATGCGGTAGTGTTACCTTTTCAACACTGCGTCAGCAAGTGAGCCCTCACCCACACCTCGTTAAAGAAGCATCACCTCTTATTGTGAGCTATTGTGTCCTCGCCTACTTCCAAGATAAATGGGCTGATAATGTATGCACGCAAGCATGCCTACTCAAAGTACCATCAGCACAGTTTCCACTACTAGAAGGTGAGGCTTCTACTTGCGTTCAGCGTGTTACAAACAGCGCAGTCCTAACGGTGACAACTAGTAGTGTACAGGCTTCATTAGTGTGTTGCTAAATAGGGTTCATGAGGGGAAGAATGAGGATGATTGTTGTCGCAGCTCCACTATCCTATCATTCGATGTCTACCTGCTGACAGTTCTGGTGGAATGTTATTGAGGCGGAATGTGATTGCTACTGAATTAGTGCTCAGTAGGAGTTTATATTGAGGTGAACGCTTGGTCGGACATTGGCTAGGGTTAGGGGGTTGCACACAGACGGGGGAGGTGTCGAAGAGGCGAAAAGAGGCATCCATTTACATTCATTTTGTTAACGAAAGCACTCCTTTGCATAATCAATAAGGTACTGGTGTTGTTTCATAAGAAGATGTTACGAATACGCGGTGATTGAAGAGTCGTGAGCAAGTTCATAGAAGTAACTAGAAGGGACGGGGAGCGCCCTTCTCCTTACCATTGTCAAACCAGATGCCACTTCTTCCGACAACTACTTGTGAGCAATGTGGAGGAGAAAGGTGGTAAATATGAAGAATCCACCTGTCAGACAATCAAATTTCCGCATACCGACCCGCCCATCCACATACAGGACTTTGCAAGCAGTGTAACCGCTTGCAATAGTCAGTCAAACTACACACCAGGGCCCTTACTTCAACGTCTTCTCTACTTCTCGTAGCCAATGAGCTGAATCTGACCCAACATAAGAAATTGTGACATTGCCACCACACACAAACCTACTACACACTTCTACGATATTTTCCTTGGAATAAATTTATTAACAATGGCAACTGAAAGCCTTAGGAGGTAACGCAGATTTGCTTAGAGTACGTGGTGAAGTCATGGATGGAGCCTAGCCATAAACAATGAAATCAGTGCTCCTCAATCTTTTGGCTTTCTCACACGACAAGTTGTATGGATAGCAAACTGATTTTCAGCAACAGTTGATGAATAAATTGCCAACACGCATAGACCATGTCATTGCAGCATTGAATAGCAGCATGCATTCAAAAAACAAGCACAGTCGAACATTAAGTGAGAGCATTATTAGATTCAAAGTACATGCTATGTTTATTTTAAGGGAATAATGACCATGCTGAAGGGAATGCTGTATGGTTTACTGTTTGGCACAGGCATTATGTTCCGCATGTTGGTTGAGCTGCTGTTGGTGGAAGCATCATATTGCCTCCTCTTGTGTTTCGACCAGCTGTGCGTCTACATTTTGCAAAAAACCGCTTTTAAATGCATAAGGAAAGTGAGATTTTAATGCAGCTAAGATTGCTTTTACCGTATCATTTCGTAAAGTACAGAAGAATGGATAGAAAACATTGTTATCGGATTTTGTCTGAAAATAGAAACAGAACAAAATAAAAAACTTCACTAGAGATGTGCCCACGCGCATGATGAATGATGATGTGATGGATTATATCCCTCATGCCAACGCCTCTCCTCTCATGTCCCACTGCGACGCATCTCCGATGAGTGTCTGCTTTGTTTTCTACTGCGCTCTACAAGCCTAAACGCATTACGTCTTGCATTAAGTCGCATTGTTTATGCTTCTCGTACACAATTCATTCTGAAAAGGAGAGCAAGTGCTCCATACACTTAAGCTCTAATCTTTATTTTTACACTTCAGTGCTACAGAAACATCTCACTCCTTTGCCTCCTTTACGCTTCTCTCGCCTTTCACTTCTACCACATCGTCTGCCGGTTTCTCTTCATCTCTTCACTAGTCTCAATCTCGGTTATGACATGAGTAAATAATGCACAGATTCATAACCGAGATCAAACTGGCACAGGTTTGACTGGATCTGACTCGATCACACTACCCGAAACCGAATCGTGTTTTGGCATAGCTTAACTTGGATCGCCATCAATTTTCCAATTCTATCTTTCTGTCTGTCACTTTACTTTCTTCTGTAGCGCTTCGCTTCAATTCCGTCTCCTATTTCCACTCCTCTTTCATTTATCCCTTTGAATAATTATTTTCCTTTTGGGTGGCAATTCGATGCACCAAACAACAATTGTTTTTACCTTTCAGGTAGGATACTTCTTCTTGTTTTACACTTTCCTGATTTGTGATGTTAGCGATTCAATTCCTGCAAGTCGTCGACATGATTGTTCTTCCCTATCTCCTGGGTGTAGAGATTTTATGCGATTAGCTCTTCAGTCCAGACGACTTGAGATTAAGCCTGATTTCGTAAAGCCTCATTACTTATTGTATGCTGATGGCGGTGACGTGATTGTGGACGTTGTGACTTCGACAAGTGCACATATTTGAGGTCTATTGCCATCTTTGGCATCCGACATCCCTTCGCTTTACTGCTAAATGTTCATTTATACACTTAAATTACTACCTTTATTCATGGTAGGACCATCCAGTCACCCATCATCAGCAGACGCATCATTTTATCTATTCTATTAAAAGAGGTCATAATTGCGCCCACGTTTGCTCATGCCGTATTATTCTACCCAGTAAACTTTTAGCACTCCCTCATCCTCTTGCCTTTTGGCTATCGCACATCCGTCCAATACACATTCAACCCTACGTCCATTCCTTGTTATGCAATTAGCCTTCATCTCATAATTTGCAGTGACCATACAAAAAGGCCACTTAATGGGGAGGAAGTGGTAGCTAAATACATTAAAGTTACATTAATGCTGATACATTCACACTTTTGAACGTCATTCGATGAGATGGAGTTTGTGTTAGCTTTATTGCCTGGATCCCAGAGAGTGAAAGGGCCTACAGCATCGCTCACAGTGATTGCCCAATCACCAGTCGGTGCGGATCCAATTGCAACTCTGATGAACTCTGCTGACATTCAATCAAATGCTAATCTTCTCAGAGTATATAACCGCCTTACTTTCGGTTGCTTAACTGGTACCACCCCGTCGTTCACGACGACTACTCCTACATATGAAATTCGTCGCCTAAGTGAAGTGAAGTTTGCAAAGCAGTCTCTCCGTGTACACCAATGTCTGCTGAAATTTGTGCGCAAATGTCACCTTATGTGTATATGGACTAGATTTTGATGGCTTTGACGTATTTATGGGCATCATCTCATCGCCTTCTCACGGCTGTCATTCAGGGCGAGGTTTGCGATGTGCAGATTTAGTGATCTAGCTCGTCTAAGTGCGCATTTTATCGTGTTTTTTAGTAAGCATAGCACTACATTTTTAAGAGTAGTTTAAAGGCAAAATCAAAGGAAGGAAGGACTAAAAGTGTCTCAGGATTAATTTCTCACTTCACTCTCCTTTAGGTTCCCATTTGAAGTATCGTCAATTTGTCAACTATCGTCAATCATGTAGGCCAATCTGTGGACAAAAGGACCAGGCACTGTGATTGCTACTCACCACTGGGCAAACTTCATCACCGACAGCATCGACCATGGCTGACTTCATACAACTTATCCTTAATCTGAGGTGTCAAGAAGATGGGTGTCCCAGTAAAGTCTGTCTTCGTAGGAAGCCTTGCCTCTGGAGGCACTTTTGACAGAGGGCCCGTTGTTGAGACATAACGGAATGCGATGATGGGATAAAAAATTCTGCTTTTCATTCACCCCATGAGTGTGGGTTATCAACTGGTCGACATATGCCAAATGTGCTACCATTCCGTTAGGTCCAAACAACAGGATGTCCGCCAAACCTGTCTCGGAAGGTGGGGCCTCCCAAACAGGCAGACTTCACTGAAGCACCTCTCTTCATAACACCTGAGACAAAGCATAAGCTAGCGATCACGACGGAGGCGAATTCCTAGAGCCTAAGTATTTTCGTGGCCTGCGTCATGTATGGTTATGTCGTATCGCGCTATTGGCTGCACAAACGTCAGCTTACACCTCCACACAAATTCTTTCGAGTCTGTCTTAAGCACAGTCACAAGGAGCGTTTAAACATTGATGGCGTGAGGCGCCTTGATTTCTTCAAAGACGTCAAATGGAAGGAAGTGTTGGCTTGCAAGTTGAAACCACCTTACCATCTCTTTGATTTGAAGGTCTCCACAGCTAGGAAAAGGTGCGATTTCGACTCTTTCGACCTTCTGCTGGTCTCTGCTGCTTACGATGTGCACATTCATGGCAAGTGGTGCTTACTGTTCTTTTTTCTTGCATTTACGTGTGAGTTTTTTCATCTGGTCGAAGTACACGCCTTTCTTTGATTAAGCTTTTCCACTCCTAAATGCACAGGGACTGTCTGGAAGAAGAATTTTTGGTGCTCCTAATTCAGAATGCGAGATTTTTCGGGACTAAATTGTGGCATTTCTTGCGCTGGCAGCGACGTCATTGATGCCCAGCAGTCCATTGCATGATGTGAAAAGATCGAGACTTTGCTTTAAGAATGGGCTCACGAAATGC
The DNA here is from genome assembly GCA_036345935.2 of Taenia hydatigena. NCBI lineage: Eukaryota > Metazoa > Platyhelminthes > Cestoda > Cyclophyllidea > Taeniidae > Taenia > Taenia hydatigena. The sequence goes on from JADWOT020001610.1 coordinate 22,235, forward strand.
TGTGTGGCATTTAGAAGAGAGGATTTTTTACATTGTAAGGAAACACCAGAGATCGAATTTTTTAGGCAAAGGCATGTTTTCTGTAAAAGATAGATTTGTGACGGATTGATGTGGAAGGCCTCTTAATTAAGGTCTAACTCTAATTGTTCGTATGCAGAATCGAATTAAGTGAACAGTTTTTAAAGTACTGCAGAAGAAAACGTTTTAGTGCCTTGGAACGTGGTTCCAATTCGATTGACCAGTTGTGATCTTTGACTCATTCTCACCTGTCAGCTTTGTTAAAAATAATTTTTGTATGGCATTTGCAGCCTCTATTTAGTCAATGTAGCCATTCTACTGCCTACCTCTGGCAGTGTATGCAAGGTGTGTGCTGATGGAGAGAGCCAGAAGGTGCCATCACAATTACGGACACGAGAGCTGCTTGTCGCCTCTTGAAGGACAGTAATGGCAAAAATTGCTTCCTGGTCTCCACAATGGCCCACGCCATCGTGCAGCTGCTGTACACTTCTCATCATATCCTCGAGTGGTGCTTGCAGCATGTTCAAGCTCCAAAGAAATTTCTTTCTGACTTGTTTTTTCGTAAAAATGTCCTTCTAGTAGGGATTTTAACAGCCGATCTTCCAAATAGAGTTCCATAACATGCATCGTACGCGAGTTCAAAGCATGGATAATAGAACTGCCATTGACGACACGTTAGGACTCTCGATTCTTTGAGGCTACGAATCATTTTACTGTGCAGAACTTTTGATTCACTTGCATAGAAGCATAGACGTAGTGTTGATGAACCAAAGGGAAGACTCAGGCTTACCCTTTACGGTAGACAAAATTGCGGGTGCACTGCCATGAAATCTTACGATGGTGTGGTTGAATTCATATGCCACTGGAATGGTAATTATGCATACTTCGGCTTAAGTGGAGTTTCAAAATCGGGTGTTTTTGCAAAAGAGCATCGAGCGTTACCCAATCCTTGCCATTAGTGCATCAATCACCTTAGCGACTACGGCTTGGTCGAAGGCAACATTAAACACAACCTAACAAAAAGTGGGTTTGGTTGTCCAGCGCTCACAATGCCATGCATTTACTTCTGCCTGCGCAGCAAAAGGACTACTGCAAACACCTTTAACATTCTTAAAACAGCCTTTGACATCAAGAAGGATTGCGCCTTTACCCTTATTTGTACGTTGGGCAACAATTAATTTCGAATTACCACTAATTCTGCTACCGATTATTTCACCTCAAATGCGATTGAGAAACCACTACACATGCGGTATCCAGACATCTTTAATTTAGATTAAACTGCTTTGAAATTCCTGGAAATTACTTGCCACTGGTTGCGGAGTTCTCGACTTCTGCAAAAGTATGCTTTGATTGACCATGTATCAAGTATGCAAGCGGCCATTCCACAAATCCTTCCTTTTCTATCGCCCAGAATTCGCAATTGAAGCCCTCTTAACTAAAAACACATTTGTCTACGCCAGTCGCTTCTTAAATATTAAGCTTTTTTTAATAATATGGAAATAGCTTTCCAGTCTAAAAAATAGCATTGCGTGTTATATTTGCAGCTCTTTATTAAATGTTGGTTTATCCAAATTGCACGATGTTTGGAGCCTCGCTTTCTCATCGTACTCGAGATCCAAACAGATAGAAATTAAGACGAGCAAAGCAGAAATGCATACAATAATTTAAGATTTACTCAGGTGGTTGATATTTTATTTCTCTTTCTCAAAATAACTTGAAAAAAACAGGAAATCTCTGCAAGGCACGAATCCAGCCGGGTTGCAATTGGATCAACTGCTAGTTGATCTGTTACCACTTTACCCGCCTTCTGACGAATCGGATCTGCAAAAAAATTGCCATTTAGCTGATCCGGTGGTGGGTGATCCAGAGAAAGGGTCAGTATTGCCTTGCAATTTTATTTCATCAAGTTTAAAATAACAAAATTAAGTAGTTCTGGTATTCTCAAATAACTGTTAGGTAGCCCCACAGAGCCTTTACTACAACAGACATCCTGCACTAAACTGTCTTTACCTCCAGAGCAAGGTGGAAGCTCAGGCCAACCTCAGTCTGCCACTGCGTTGCCGACGTGCCCAGCGTCGAACCCACTCCTATTTGACATGCCGTCAAAGTTACGTCAAGAGCTGCCACAACCACAGGTGCAACAACCGTTTCTAAAGCCAAGCGCATATCAGCAACTTGCAACAAGCGTGTTCTCAATTCCAAATTACCTTCTCCTCCAGCAGCTTGCTACCAGCATGTCAATGCCCTATTCGAATTTCTTTACATTGCCAACCGCAGAACAACCTCAGGTACGCCAGACATTATCTGAGGCACAAAGATAACGCAGACGCAGGGTTCCCTTCGCCCCTTGCCAACCTGATGGTTAAATGTTGTTGAGGCACATGCAGCGATTTCGGGCGCTAGCGGTGATGCTCAGAAATCAGCTTGGTTCTGAAACAAATCAAAAGCAAGACGATGAAGGTAATAATATCAAAAAATTAGTAAAATTGGCAAAGCGAGTTATTGGCTTCTTTTATGAAGCGTCGGTAGACTGACCTTGGATGTCTTTTGTTTAGTGGCTGTGATGTTGGTGTTTTGTTTTTCTAACTGTTTTACGGTTCTCATAGCATCTTTTGGTGGTAGACAATAAGTGCTACCACTTATGAGCATTTAGGATGCATGAGGAGAGATGCTTTATTGACGTATTGTGTGAAGACAGCCCTTGGTGCATTGTTTGATTGACTAGTGGAAGCGGTCACACTGCTTGTGATGTCCTGAATGGGGGGGGGGGGGATGGATCAGTGCGCAGCGCCTTCATCGTCTGACAGGTGGATCTTCTTCTTTACCACCTTTTTTCCCTGCATCTCTTGCGACTAGTTGTTAAAAGATAAGAAAGCTAGTTTGAAAATGGTAAGGAGAGGGGTTGTTTGCCTCCCTTCCCCTGAAACATTTCAGTAACCACTTACGACTCATCAATGATTGCGTTTTTATAACGTTTTCTTATGAAATAACACTGTCATCTTGCTGGTAATGTGGCACAGTGCATTTATTAACAAAATGAATGAAAATGGCTTCCATTCTACCCCTCTTCCTCCTCTTTGATCTCTTTTTGCAGTCTCGGTCTGTCTGCAACCTCCCCCGCTACCCTAGCCAATGTCCGATCAAATAACCATCTCATCGTTAAGCTCCTACTGAGCGCAGTTTCAGTAGCAATAGCATTCAGGCTTCAAAACATTCCAGCCGGAGAAACTGTTAGCAGGCTGGCATCGCATGGGACAGAAGAGTTGCAACAGAAACCGTCCTCCTTCTCCTCATCCTGAACCCTTTTTCGGCACACTAGCGACGCATGCACACTACTAGTTACCACTGTAAGGACCTTGTTGGTTGCAATACACACTGTTCGTAAATTGAATCTTTACATTCTTGTAGTAGGAATTGTGCTGATGGTACTTTGAGTTGACGTGCAGGCGTGTTTACATTTTAATGGCAATCACTTTGAAAGTAGGGGAGAACGAAATAACTAGCAAAAAGCAGAGCTTCTTCAACTTTTTAAGCTTCACCACACAAGTAACGACTTTGCGATGACATCAGCAGTCAAAATCCAGCCAAATTACCTGTTAAGATACCTAGCTAAAGTAAATTACGAGACTGAACTAAGTATTGCATGGCCAGTACGCACGATATTTAACGTACCAAGGCAGAATATTGTTCAGACCTTATGTTCATTTCATATATCTATTGTCCGTCAAATATTGTCTAAAGATTTGAGGAGGAGGACAAAAGCGTTGTCTAACAAAAGCTATTTATGACGTTGTTTGCCTTCTGCAAAATTTCAGTGCCCTGCCCTAGTGCCTACCATTGCGTTACTTGGCCTTTCGACTGATCACCAACCCAGACTGAGGGCTTTATTATTGCGTCATTGTATGTGATAGATGCTTTTTTGTCTTAACCACTGGTTCTGGTTTTGATCACACAGAGGCTGATATTCCGGCCATGTCTGGCAGCCCCATTCCTCTTGTCTATGGAATATATGCATTCTGACCTGGTGTTTTGCCTTCCTTTGCCTTCAAGAGAATCTCAGGATGCTATATTTACACTCTCAATGCTTCTGCGCTTCTAGACTTTTTTAAAACACTCCTCATGTAAGCTTAGTATTGCGCTTTGGATTGTAGATTTTCTTAACTTGCGTAAATCCTGCTGTTAGTGGCAACCTAACTCATTTTTGGCACGCTCGACACCGTTTTTTTCAATATTTTACGAGTGTGTCTTTGTTCATCACATACTATATTCAAAACTTTAATTTTGCCTTTTCTATTCTTCTTCTTGAAAGTCGTTGGTCGTCTGACGGCGTAACAGGAGGCAGTGCCGGTCATTGCTTGTGTACAAGGAAACGGGTCGGCAGGATGGTGTAAGTTCCTGTTAAAAAGTCACGCATAAACATCGAAATAAAACAGAGCTACACTAAATCACAAATAAACGTACGCTGTAATAGGCTTGAAAAATCAAACTGGTTACAAGCACCAAACTTGAGCATAGTACAAATTTACAAACAAGAATGTCATAACAAACGCTTAATTGCCGTTCGAATTGCAAATAAATGAGTATAAGACTCTTTTAATGTTATCTTCCTGAGATTGTAAATCCAGGATTTGTTGATAGTTTTCTTACGCTGGCCAAATAACTTAGTTTGTTTGCATTTTTGCCTTACAATTCAACTCTAACAACAAAAAAGTAGGCAGTTATAATATTTTTTGACTTGCTAAAATTAAGCACAATTAGAGGTTCATTTCTTTTATCGGACAGCGTTGAAGTGATTAGTTAGGTTTGCGCGCGAAGCACGTAAGTGGTGTTCGATTTGGTGGCCGTTGTTTTCGGACAATGAAGCTGAATTTGCTCGAACAAGTTGAAAAGCTGGTAAGTATTTGGTGCTTTTTTGTTAGTCCTAGTTTATTATGTGTATCTAGGTTTTTTTTCATATTGGTTGGCATCTTTCATACGCCTACTTGCTAGAGTAAACGCGAAGGCTTCATAATGTGAATGCGAAGACGTTTTGTTTTCCATTTACAAGGTCTAATCACGTTCATTATTTGATGTGTGATACTTTAGATAGTAAGTCAGAATCGTTTTGGCATTTTGTCAATCAGTTCGTTTTTTAATGACTGTGGACTTCAATTAAGGGGTTGTAAATTCGTTGAAATGAGTTTTAACCTTACCAAGTGCTTGGCACCTACTCATTGTTTTTGCTAATAAGTATTTATTACACGTCTCATTGTCAATTTCCTGAGTCCGTACATTTGCCAGGTTAAACACTGAAGTTGACGTCAAAGCTTTTGTTTTGGAAGAGTGAAGGCATTATGAGGCGGGAATGGATGTGAATCTTGCCTTAGCTCTCGCTTCCCACGTTCCTCAGCTAAGATTGGACTGCAAGTACTGAGCTGTTGCTGTCTTTTTGATGCAACAATGGATTCGACGCATGTTTTTATCTTTGGGTGGAGACATGCTTGTATCGTTTATCTTTAGGTCCTTCCACATTTTATGTGTGGTAAAAGATGTGCTAATTTTAGTTTATTGTTATTACGTCCTCTGAATGTCGATTGGCTTCCTTCATACATCTACATGCTAGTGTAAACGCGAAGATCTCATAATGTGACTGTTGGGACGCTTTGTTTTTCAACCGCAATGTCTGCTCACGCGCATTTTTTGCTTTGCAACACTGTAAGCGATAATTTGCGATTCTTATGGCAATTTGTGATCGGTTTGTTTTTTAATGCTGGTGGATTTGGGTTAGTGGGATAATTTTATTGCGAAATGTTTTAACGTTGCTGAGTACCTGGTGCCTATTCATTATTTTCTTGCTAATATGTGTTTCTTATATCTATATTCCTTTAAATCCATTCCCTTTATCCGTTTACATGTTAGAATAAGCATTGAAGAGGTGGCTGCAGTTCCTGCAAAGACTTCTTTTACCGAGAATGGAGGCATTTTCCGTTGATGACGAGTGCAGCTCTCGCCTCTGCTGTCACCTCACACTTTCTTCAGGTAAGTGGATTGCTGTAAGTGGATTTTGCGGTCTTTTTGTGTAGCTACAGATTTGATGAGTGTTCTCATTTAGGGTAGAAGCATGCTTTCATCATTTTTCTGTAGGTCTTTTCGCACTTTATACATGGTAAAAGATACGTTATTTTCATTACCATGATATCCGTGTTGATGGAGCACAAATACATATATGTGGAGGGCGTGGGACCCTTGGCGACCTCACTACTCATTGACTTGGGGACCAGGGTTATTTTTTGTGTTGGTGTTGTAATGACTTAATGGTAGGCTCAGCTTTGGCGGCATGAGTTGGTGTCTGAGCGAGGTAGACGCAGCAGAAGCGGAGGAAGAAGTGACTAGTGGAAAGCCTTCGCATCATTACGCGGACTGTATTTTGTAGCACTCTTAAACTATTGCTTGTTAAAGTGCTTTCTCCTATCATTAGATATGTTTAAGGGTGTCAGCTTTGCAGCACATTGGACATTCACACATCGGCTCTTTCATTGTTTGCTTTTTCCTTATCGGTTGCTACAAAATTACTGTGGTGGTGGTGAGGTAACATTTGATGATTATGTGGAACGGTAGGCAATGCGAGCTTTTGGAGTCATTGGCGGAGGAGTCTCAGTCTCGGATGTGCGACGTGGATGTCGGCATGGAAGATAGTGGCGTGTGTTGGATGGTATAGCGGTAGGTGTGACTTTTTATGGTGTTGAGCACAAGCATTGGGTGAGAAAGGCATGGGAGCAAGCTCAGTTAACTAACTGGAGCGCAGCACCGATGGGTTGGGGGAGGGGGCGGATTTATCGTCACGTTGATGGGTTGCGCAGGTGATTGTATCAACACTAAAAAGATGAAGAGGGGGAGAAGGAGAATTGTTCCAGAGCTTTTTTCAAGCTTACTGTAGGTGGCCCTTCTTTTCGTGAATTTGGGTGCGTGTGTGCGTGTTTTTATTTCACAGTTCGAGGTGTGTACTTCTCTTCTTGCTGTCTAGTAATTTTCCGTTGCACCTAAATCTATAAGCATTGATATTTTCAAGATTATCTAGAACTCGTTTTTAAGTCCGTGAACATATGCGTGTGTGTTTGTGTGTGTGTGGCCAGAGATCCTGTTTTTGCCTTGGTTGGTTGTTGGATGGCAAGATTTGCCTTCGTTGACTGTGCAGGACAATGTTGTGGAGGAGGTTGATTGAAGTTGTCCTGGCGGTATTTTAGGTAGGTGGGTAGGTAGGTGAGGGGTTCTTTGAATAAGGAGGAAATGTTGTTGTGGTGAATGGGGCCTCATTTGCTTTTTTGGAAGGCGAGGAGAGGAACTTACCAAGCACTTGGTTTTGAATGATGCCAAATTACAGCGAAAGGGAATGTTTACCTCCTCTGGAGCATTAGCATTTGATAGGCATGGAGACGTGAGTAAGCAGCACTAGGTGTCAATTTTGTATGCAAAACTTGTAAGTACAGTATTTGTGTGTTGCAATAGCCGGCCTCTGAACAACATTGGCTGTCGTCGCTGCCACTGCCACTGCTCGCAACGCTGGCTGCGAGACGCTTCTCAACGTCGTCGTCGTCGTCAATTACGGACTCATCAGATTGCTTGTCGGCGGTGGCAATTATGGCAAGGGAGAATGTGGACGTGGAAGCCGATCCATGGAAAGCCACTGGGACCACACCAAAGGCCTTTGAACTCGTCGTTGTCGACGGCGACAGTTGTGGTGTTAAAGCAATTATTAGAGGAGCAATGAATGCGATTGAGAGTTTCCTTGCTCCACCTTCTCCTCCTCAGTGCGGACTATTCCTTTACACAGGGCACGAGAATGCAGGCAGACAGCGCGGCTGTGTGCTTGGAGGAGGGTTCCAACATCATGAAAGAATTGGTGCGTGTGCGTGGATGCCAGGTAGATGGGAGGGAATGGAGAGGAGGGCGGTACCTTGGTAAGTACTCCCCAATGGGACAGTGTATGCTGTACAAGTCGAGCGCGATCTTATCATAGGTTTGCAATTACAGCACCTTTGCTTGTTCTTTTTGTTTTTCTTCAATTTAAGGTGGAAGTCAGATTTTGAGACCTTTATTACTAAAAGCAACAAAGGTATGGTTTGAGGTGAAGCCGATGTGAGATTATATTATTAAAACCCATCATACGATGCATTGGTTTTCCGTGACGTCTACATGTGTGAGTGTTGAGTGGGGTGACTTATTGCTGAGGTGTGGTTGCTAACTTGTAAGGAAGGAGGAGGAGGGGGAGGAAGCGAAGATGCTCCATGGTTGAATGCCGTGCTTGCTTCTGTCCATTATGATATTTATAGTTCATGCTGTATGGAATTGTGCTTGCGACGCGCCGCTGGTAGATTCTTCACGACTGGTCAAGGCTTAAATGTTGTCTTTCCCCACTGTCGTGGTCTTGAGGCCGTACCGTTGACAGGAGTTTGACATTTTTCGCTTTTAGTTTGGTGTCGCCTGCTACCACTACTAGCCACGGACGCGCGTGATAGTGAGCACCCTCCCCTGCCGGCCCCCCACCCATACGAAATCTGTCTACTTTTATCACAGAGTATGAGGAGGAAGAGGAAGCGACTGCAAATTGGGTACCCGAACCGAGGAAAGCATTGAGGAGGAGGAGTGACAGGTATTGGTGAATAGGGTATGTCTTTTAGTCGCCTTGCCGTTGTACCCCCGCTGCCGAGTAGTGGATGGCTTGTCGTTGTCGATTTGTAAAATGCACACACATCAATGTCTTTTTTCACCACTATTATGTCTCCTTCTCTACATCTTCACTGGGCATAATGTGGGTGGGTGGGTCGAGGCGAGGGGAAATGCTGGGGGAAGGAGACGTTCTTCTACGACGAATAGAAGCGCCATGGGCCAGAGCTCACTGGTGACAACTACGGCATATTTTGTTTCCACGAGTGTGGGAATACTTTTTGCTTTGGAAGGGTCGCAGTTATTGCCTGCGGTGGCACAGGTGATAAGTAGTGATGCGTCATCTCAAGGGGAGTGAGTGAGTGGCTGGGTGAGTAGATCTTCGGTGTTGAGTTTGTGGGGCACGAATTGTTAAAGGAGTGTTGTACTACTACTGCTGTCACTATTATTTAGCCTTGAGAATGGACTGAAAAGGGATAAGTGGGTAAACTGGTGGGTATAAAGAGGAAGGGGAGTGTGGGGGCCGTTTGGGAAAGGGAGACAAGGTGATCCTCCTTCCCTTGCCCCTCGCCCTAACTAACCACTCAGTGCAGAGGTAGGTATGCCAAGTAGGCGGGTAGGAAGGAGGACTGCAGCATACTGCTTCAGTAAACCAATGATATCCTCTCGCGTTGGCGTTCCAGCACGCGGTACTGTGGTGAAACAGACGTGAATGGTAGTAGGGGTACCACCAGCGGCCAACTGCATGAGTGAGTGGCAGTAGATGGAGTTAGCGTGTCGACCGTCAATCTGTTGGCACGGGGACTGCTGCAGGTGTGTGGGCATTTACATCCAAATTGGGAGGGTCAAGCCATTCAAATGAGGGGAACACATGGTGTCCACATCACGAACAACGCTCACTCGTTGGGCTGTTAAACTGCTACGGTGCCAAAAACGTAGGTCTCCTCCGATGCCACAACATTTTGCGTCACGCAGCTGCATTCCGAGTGCGGATTAACAGACAGCCAGAGAGTGCGGATACTGTACTGCGCCATACTTTGTTCACTCTATTCTAGAAGCAATTAAGATTAGGCATCAAATGTAAGGTTACTTCCGCTTTAGTGAGGAGCAGTTTAACTGTGAGACGCTTGATGCCTAGGAATGGACACATTGCAAAGCAAATGACTTTATTACGAAAGCTGCGATCTGCTTTTTGATTTTTCATCAACATTTAAAAGGCGTTGTACCCAGCTGTTTCTTCCATCACTAGCAGCCGTAATATTCTTAATGTTGTGCAGCAAAATTTGGACCTGGTTGATAGCTAAGTTGACAAATAAAGCTATAAAGACGCAAGCTTATAAAGCTGCGCCATGTTCTGTTTAGTCAAGTCCAGAATCGGTCAAAATTATAACACAGCAGCCTTTCCCACTTAACGATTACTTACGGCACTTCCCCTATCACATTGTAAAAAGTAAGGTTGGGCGATGATAAGAGCGCTTAGGTTGGCACAGATAATTGATAGTGCACGAAGGCACACCCTCAAACAATCGAATACCTCAGTGACCAGAATGGATCCAAATTGAAAGTTATATGCATGCTTTGTTCTGCAAATGCTTTCAACACGGGTAAATAGTGAAATCCTTAGCATTCTGCTTCCTTCTTCGCTTCCTTGTAGATGTTCTTGTTCAAATATCAAATATCAAGCGGCTGATACGTGGGGAGCCCGTTTTGGAAAAAAAGTTGCAATAGCGCAAATATATGCAATTTTGATTCAGAATTGATTACTACCAAGACTTAGTAGTGGATTCACTTCTGCAATAGCTTGACGCAGCATAATAACCCTATATCGACAACGAACTCGGGAATGGCGATGGCGCAAATCTCCGTTTGTTTTTATCCATAACAATCCAAAATCTCGTTTTAAAATCGGACAACGTAGGTGCGGCTGATGTGTAGGATGTCTGTTGTGGCAAGGTAAAGTGGGACACTGCTGGTTTGAGGATGCGCTTGCCTCTATTCGTTTTGATCGAGAGGTGCACCGAATTGTATTCAGCAGCTCACTTTTTTCTGTAAATTCTTGCGGCATTTCTCGTAGCCAAATTGCAAATTCTCTATATCGACAAAGAAAGCCAAAACGTTCGCTCCACGATGGATTAACCCCTGGGCTCTTCCCTGTTTCCACACTAGCTGAGACCAGTGTTAGCACCTTCTGGTCTTTCAGAAAAGATTCGGTGTGTGAGGTAGAGGGCATGAATGTTTGCATGGCCAGCTTTGAGGCCATCCTAGATTTGACTAGAACTACCGCTTTGAGGCCATAAGTGACGCTGAATGCTCTCAGACGCCGCGTCATGCGTGACGAGAAGGTCACAGCTGCGATTGTCACCACCACAGCGGCTGACGATGGCGGCGGTAGGATAGACGAGATCACACAAGAGAAGGCCCACAAGTATATGAAGCTTTAATCCATCATATTTGACTTAAAGACAGGGTTGACGGAGAGCGCAGAGTCACTGGCTGATTTAATGAAGTAAAAGTGCTTGTTGAAGAGGATTGCAGTAGGGAGTGAGAGACGCGCGAGAAGATTCCTAGAAAGGTTGCAGGGGTTAGGACAGCAGAATCTCACGAAAAATGCAAGAATTAGTAGGGTGGTTATGTTGGCTCTCTCTCTCTCATAACACGCGAAGACTGCTTCAGCTGCTCGAGAAGGCGCTGAGCCATTGTGCGTTTCTACCCAACTAGGGCTGCGTCTGTGTGCCATCCCACGCAGACATCTCTGATCTTCAAGACTCATAGCTCACCTCCCTTGCATCCATGAATCCATTTACTCGTCTATTAATGCCTAAGCTGTATATTCGTAACATCTGTACACCCATTCATTGCGACTATCTCCAGTTACTCATTTCTTTAAGATAAATTCCCCCTTAGCAACACACCTGACATCGCACGTCTGCTTGAAGTTGCCTTCTTTACCCGGCGGAAAGGCTTCCCAAATCTGGTAGAAAGGTTGTTATATCCAAAGGAGAGAAGGGAGAAAATGCAGTCAATGTTGAAGCAGGTGCTGGGATAAAGGATGATGCCTCTTTAGTGGCGAGTCGTCAAGGAGTAAAGAGAAGTCAGGTTCTCTAAAGCCATTGGTATTGTAAAAGGTGATGATGGTAGGAGAAGTATCACTTATTCCATGAAAGATATTACAATCCTGCCACATCCGGTCCTGCCGTCGCCATACTTTGCAAGCCATTTCCACAATGCATGTATTTTTGTCTCTCATCACGCGCTTCCTTGAGCATGGACAATCAAAGCGTCAATAGGTTTGTTAGACCAAAGTCTGCATCCCGCGTCGACGGAGTGAGTGCATTGTTGACGAACGTCGGGTCAAAGGAGCTTGAGCTCTCCACCACCTTGAACTCTGACCGTATTGTGTCTGCAGAGACGGAAGGTATTGTAGGATGGTACGGATTACGCAGGAGTTCTTAAAATGGCTCATCACCGGGTTATTTTAGTCTACCGGTTAGTGAAAATCTGGCAAAATTTTCTCAGCCTACATTGTTTTTTTTCCTCCTCTTTTCTTCGTTTCCGTCGAGGTGTTTAATTTGTGCCCTTTGATCGCTTACTTTGCTAGAAGAACACTGAACTCCAATGTGGTGAGAGATAAAACTTAGTCTCTTCACCTCCTGTCAGGCTATGGCTGCATGCACAAGTGCTTCTTTTTCTTGTGGCATCAGTAACAGAAGAATCTCAGAAACACCTTCCTCTATCTCTGCAGGTGTGATAAATGACAGCCGTTCATCCGCTTTCACGACTTGGCCCTCATGCATCGTTCCATTTTCCATCCTGCTTCTTTTTTACTGCTCTCTTTTAGACGTAACGGTCACGCAACGATGGGCGGAGAGAGAGTAGATAGAAGGTCTACTGCCTTCATTTCTCTTTGAGCCACGTGTTTGTATGCCTTGTGATTTTCGTGTAGCTTCTATCCCTCTGAAAAGTGTGTGCGTGTTTGCGCATGTGCCTCGACATTTTAGCACGTAGCTGAACCTATTGCTTGTGCCTAATTGCAGAATTCCACAGTTTTATGAGTGAATGAAAGGGGATGTGAGAACCTTTGCGCTTGTTGTGGAGGTTTTCGGTTTTGATCCTAAGATTTGTGTTTATTTTTGTTATGGTTTCTGGAACTCAATTGGATTTTCTTTACACGCGTTTACTTTTGGCTATGCTCAGATTTACGAATGTTCCTAATTCTCACGGCAACTTCAAACCATTTTCGCTGGGCTGATTTTGCCTTGTAAAGAACCAGGCCTTACGTCTACTTGGCCGTTCTACTGCTGATAGGTTAGCAAGTAGCTAAAAAGAAGGATTCCGTGGAGTACGCTCCAGTAGACGAGATCGAGTGCTCCGAAAAATGAGTAAAGTATTGCTCGTCCAAATTAAACAACTTCGAAGAATCAGCTTGCTACCAATCAGCTTTTATATCAAAGAACTCAAGGCATATTCGCAGTTTACCTCTTTCAGCAGTGCTAAACATCAAATGAGGCATGAAGATGCATTTTAGGGTGTGGAATGCATGGTGCCATTACTTGCTCGGGGAGTAAAGAGCCCTCTACATGATTGCAAAGCTTTCGCTGCGCGCTGTAAGGTCGTAATGTGGAAAATCCTCTATTAGAGGAAGAATCTGTTAGAGACCAAAAAGTTTATTCACTGTGAGCGCCCGCGACGAGCGGATTTTGGAAGAAGGATTGGAGTGCCCAAAAAGGATGTCCAGTGCCTGACGAACGAATTAGCCAGGATTATAATATTGTGGAAGTAATGGTTTGCTGAACAAAGATAATTGGACGAAACGGATGATAAATTTGTCCGGGTGCATTTTATTAAAGCCGAATATGGATGCGCAATGTATGAAGTTGGGCCGGCAAAGCGCAATCACTATAGCTTGAGGTGTGGTTGGGTGTAACAGAAATTGCTTTCTGCCAGGGCACACTGGACGAACTTAGGAATGGGCAGAATCGATGCTGACGGTGTACTTACTACATACTTGAGTGATGTAATCATTTTCAACTTTGGTGTATTCATTCTTAGCCTTCGTGGAAGAAGGGTGCAAGTTAGCACGTAGATCACCAGGAAGTTGGTCTAGTCATGACCCACTGACCCCTCGATTCATCTGTTGACCAGCCACAATGCTTTCATGTTCGACCGTTACCCTCAAAACACAACGTTATTTCCAGCACACTGCATTATTTGTGGTCTAAATGTGTGATGAACAAAGATATGGGGTCTCACTATTCTAACAGCTAATGTAAGTGTTTCATCAAGAAGTCATTGACGTCTTATTCAGTAGATCCAACGGTAAGGGGCCGTTGTCGAATCGCAACGTCCAACGGTGCTACCGTATAAAAATATTACATTCATTCAGGAGGCAGCAAACGCTATTGCGCTACGAAGTGATGGTGTGGAGTACTTGGCAAATCTCTATGAAGTCAAGCCTAAGTTAGTGAATTTGAGTCCCCCTCATAATTGTTAATTGTAATGTATAAATGAACTCATTCAAACTGGAACCCATGTGACTGGTGGTCCTTCTATAGATGAACTAAAAATGCAAAGTAGGTTGGGAACGATGCACCGAAACTGCATCGAATCGAAGGAATAACAGTCGCCTAAGTGACTATGGAGGGACCGGCGACACACGTAGTAGATAAAGAGCAAGAACGAGGTGATGAATGAGTAGAGATGGAAAGTGTAAAGATATGGACAAATTGATCTCTTAAAAAGTGGATGATGGATGAATATGCAGGATGGTAAACAGTATACTTAATAATTGATCTGTGATTTGATTTACGCTTGTTCAGTATTGTACTCAAAAGTTTGGGCGAAACGAACTTATAAAGTAAAGAATTAAAGGGGTAATGCTATGCTCTTTTATATTAAACCTAGAAGAGTATTGAGGACTAAGCTTTCTGGCATAGATGAGGCTGGCCGAGACGGTTCTGTCTACAGTGCCTGCAGAAAGCATTCAAGTAGTGGAAAATGAATAGCTGTAAATGACCAGCATGTAAAAAGGAGGCACTTTAGTCAGTTGAATGAATAGCCACTAAGACAAGGTGAAAGCACCAATTTTATGTTGATGGATTACTCAAGCTGCTGGCATTTGTGTCGGTTGACGAGGGTTGTTGGAGTCGAACAGATGCAACAATTGGGTGGAAACCAATTTGTCAGTGATCCCGAAGACCAGGCTGAAAGTGCATGTGTAAACAACTGCAAGGGTTTGCCGTGTGGTTGACTATTTGAATTCTACCGTTGGAAAGCAGTTAGGTGGCATTTTATTGTTCTCTTAAGGTGACAAAACTTTTACATAACACAGGGTTCGTGAGCGTGGAACTTAAATCCCACCCGACTATCTTGCCTGAATTGACTTCCTCGTGATGGCATATAACTCAAAGCCAAAGCTTTTTGTGCTCTAGCGAAGTGTTGAGGTAAGTGCAACGCCTTGAGACTCTCCTTAAAACAAGGGGCAAGGAACGTACTGCCGAAATGCAGAAAAGCCAGAGATGGGAGGGTCTAACAGCACGTCTTAGAGGTTCATTCCGCCAAAGTGCTTGACAATGGAGTTGCTGATGAAAAGACCTCAGAAAGTTGCGATTCGAACTCCAATTAATAAAAGAAAGCACGTCTAACTATTTACATGCCATCAGTGATCGGTATGCTACTGTTGCAATCCTGTCGAAGCAATAGTCAACCGTGGGTCTCTCCATCTTTCACTTGATCAAACATCGTAGCCACCCATTGTTATTAATGCACAGCCAGCAAATGCCCACTCGAGTAAGTATGGCCCCTTTATTGTGGACCATGTAAAGGCGTATGAAACGAGGATATTAGCTGTCGGTCACGAGAGTATTCCAAACCTGTATTTTTACAAATGACCCGCCATTGCACTACTCTCATTGGAGAGAAGTGGCCATTTATAATGTGGGGTTAGCTTAGCATGAGAAAGGAAATGGGGTAGCATGGGGTTCCTCAAACAGCATGTTAATCGCCACTCAAATGCCTAACCTCTGCTTTAATGCCTTAAGACATGTGCTGCTGAGGAGGTAAAGACACGTTTATGAACCAGCCGTATGGAGTCCGTTGGAATGACTACGAACTGGAACCATCACTACTTGTTCCAGTTTGGTGACCACCCAGTTGCACCCAGTTGCATTAAAAAAGGCGGTTTTCCTAGTATGCCCCGTCATTCCTACCTCCCGCTCTGTCTCTCTCACCCTCCTTCCGTCGCTCATTTCAGTAATTTTGGCATGCAAGTAAAAGTGCGCCAAGTGCGACTAATAAGTTTATCCAAAAATGGTAAAATGCGACCAAAGCATAAGTTGGCAGTCTATGTCGCCTTGCATGATCTAACTCAGGGTTTTCTGCCTTCGTCATCTCGACGCACACCTTCCACCAGGTTCGGACACATTCATTGGCTGGCTGGTCTTCTTTCCAAAACACATCTATGCACGCAGCATAACTTGATTCAAATGGAAGCATTTAACTCAATCAAATGAAATTTCTTGCATTAACAACCAACTATGGTCACATTGCTAACAAATTGACGTAATTCGGTTGTGGTTGGCGGCAAGAATGGCTTCGCATGCCGATGACCTCATTCCGCCTTCCTGTCTAGTTGTCACCAAAATTAGATAAGGAAGGGGGGGAAGGGGTAGAGCTGAACGCCGATTATCGTGTTCTCTGATGTATTATTAGCCTCGCATTCTTATCATTCCAAGTGTGCCAGATTCTATGCCAATTATGTAAGTTCTGATTTGATGTTTTCGATTTTTGATCACACAGTAAGTTCTCTACCCCTTGAGGTTATGTGGCACATTGAGGGACACACGTTGCGCTCTATGTCCATAAAGTAGCGCAGACACATCTGCCTTTTGTGGGTACTTCGTCATGTATATCATCAACAAACCCGGCACCGAATTCACCAATCAGGTAGGTTAATGCCTCCAATATTGTTAATTTTGCGCACCCTTCTTCATTGAGACTGAGGTGTTGTATTTGCTGTTGTGATTCGCATGACTCTGACCGCTGTACCATAACCTCGGAGGTATCCGATTCTGCGTGCTACAGGGTGGCAATGCCGCAGACAGACCTCATTTTGAATGTTTGAGTATGCAGAAGCCTCAGAATGGATAATTTGATAATTGGCTGCGAACATCACCATCTTTGCTCAGTCCTCG
Organism: Taenia hydatigena; assembly: GCA_036345935.2. Taxonomy (NCBI): domain Eukaryota; kingdom Metazoa; phylum Platyhelminthes; class Cestoda; order Cyclophyllidea; family Taeniidae; genus Taenia; species Taenia hydatigena. Next base: position 39,085 of record JADWOT020001610.1, read on the forward strand.
AGTTTCGTGATAGATGATCGCTTAGTGCTGTAGACGACTAATCAGGCTAAAGTCGCGGATACTGTTGTGCTTAAATGAATACAAGTCGTGCGACGATTAGATGTCATCCCTTATGAGTCAGACTCATGTCAAACGATTGAGCATGACATGACCTCATTGAAAGTTGTTGTTTTGTCACGATTAACGTGTGACAGCTCTATCTACAGCACTGTTTGGAATCCTCCCTTACCGGACACTGTTTCCGTAAGCAGTACGAAGAGGAGTTACATGCAAAGTAGTGGCTAGAGATGCTTTCACACATACATTGTCAGATGTCACATTTCGAAACAACTCTCTTTCTTTTTCCATTTACAATGGTATTAAAGAGCTTGCATTTCTTTCAAATTTGCTCCTTGTCTTACCTAATTTTTCTATCCTTCCTCTAATCTGCGCCTCTCATCTAGAAAAAACACTCTGTTATCTAATTTTGGCAAAAGATATCTCTTTTTCTGAAGATCAAGTTGGGACTTAATGCTGGTTTTAGCGCTCGGTGATAGGGTGTCAGGAGTGACACCTGGGCAGGTTTATGTGAGTGCTAGGTTGGGTTGGGACCTTTTTACCCTCCTTGTCTCAGCATCGTAATAGAGCGATTCAATTTGAGTTCATATTTCAACAAAAAATTTGTTTACCCGTTCAAGTGACAGCTTGATTAATTTGTATCTTTCCATCTCATTCATCAATGCGTACAGCTGATGGTAATCCACTCATCAAACTTTACTCGTTCTGGCTTTTAAAAGACTTTATTAAGAGGACAGAAAAAAAGTGCAAATTACAGTCAGACGTCAAAATACAGAGTCCCTTGGAACAAAATTTAAAAATTCACGTAATCCATCCCCCTCTAAAACAATCGGCACAACTAAAGACTTACGAATCCTATTGGTCAGATCCGCATTGGAGATTTTATTGGCTCCCGTAGTCTATAAACATGGTAAGTAATTCAGTCACGAGCGCAAATTTGCATGATCATAAATTCATAATGCCCAAACTTACAGACAGACAGCTAGCAAATGGTATTGTCTATCAAGTTATTTCATCACTCTTTATGTTTTCCTTTGTTTGCATACCTTTGCATCTCTAGCTTTTGTGCCGTTATCACCACATTACGTCCATTGGACACCATGAGTTGAATCTGGATTTATTTGTTGTCCCTTGCAGCTGCCCATTTTCGCAGTCACAGTGGCATACTTGACGCGCATACTGTAGATAAAGCTCTACACTACTCCTTCACGCACATTTTTCCCTTTTATACACCGGTCAGAGCTGACATTCGAAAACTTTTGTACAATACTTTATATCGGTGTCCTTACTGTTTTCAACCATCGCGAAGCCATCCCAACGGTCACGTAGAATTGGGGTCAATCAGGACCCAATTTCAAGTCCAAAATAGCACACTCGATATGAATAAACCCTTGACCCAATTAAAGTGGAGCTAACACTTAGTTACGTTCAGGTGCTCGTATTCTTATTTTAGTCGTTTTACTTTAACAGGTACACCAAATACGGGATGCCCACCCGTGCCTGGGAGAGAGACAAACTCGCATCTCCAACAATTAGCCTCATCGACTTCGTTACCAACCTCGCAACAGCAAGTGGAACACGAAACACCCTCCACGTCACAAAAGGTGGACGAAACGGTCTCGGCTCTGGCCAAACATCCAGCGTTTTCAAGACTTAATCCTCCCTTAGTGTGTTCGTCACAGACCAACGATGAAGACGAGCAAACCCTACTAAATTCGCCGCCACCAAAACGGCTGAAACTTGATGAGGCTACTTCTAATGGATGGAATGTCGTAGGAGCAGTGTCTTCATTTCCCCCACGCGGTCCGCAGCCCATTAGCCCTTCAAAGTCTGTACTGCCACAGACGTCCTGCATTGACTTGTCTTCGCCTCCAAAACAAGGCAGAAGCTCAGACCAACCTCAGGCTACCACTACGTCACCGATCATCTCAACATTGATCTCGCTACTAATTGACATCTTGTCAAAGCTAAGTCAACGGCTGCTACAATCCCAAGTGCAAAGACCGTCCACACCACCAAGCATGCGACAACACCTTCCAACAAACGTCTTCTCAATCCCAGACTACTCTCTTCTCAAACAACTTGCTGCCACTGCATCTATGCCTGATGCAGCAAACTCCTCTACAACACCAGCTGCAGAACAGCCTCAGGTATGCCAGACAGTATCTGAGGCACAACGACTTGGTAAACGCAGAGTTCTCTTCACGCCCTTCCAAATTAATGAGATGATGAGGCACTTTAAAGAGAACAACTACATCAGTAGGAGTGAATGCGAAGATCTGGCGCGGTGCATTAATCTGACGGGAACTCAGGTTGGTCAAGCGTTAAGGTGTTAAGTGAACTTGTATAATAGACAACTTTTATTGTCTAGTGATTGCCTACGATTCGGTCGTCTGTACTCGCCATAATGTTAACTTTTCTATTAGGTTAAGACATGGTTCCAAAACCAACGTTACATAACAAAAAAAGGCCGGTGGAAGAATTTCCAGCAATGAGGCACCTGTTGCACAGCCTATGGTTCGTGACATGGACAGAAGTGCCTCATCAACGGACTCGTACGACAGTAACCTCCGTGAAAGCTTAGGAACTACTAAGAGCTCTCGATCACAACGGAAGTCCCAACAGACAGCAGTACAATCGGGGCAAGTCCCTTCAGCAGAAGGTGGTGATATGCTGTCGTGGCAGTCAGCTACTTAGGGCGCTGGCAGGGTGGTTTGAAAATCAGCTTGCTACTGATACAGACCAAAATTAGCATGGTGAAGACGAAGTCACAAAGAAGTATGTAGAGCTGACAAAACAAGTTATTCGCTTTCTCTAAGAAGCGTCTCCGGACCGTCCTTGGCTGCCTTTCATGAAGTGGCTGTAGTGATGATGTTTTGCTATTCTAACTTTATGTCCACATGGCATGTCATGATGGCAACCACATATTTCCTCATGTCCTCTTCTTCACTATCCTGCTTTTAGCCTGTTTCAGCAGCAAGCTTTTTTTCCAACCACTCCGCTAGCGCCCTAAATCGCAGCTTTTGCCTCGACGACACATCACCACCTTCTCCTGAAAGAGGTTGCTCCAATAGCATTATGATATGTTGAAGCTCCTTTTGCGATTGGGAGCTTTCAGTGGTTCTGAAGCTTTCACTGGGGCCGCTGTCCCACGAGTCGGTTGATGGGATGCTTCTCTCCATGTCACGAATCTTTGGCTGTACCACAGATGTCTCGTTGCCAGATATTTTTCATCGGCTCTCTTCGTTCCGTAGCGCTGATTTCGGAACCACTCCATAAACTAACAGAAAAGTCACAAGAATGACGAAGCTAGACGACTCAATTGTAGGCAATTAATTGCTATACACTAATGGCTGTCTATTAAACGAGTTCATTTAGCACCCTATTGCTCGACCAACCTGATCCCCATTCAAGTTGATGCGACGCGCCAGTTCTTTGCGTTCCTGCATATAGAGGTGGTTTTCGCTGTTGAAGCATCTCATCATCTCGCCGATTTGGTACGAGGTGAAGGAGACCCTGCGGCTGTCTTGTCTTTGTGCCTCAGATACTGTCTGACGTATCTGAGCTTGCCCTGTGGATGACGTTGTAGTGCAGTTTGTTGAATCAGGCATGGATCCGGTGTCAGTAGGTTGCTGGAGGAGAAAGAAATCTGGAATTGAGGAGACGTTTGCCGAAGGTTGTCGGCACGTGCTTGGCGACGGGAACGGCCGTTGCACCTGTGGTAGCAGCAGTTGACGTAACTTTGACGAGGTGTCAAATAAGAGTGGGTTAGTTGTTGAGAAGGTCGGCAACGTAGTAGTAGATTGAGGTTGACCTGAGCTTCCATCGTGGTGTGGAAGTAAAGACATGTCGATGCAGGACGTCTGTTGTAGTTCAGGCTTTGGAGGGCTAGCGAAGTGAGTACTGCGTGGTGGAAATACAGGCGTCGCCTCTAAGACATCTGCTTCATTGGAAGTAATCTCATCAATTTTTTGCCATTTTGGTGGCAAAGAATTTAGCTGCGTTTGTTTGTCCTCATTATTGGTCTGTATCAAATGCATAAGGAGGGAGTTGGTTATTGAAAATACTGAAGGTTTAGTCAGAGCAGAGACCATCTTCTCCACCTTTTGTGATGAAGGAGGTGTTGCCTGTTCCAACTGCATTTGCACGGTTGGTAACAAAGCCGATACGGCTAATTGTTGGGGATCCGAGTTTGTCCCTCCCTCGAGTACAACTTGGTCCTCCGTATTCGGTTTGCCTGTAAAAGCGAAGCGAGTGGAATGGGAACGTGTCACCTCTACATTTATTTGCGTCGGGGGCTTATTTACACCGAGTGCACTATTTTGGATCCTGTTTGGCCTTAGCCCTGCTGGCTCGACTGGATGCAAATACGTGGTTGTTGGAACGGCTTCACGATGGTTGACAATCGCAATGCCACCGGTGAGAAGCGCTGCGAAGCAGTTCTCCAATGCCAACCCTGACCGGTGTGTAAATAAGAAAATAAACGGGCCTGAATAAATGATGTAGAGTTTCTTCTACAGTAGGTATGCTACTGTGGCTACAGATAAGGGCAGCTACAAAAAACAGCAAATGAGTTCAACTTCAGCTCATGATTACCGATAAGCGAAAAGTGGCAAAAAAAACAAAGCTTGAGGTACATATGCATGCAAACAAGGCGGTACGTAAAGAGTGATAAAGCAATTTGATAGAAAATACGTTTGTTTGCAGCTTTGCCAGATGTTGAGGATGCTCAGGATGCTCACTGTAAAGTTGGACATGATGAAAAGGTGTCCACACAGTTCTGCACCATTTCCATGACTGAATTACGTACTGTATTTATAAACCATGAGAGCCAATAAAGTCTAAGATTACGGGTCAGA
>JADWOT020000852.1:0-23000 GCA_036345935.2 Taenia hydatigena
TGAATAAAACTCGGGAGTCTTAATCGTGTCAATTTATGAAAGAGGTGGGGGGGCGGGTTAGGTGATTTTTTCAAATTGCGGTTTAGGTGACTCTGTGTTATGACGATTAATTTGCTTTTTGAACCTCCCTACTTTTGCCTCATCGTCTGACTGCAAACTGCATTTGCTTCCTGTTCTTTCGATGGAAGTCGCCTTGAACCCGAAACTAATGGAGGTTGATGGGCTGGTCATAAGTAACTGTACCCATTAACAAATAGGCCGTAAAGCTGATAAGTTAACCGAGTTGTCAGCCAAATGGGCCAAATGTATTTTTTAGCATATGGACTCAAATAGGATTGGTCTTTCACAATACTAGAGTCAAATGGAGTTTTCTATAAATTCTCAGTTATTGAAGTGTTGTTAAATTTTTATTGATTGTTAAAGGTAGGTTAGAAAGGTTCCGAAATTCCGTTTTCAGCAATGCAAATACTTACTGAAACACATTATAGATAACACGTGAAGTTCAATTTTTGACAAGTGCAGTAGGTGAATTTGTGTCTATATCTCCACGAATTCCTTCTAGAAAAAAAAATAGTGAAATCATAAGCCTATGATAAGATCCCACTCAACTTGTACACCACATACTGTCCCATGGGGGTGTACTCACCAAGGTACCGCCCTCCCCTACCTTTCCACTCGCTGCCTGCCCGGCGCCCATGAACGCCGCACCTGGTCTTCCACTTGATTTTGGGACCTTCCTCCAAGCACACAGCTGCACTGTCTACCCACTTATGCCCTGCGTGAAGGAATAGTCCACACTGAGGAGGAGGAGGAGAGGGAGCGAGGGAACTCTCAACCACATTCTTTGCTCCTCTAGTAATTGTTTTGACACCACAGCCGTCGCCACTGACATTGACCAATTCAAAAACCCTGAGTGTAGTCTCCGTGCCTTCCCATGGATCGGCTTCTACGTCCACATTCCCCCTTGCCATTATTACCGCCGCCGACAACAACGATGCGTGTTATTGTTGACGGGCAGCCTGATGAATCCGTAATTGATGACGACAGCGACGACGACGTTGAGAAACGTCACGTAGCCAACCTTGCAAACAATGCCAGCGACGACGGTGGTGAGGTAGCCAGTGTTGGTCAGAGGCCGACTATTACAACACACAAACACTGTACTTACAACTTTTGCGTACAAAATTGACACCTAATGCCACTCACTCACGTCTCCATGCCTATCACATAATAATGCTCAAGAGGAAGTAAAAATACCTTTTTGCTGTACTTTGGACCCGCAACCGCCTTGGCACCATGTAAAGTCAAGTGGTTGGTGAGTACTCCTCCTCGCCTTCCCTTCCAGCAAATGAGGTTCTATTCGCCCTATTCAAATAACCCCCCACCTACCTACCTACCTCAATCAATTTCCCCCACTCCATTGTTCAGCACAGCAAACAAACGCGAAAGTGTTGCCATCCGATAACCAACCAAAATTCGTCAAATTTTCTCTCGCAAACCTCATTAACAAAAAAAGAAAATACCAGTGCGCATAGACCTACTTGCAACGAAAACATTAACAGACAATAAGACAACAAATGCACACCTCAAACTGTAAAATTAAAAACATACGCACCCAAATTCACAAAAAGAAGGGGCACCTAGAGTAAGTTTAAAAAAAAGCTCTGGAACACTTCTCCTACTTCCCATCTTTTCAGTGTTAGCACAATCATCAACGCAACTAATCAACGTGGCAATAAGTCCGCCCCCTCCCCCAACTTCAGTTAGTCTACTGAGCTTGCGGACATGTAATTCTTACCCAATGTTTGCGCCCAGCAACATATAAGGTCACACCTACCGCTATGCCATCCAACACACACTGCTATCGTCCATGCCAACATTCACATCACAAAACCGAGAAAGGGACGCCTCCGCCAATAATTCTACAAGCTCGCATTGCCTACCACCGCCACAGTAATTTCGTGGCATCAGAAAATGAAAAAAGCAAGCAACGGAAGAGCCCATGGGTGAATGGCCAATGCGCTGCAAAGCTAACGCCTCCGAACATAACTACTAATAGGAGGAAGCACCCTAACAAGCGTTTGGGAGTGCTGCGAAGTACACTCTGCGCAGTGATGCCAAAGCTTCCCACTTGTCACCCCTTCTTCCTCTGCTGCGTCCACCCCGCCCAGACACCAACGCATACCGTCAAAGCTGAGCTTGCCATTAAGCCATCACCGAGATCTTCTACACAACACATTTTGAAAAGCCCACATCAGCACAAAAAATCATGGTCCCCAAGTCAATGAGCACGTCGAATCTATAGCTACACAAAAAGAGCAAAGATTCACTTACAGCAACCCAATCTTACCTGTGGAACGCGTGGAGTGATAGCAAAGGCGAGCACCGCACTCATTGGCAACAGATAATGCCTCCATTGTTGTACAAGAAGAAGTCTTGATAGGAACTGCAGCTATTTCTTCAACGCCTATTCTAGCATGTGAACGGATAAAGGCAATGGATTAAAAGGCATATAGATATAAGGAGTAATTATTGGCAAGCAAGTAATAAATAGGCACCAAACGATCTTAATTTACCATAAAATTATTGTATAGAAAGAAATGAACGCAATCAGCTCTTATAGTTGGGAAACAAAACGTTTTAGCATTCGCAATACGAAGCCTTCGCGTTTACTCTGGCGAGAAGACGTATAAAGAAAGCTACTCGACACGTAAAAGACCTAATGACAGCTAGCGATTAAAGAGCAATAAAAAGGGCCAATTACTTACCAGATTTCCAACTTGTCCCAGTAAATTAAGCCCGTTAACCGAAAATAATGGCCACCGAGATGCACACCACTTACGTGCTTCACGTGCAAATCTAGCTAATCACTTTATTGTTCATCCGATAAAACAAACGTGCTTCTAATTTAGTGTGTTTTAATAAGCTAAAGGTTCTTAAAAATGCCTGACTTTTTAAACAACATGTTTATGCATAAAAATGCTACTGTAATGTTTGATCTATTAGCCATAAGTACGTAATAGTCAACAAACCTTAGATATAACAACGCGTTAAAATAAAAATTGCAAGGGCCATATACGAATAAAAAACACAATTGTATTTGCGCTTTTCATTTTTTTAACAATTTATTTGTTTGTATGTTTTAGCCAATATCAAGTTTGGCTAGTGCAACGAGGTTTGTGAATCCTGTCACAACGTATTTTTGTTTATGATTTAGTGTAACGTTAACTTACTACGGTAATTTTGATCACTTTTCAACACATGCCTAAACAGCTATAATAACCTGAGTCATGGTGCACAGGCAAGTGACCAATGTAATGTCCTGAGATTCCCTTAAAAGGCAAAATAGCAGGGCAGAATTTTTATGTAGTGCTTTGTTTGTTGGAAATATCGGTATCGATCAAGGTCACAGAGGTGGCCGTATTGACCTAGTTGCGTAGGCTGGCCTCCGAGCCATACCATCAGCTTATTTCCCCCTGCCCGTTAAATATATATATATATATCCTACCCTGGCATTCTGCCTTCTTTTGCCTTCGGGGGAGTCTCGGGACGCTACATATATATATATATATATATATATATATATATATATATATATGAGCTGTTGGCAGGGCTTGGAGGCCAGCCTAGGCGGTTAGGGCAATATGGCCACCTCTGTAACCGAGACCGATTCCAACAGTCCAAACAAACAATTTATTACATTCCACCCCTACTGCGGGAAGGTTGGCTGCGTTTAGACACTTTGTTATAAGCAGAAGGAAGATATAGAGCAACTGCGTCTAAGTGCGCAGTCCAAAGCGTAGCTTCAAGCTTACATAAAAAAAAACGAAAAACCTGGAAGTATAGAAGTATTGGTGCATGTGTAAATATAGACAAGGATTGCATCAAAAGCATTTCCCGGACTGGGTTGGTGGTCAATCTAGAGGCCAAACAATGCAATGGTAAGCACTGGGCAGGGTGCTAAAATAGTGCAGGATGCAAATGATGTTATGATGGACTCCTGTTAAACTGGCTTCCAGCCCCCTCCTCAAATGCGCTGACAATATCCAACACAGGCAGTGGATACATCAAATGAACAAAAGTCTAAACAATATTCTGCCTTGGTAAGTTAAATAGCATAATCATAATCATAATCATAATCTCGGCTCCAGGCAATTGACCTTCTACTGTGTTGTTTTTCTAAGAGCGAGGTGAGGGAAGCCTTTTTCTGTGTCAAAACCTGGCTGACATAAGAATGTCCCTAAAAAAATGAGGCAGAGGTGTAGTCGATAGCCAATGTTACGCTGAATCGTGGATTGATGGAACTGTGTATTCCACTGATGGCAGAGCATTTTGAAGATCTGTGCTCGCGAAGGGAGGTACTGATGCAGACGACAACACTGTACCTTGAGATGATACTGGAAAGCAAACGACTAAAAGGCGTAAGCGAGGAAATAAAGTTTCGAGCAATTCGCAATTGGCTGAAAGCAGGTATTAGGGAGTGTAATGTGGAGGAAAAGACAAAGGCATTTAAAAAGATTATTTCACGGATTGAGTTGATAAGGCTACCCTACAGTGTCAAACCGAAAACTGGGTATTTGTGAGGGGGTACTTTAAACTGCTTATTAAAGGTAAGCACTGAGAACGGGTAAAATCGTTTAAAAGACGTGGGATTTAGGGGTGAGCAATTTTGATAGGTAACTGCATGACTAATAAAGGCACACAGACATGGGCAGAGAATGAAAGGCTTCGTGATAAATAAAACAGATGTAATTGATGAATTGATTAAAATGGATGTGAAGTTGAGGGTTGGATACGAAATGGACAGATAGCTGCCTTTGTGCGTGTTCAAAGATTTAATGCGAGATGAGTGGGCGGATTTACTTGGGAATCGTAGGTGCGAATTAATTGAGTTACTGGCACCATTCTAACTTCTGTGACGAATGTCCATTTGATGTTCTACCAATCCGTGAACCCGGTGAAATAGAGGTTTTGGTGTGTCCCTAACGGTTCGCCACTGAGCAAGTAGATAAATCACTTCTAATATCGAGGTGACCACCCTGCTATAGAACAGACTAGTCGATTCGATACGTGCTCCCATTTTTATCATAGGATTCTGTGGAACTACCTCTTTTCATAAACCTCATGTCATTCCGCATTTTCACTATATGGTTAATTTTTGGAAGTGTTTGGAGAGGTGTTGATGATCATCGGCTGTAGTACTGTTTCGAATTCCCGGTGTTTAACGTCTATGCCGCAGTTGCAACCGGACAAAGCGACTCTATCAGACTGTGAATTGGTTTTATGGTCTTATTCACTTACTTTTAGATAGAGTATGTGCCGTTAGTTGTGCTGGCTCTGAACTTAGTGTAATGTTTGTACATCACCTAAATGGCTCTATTTCTTACAAGCTTTTTACAGCAAAGCTACGCGTAGGTTGTGCTGCTGTGTCAGAAAATGAATTGATCTTCATTTTTTGATAGCTGCTATAATGGAACGCTCCTTCCCACTTGTGAAAAATTAGACATCGCCATTGGCAAGTATGTTTGGTGGGGATGGGTCAATTATTATCGTAACAAACTTTAGACCGAGGATAAGTCATCGGTTCCGAAGGAGAGGCAAAGCAGATAATTTATTACTCTCTTAAGAGAATTGCACCGGTTGTGAAATCCTACAACGCTACACCGCATGATGTCTTCCATTGACCACTATTCTAGTGCCAGATGTCTTAACTTGAAAGTGAATGAAATAAACTTACAGTAATCGGTGTTAATGTGTAAGTACGTACTCCATCGAAAACCGGTTCCACCGGATTGCCATTTTAGCCTGTTAAGAGATTGAAGTCCTCAGTATAAGTTGAAATTTGGCTGCTAGAATCAGTCCATGTGCTTTGACACTTTTTCAATCCTTTGTCTAGAGGCTGGAGCGTACGACCCATGCTCGTCACCTCACAGAAATTTGTAGATCGATGAGCTCACCTTGTTCACGGAAGACGTCGAATCTGTGAATAAGAAATTATTCTGCGTTATCATCTGCATAACCACCGTCTCCATTTGCCACTAAGGAATTACGTTGTAAAAGCACGGCAAAGTGCTTCTTACGTCTCACACGCGATGTATGTGGCTGAGTGAATGAGTGAAAACGTGGCGCGCGTTGAAGGACCTTGGATTACCTTGAAGAAACTGAGAGATTGGCTGCAGTGCACAAGTGGTGAGTAATCATGCGCTAACTTATATTAAATTGTCCTTTAACTGTGCTTAACTGTGACACTCGGATTTGCGAGCCTATTCAATCTTTGTTATAGAGATGGCAGGACGGGACGACGATTGTTGTCATCGCAATGCAACTATGGGAGGCAGTACAGTGGAATAGCTGCTATTGCGTGAGAAGAAAAAAAGAAGTGGCCAGAAGAATTAAAAACATGAAAAAAAAAGCTGAGAAAATACAACTCTCAGGGCGGGTGGTAGAAACCGGGAACCCGTTCTTGCAAACCGCTGCTGCTTCTTATTTAGTTGCGGCTTCTTGTGGCCGCAATTCCTGCGTGCTGAACTCTTTGGAGGGTTAAGTGTAGGTGATAATTTTGCGACAAGTCCCACGGATCGATTCATCAAGACAGCAAATTCCTTTTGCGTTTTACGCCTTAAATGAATGGTACTGGATCGCCCATAACTTTCGACCCATTATTTGTATGTGGCTGCCACCTACCTCCTTCTTTGCCTTACTTCTTCCTCCTTCCCACCCTCATTCCATATTAATCACGCATCAAAGGACCTTCCATTTGATTGCATGAATCGGTGTTGTGCTGTCTCTGCACTTGCGTGGGCATAATATGGGGAATTTCTGAATCAGCTTTATTAAAGAGCGTTATTAGGAAGAAATGCGTATGATATGACCATGGCGGTGAAATGTCAACTTCTAGTCTTGTGAACTGGACCGGAGCAAGTTTTTTTGTGACGCAGCACTTTGGCATTTAGCATTTCTGTACTGCATCGAGATGGGACAATACAGACCACTTCAGTCGTTTTATGAAATGTAGGAGTACGTCATCAAGCAAAAGCAAATTTTTAATAACAAAAATGAGTAAAGTTAGAACAAGAGGAGCACTGGACCTTTCTAGAGTTACAGTGATGGACAAATTTATGAATTGCTGGAAGATGATGCGACCTAGTTGTCCATGACTTTTTGAGCACTTTGTTCTCATCTGCATTTACGGTTACTGTTTTGACTTCGTGAAGTCTTGGTACATCGGAACGATCTATCTTCAGCCTCGGCACAGCCTTGCCGATTACCACAGCGTCAGTATAGGTGACAAGTAAGGTAAATGTGAAGAGATTTAACAAGTAATTTCAGGTCGGTAAAGATCTCATGCTTTGCATAGCCCCTACATGATCCTTTGCTGATGTCTCCATGGTTTTTGCTATCGCTAAAATGTTTACTTTTGGACATGATAGGACAAACAGACTCAGTTTATCCTGCTATCGCTTAGCCAATCACGCAATTGAATCATAAAGCAATGCCACTTAAACTATGAGGATTCGCTTGTAAATTCCTTGATAACTGTTGCTTGCTATTCCAAACTGACTTGCACGTTAACTCGCATTGCAAAAGTTGAATAAAGTATTAAGAGTGGTTTTCGATGTCCCGCCTTCTAAGTACTGCGTGCACAAGTCACAGCCACGCACTAGCTCGACCCTCTTGACCTCGGTAGTAGAGTGTGCCAACGAAATCCCGGATGTCACCTGATGAGTTAGTCATGCTTAAGCCTTCAAAGGGAGTGTGATAGCTTAAACTCTCTGAAGTGCGGCTTTGCAATTTCCTATTTACACTTCTTAAAGTGAAACAAGTGAGGATATCTAAATGAATGCATTCTTGGGATTACAATATTTTGTCTAAAGTTGGCACAACGTAAAAAGTGGTGCCGATTTGCTCCAAAGCACGTGACTTCTCGAGGATTTTGGCAGAAAAAATAGGACCAAGACTGAAGCAGTCTTTTAAACAAAGCATTAAGCCATACCCATATACCACCATAATGTGCTTTGTATTTGAAGAAAAGGAAGGTATGGCGAAAGTAGTAATGCCGGTATTTTCCTGCCATCTACTTAGAAGGAGGCCGCACTGGTTCTCTAGCTTGCATACGATATAAAAATTGCAGACTAAACCACTAAGAAGACTGCACGGTAAGCAACTGGTTCGATCGAGGACAAAGTCTTTTAACTTAATAGACTACACTTAAGCACGAGGCAAGCAGCATCTTGCAAAAGGTTTATCCGATGCCTTTTCACATGACATCCTTGATTCGCATGCTGCACAATTATTCCTCTGTAAGAACACGATGATGAATAATGCCAAATAATTTGACTGAATTCATTGGGATCTACTGGAAGCTTATGTTTGAATTTAGCTGAGGTTCGCCGTAAGCTGACAACATACCAATGGTCATGCTGATTGGTTTTAAAGCAAAATCAACCCGATAGCCTTCTTGCACAAGTATGAAACCCTTTATTGAGTCTCACTTAAGACCTTGCCAGTGTCCCACTGGCAACGATGCTGTACATGTGGAGGTGAGCAAATACTACAACCTGCCAGCATCCACCTAGTTTCTACCTATTATTTCAAAGACTTATGCAAAGATAGGACCTAATCAGATGAGTCAGAATCACTTATTAAAGTTGGATGTGTATTATGGTGACTCCTATGACCATGTGGCTCCTAACACTGAGTAAATTCGAAAAGATGTCCGTATAATGTAGTGAAGAGATTATTTTTGCGATGAGAAACACAATTAAGGCTGGAATCTAAGAACCTGAATTACATTGCCCATTTAATTTGATAAATTTTTATTTTAAATCAATCAGGTCGTACAAACACGCTCGGTATGAAATACAGTCCATTTTACTGACAAATGCACACCTCAGAAGTTATCAGTGGACACAATATGACAAAAACACAGGAATATTTAGTAGTCGATTATTGACAGACAAGAAAATTTACTTTAACACTGTTAAGTTTTTGCAAAATGATTGAAATGACCAAACCCACTTAGTGCTAGGTAAGAATTGTTCCCCTAGCCTATCTGCATTAATAATCCCAACGAATCCGTTAATCAGTCTACCCACATTTTGTTAATAAAATGACATTATTTTTAACATTTGTACACTTAACTGCAAAAAAATTCTATTCGTTTACTAGTGGGCACTATGATAATAACCGATGGAAGTAAAAGATTGGCTGATGCATAAGGAAGACGTCAACTTTCCGGCAAAGAGAGGTGAAGAATGGGGCAAGAGGATGCGTGGGCTGCGTCATCTCCGCTAAGTATACCAGTTTGCGAAGAACATCGAAAGTGGATGCGACCATTAGGCTTTGCATCGACTTCGTCATAGGAGACGCGGATGCACACGCGTCACTTGTTTGGGGGATGGTGAAGTCGGTGGGGGCTGACTAGGAGGCGAACAACAATTCTTCAATCTCTTCCTTCATGTCCTTTAAAAAAGATTAAAATGTAAAGTAATTTAGAGTTTACACATGCTGACGACCAAACCACCCAATTCCAAGAATTAATGCAGCATTGCTAGAAAACATTAGGAACTGTTTCTACCAGGCTCGATATGTTAAATTAGGGAAATGGATATGAAATACCAACATTTTTTTGTACTACGACCAATTAAAATTGGCCATGTTTAAAGAACGATTTGAGTCATGCCGAAACAGGAAACTATGTGCGCCGTGATTGGTTGCTCTTTCAGATATTAAGCACAAATTTATATTTTCCGGTCAACTGGTTTCCGACTCAGAGGAACCCTAACACTTTTAGGTATTGTGGGCAACTACCCGGTGGAGAAACTTGATAAGACTCGAAGCACAAAAAGAACGACCTGTGAGGGCTTGATCTTGCGAGTGTGTCTAGAGCGATTACCGTGAGTGCTCCCAAAGAACTTATCTAGCAATACAACAAACAATAGTCGGTAACCACTGCATTTATCATCAAACATAGTAGGAAGATTTGACTGAGCAAAAGTGAAATTGTAATAATGAAATGGGCTTTACTATTTCTTCGTCATAACAGGCTAATGGCTTAATGCGAGTCAGTGTCTTAGTGGTCATGCCGCTGGCATGTTTACCGAACGAAAGTAAAGGTTTCCATAAAATTGTTTGACAAACAAGACGAAATATAAATGACTAAGCGTTGCAAAATTCGTAAAATGAATGTGCCGAGCAAATGAATAAATAAAATGTTAGCCACAGAGGCAGCGATGTTAAATTATTACAAGACATATAGGCAGGTTAGAATGCAAAAAGGACGCAGATCAAGTACCTTAGGGTCAGTAGTCGGGGGGTAGCGCTTGTAGGGAATGCCGTTTCTGCCGATGAGAAACTTAGTGAAGTTCCATTTGATACTGCTACAAAAGTTAAGTTATGTAAATCACTTTCGCGAGAAAAGACGACCGCAGCCACATCTAACCGGGTCAGGTGGAACCAAATAAGTCCGAAGGTAAGAGTCCTAACTGCATCAAACAGCAATAGGGGCAGACGCAATGGGCAAGCTTAAGTGCGATATGTCCTGTCTAAATGCAGAACCTATCATCCTAATTCTGACCATCACCGCTTATAGCAAACATTATCTTAACATTACAAGACCTGACGTAGTTTGTGGCATGATTTCGTTAGACATGCAATGGATAATTTTGCACATGTTACACTGAAGCTACGCAACCCTGGCACCGAATGTAAGAAGTAAGGATGCAAGCTTACTTGTTGGGAGTATCCGGAAGTGCATTTTGGAGGTACGTAAATAAGGGCAAGGCATCGGGACCGTTGACATCAACCTTACTGAAGAAGTCAAACGTAAGTCCAAATTTGTTTCGCGCTGCTTCCTTGATTTTGGCATTACTTCCCGGTTCCTCGAAGAAAAATTTGTTTGTAAATAACGACTCGACCAGATTCATAAATCTCAAAGTCTAACATACCTGATAACTGAATTGGTCGCAGGGAAAGGCGAGAATACTGAGGCCCTGGCTGCTGTATTAAGTATACGGGTCTTGCAGCTGAGCATAGTTTGTCTTCGTTAAGCCTCACAAGGTGGCTACGTTGACAACAATAACAACATTGCCTCTAGAAAAAAGAGAAGTGGCTATAAATAGGTGAGTGGGATAAGCATGCTTGTATTTCTCCATGGAAACATTGTGCCCATCGATGTCCAGCGCCTCGAATGTGTAGAATTTGGCGTCGTTCGAAGTCTATTAAAATGCGCAGAAAAATTGGGAGAATGCTTATTGTGCGGGGAGTAAATAAAATGCGTCATGTTTATGGTTAAGCCCTATTGCACAATAAAACTGCGCGGAAGCCCACCATCACGCCGAACCGCCGTATGATCTATTAAATCTTGCACGACCTTGAGAATTTAACAAGGGCGGTGTCTCGGTGTTTTGCTGAAACGCATTACCAAGCCATTTTAAGTGTATTTTGAATGACGCAAGCCAATTGGGATTGCTTATAATCGCTAACATGATAGAAGGAGACTGCTAGCATAGGAAGTTGCAAATTGGTTTCCTTAACAGCAGGACTACGAAATCACTTTATTCTATCAAACGACAGCGAATTTTCGCAGTGGCTTCATTAGCTAACTTTGGCGCAAATTATAGGCCATGTAAGTGTGGTGGAACTAATTTTGGAATTCGCAGGATTTCGTGCAACTTGAAAAGACAGACTGTTCAGCATGTGCTATTCTCATTTCAAAATTTTATTACGATTCAGACAAAATAAGTTTTGGATTACTTTAAATTACTTTTGGATTTCTAAAAGCCGTTTTGAACAGGGATAAAGTTCTCCAAAGGAAAGTATTTAGCATAGATTTTTACAATAATGGTTTACAGGGGCTTAATTCGTCTCATAACATTTTGTAACCAGCGAGAACTGCCTGAGTTCAACTCATAAAACATCAATTAATGTCACAGCCCCAAAGTTGTTCCTGCAACCCCTTTTTCAGCAATTTACCTAACTCAATCAAATATTCTGCTTCGTAAATAATAACAAATCGTGCATTATTTTTAAAGCAGACTATCTGCAGATTAGATGCCTGGCAATAAAATTTCATAAGCACATTTGTTGTGTTAGTTAAAAACTTTCCTAGTTTTTAGCCTGATTAACAGTCGGAACAAAGTCCTTCTTTCCAAATGCTAGGTAAATTTGCCGTTTTCATTTTTACGAAATGTTCACAGCTAATATTTTTGGATTAGATTCCGTATATTTTGGCTAGCTAACTTAAAGGCGTATCATTAAAACTGAACAACCTCGTGAAAAAGGGGACATTTGGACATTTGAAGAGCGAGTCTCCGCCAAACACAAATAAAATCCCCGTTTATTGCAGTGCCAACTGTAGGTTGGGAAACTTCAGCATAAGCTTGTTAGGAAATTTATAACCTATGGTCCATGGCTTGCGTCTTAAGCAGCATATTTAAATCCAATGAATTTGTTCTCTTTCAAACAGCTGGAACAGAAGTGGAGTCCTTGCGTCGATTCCTGTTCCGAGTAAAATACTTAACGAAAGTCATTTTTTTCCATCGTTTCAGCAACACTCTAAGTACTTACAATTGACTGCATAAAATGTCGTTAGCGAAGACCTCGTTTTGCTAGACTCGTTTGACTAAACTAGCCATTCCTTATGCAGATCTGCCTTTATCTTCCCTAGATCGCAATTGCTTCCTACTCAGTTGCTAAACATTTTCAACCATTAGTGTCAATTGATGAATCCTTGTGTTCTAATGTCTTGCACAGGGTAATGCTTACGGTTTCTAGCTGGTCCGAAACGTTCTACATCGCCACCAAGAAGTATTTCCTTTCCTTTTTACGTTTGCTTAGATTTGCGCATCGCATGCTATCGGTTATGACTCATTTAACTTGGTGTTGCCATCTTTGTCGAAAGTTTAGTATATTCTTTTCACTACTCTTGGTACTGAAACCGAAAAGTGTTTTTGTTGTTCCAGAAATGGCTAAAGATGGGCAGAAAGGTTGTTGGAGTCGGACACACCTAAGTTCATGTAGCATGAACGACCCCTACGCCTCTCTGGCAGCACAGCAACTCCCATTTTAATCCTGGATTTTGACTATTTACTGTTTCATATACGCCACTTGGCGATAGTCAGTCAGTAATGGTCACTGTTCTTTTAAAACGATCATACTAGTCGCTAGGACTGATCGCTCTCCGCTTTGCGATAGCTATGAAATTGAAATGTGTGCACGCAATCGCTGTAATTTGAACAGCAGCTAGGAACGAAATTAATGCGCACCCTTTTGCTAGGTTCCGTCAAAGGCGAAAAGGGTTGTGGAGGTATTTTTGAGAAATTAGCATTTTAATCGTTTGTCACTGATGGCATTTATGATAATACAACTTTGCAATGAAAAGTGGTTAACACAGAAATACAGATAATTTACTTGAGTCTACTACCGATTCCTCCTTATATGCACCTCAGTGATCCATGAAATCTAATGGCTCCATGTTATGGATATAAAGTTCCAGTTGCTAATAGTGGTTACACCGAGCACAAAGTTTGCAATTATAGGTTACAGCTTCATTCTATGCTGCTTTGTACGCTCGAAATTCTTATAAGAATTTTCAATTTAAGCGCTGCCTGCATTGAAAGAAAGAATGGATGTTAGTTACTTGTTAAATAAATAGTGATAGATAAGCAACAAAAATAGCCGCTTCATTTGCTTTCTAGTCCTGTTAAAGCAAGATTAGACATAAGTACGTAGATATTAGTTCATACGCACGCTATTTACTATGATAGAGCCCATGGCCACGGAGATGGACAAGCATAGGCTACTATGATTGTGCCCTTTTTTTACTATTATGCGTCTTCAGTTTATGGTAATAGTCACAGTCGCGTCGATAGTCCACCAGCATGGTGAGGAAGAGGAATAAATGAGAGAAACGAGGAAACCTGCGACGAAGATGGTGACTATCATGCTGATGGAGAGCAGTATGCGTAAGCACGTCAGTAAGAATCCGCTTACGGCGTGATGATCATTGGCCGAAGGAACTATAGTAAGTATTTTTCGTTCAGCTCAGTCGGTAGAGCACTGACTTCTAAGCTGAGGATCTAAGGTTTGAGCACCTTTTAAGGTGCGTCTAGCACGTAGCCGTCTTTTTATTTGTGCCTTCAGTGCTTCATGCGATGGGCACCCGCAATTTATCCACAGTGTCTGGCTTCTTGTTTAGCGTCCTACTGTCTAGTGGTGCTACAGATTTCGGTACACCGTGGTGAATGTGCAAGTAGCCAAATAGCAGTTGACTCCGAGAGGTTAAGTGACGGAATGCTCATGGCACTGTTTGGTTTAATATGACGAGGATTATTGTGGAATTAAAGAAAATAGTTACAAATCAGGCTCCAACTATTCATTAGAGAGCATTCGATTGCTGCTCAAGCATCCTGCACCATCACTTGAACAATGGGTTTGCGTATTTACGTAGTGCGCATCATGTGGCAAGGTTCGTGCCAAAATGCTGGTAAGGAGTGGGGTCTTTTCAAAGGACCGAACGAATAGGGGCCTGTATTCCCGCATTGTGGTGAGAAGAAATGATGTAAAAGAACCGGTGAATGAATAAAATGCTGAAAATAAACTAAACACAATCCATTGCCCTAGAAGCTAGAATGAATTGTTAGTTGTGAGACATGCACGCATCATATAGTGCAAAATTAAAAATACATCCAGAGATATAGTTCTCGGTTGCGCCTCAGTCATATTACGCCTTGTTTTGAACAGACATTTAAGAGGAGGGCGCTGCTAAGTTTCTAGTGCTGATGAAAGAAACAGACATCGCAATACAGTGCCCTACAACCTCCGCGAAACCTTTAGCAAGGGACTTGCAGTAAATTGTTAAATCTAAAAAGAATGCGGTGATCCCTCTAGGTTGGTATTCAGCTAGTGCTATTCCGTCTCCTAAAGAAGATTGTCCCGGGATTTCAACGAGATCTGTAAGGACAAGCAGTTTTTGCGTTCAGCATCAACCTCGGTTAGACCCAAGCATCAGTTTAGCCTTGCACTCCTAAAAAATCCTGATGAAGGGAAAAATATCATCCGAAGAAATTATGCAGCATCCAGGCCGGGAACCCAATGATGAGGTTGGCATCAGTTACTAGAAGGTGGTCACCATGTAAGTGTCCAAAAGACGTTGCCTAGAATACATGGACCCTTTCTGACAAAAAAGAAGTTGTTCCTTTCCTTTAGCCAGGTCCTGCTATTTTCACTTGCTGGCATTTTGAATTTAAGTATTTGTTGATAACAAGTGAACAGGTGAGGCTAGGTAATGGAAGAGAGTCTTCAACTTTCATTGAGTTCAAAGTAAAGCGTTCTCCAGCAGGGTAGATCGGTGGGCTAAAGTTGAATCGAATAGCCTCATTTCTTCGCCTAAGCTCCTCTTTTTGAATATGTGAACAAATTCTATCAGCATAGGAGGAGATTTCGGTCTCGCATTGTCAATATCTCTCGCGCACTTAATGGTACCCTTCTAGCCTTGTTCAGCGCCTTCATATAAGAATATACTCGAGTTCATGATCAGCAGCTCATGAAGCGATGTGCCCAGGAGCTGTCTAGCCCATTAAGGAGTTTAGGCGCAACATCGGTGTGAGAGGGATGGATGCAGACATTGCCGTGTGGAACGGCTAATGCGTCGCCGCAATTCGCAAGATCATTTTAAAACATCGGAACAGGTTGTAAATGAATGTTTCTACGCGTCAACAGTCATTGGCAAAAGCCCAAATTGATAAGTCGATTCATCTACTTTAGAAGTGCACGTATATATATATATATCACATTGTGCAATAATCGCACTTGAATCAGTCCTTCATGGAATTTTGTGTTGACTTCTTTCCGATGCGAGCCATAAGGCAGTCGAATAGCAGAGTAAAAATAATCAAAATAAACAGCAGTTCTACCTTCGCTTCATCTTCTTTAGCTCTTTTGTCGCCCATTACTATCTAATGCAAGGCAGCAGTCAGCAGAAACGCAGAGTTTACGCGGCATGCAAAGGTAAAAGTTTTCTGCGCATCACAAACGCGTAAGGCATTGTTGTGCCTACATTATGTGGCATTTCGGAACGGTACCGGAAAGTTTGATGAAATCGCAGCTAATCGAAGAGTTAATGTGGTCCTTTACACTCCTGCGCATGCGTAAATAAGGTCTGTTAATTCTTTAATTCAATCGTTCCCAAACACACGCGGGAATAGTTCGTAATAAAGTTACCCTTGTTTTTTTGCTTTGTTGATCTTTCTAGGCACGCATTATGCCTCAATGCTTGTAAATAGCATTAAAATGTCGTAACAGCGTAGCCAACTTGGAAATGTCTTAACTTAGTTTGAACAATGATGCTCAAAATATCATAGCCAGAAGAAATTCGCAGAAAAGTTAAAATAAAATTTGGCATGTCAGTGGTGTTGTTGATTTGATTTGTGTAGGTTTGTGGCAACATAGGTGGGTTCCGGCTGTTACGCCGATATAATTCTTTCAGTTTTACGTGTGCTATAAGGCTTACAGCTTCGGCCTTAGGATTAAGAAATAACTCTCTGATTATTAAAGGTATGGTCCAGTGATTCCACAGCACCATTTTCTTTCGGCTCTGTGATAAGTGTTAAGTCTTTTTAAAGAATTTTGTCAATCTCTCTAATGCACTGAGCTAACACTCACTTGATGTCTGCCATGTGCGGGAATAAACTAACAAATGCAGAAAATGTGCGAGTTATTCTGTGGGATGAGAAGCTTAATTGCGAGTGCAACAAAGAATGTTCTGATATTTGGCCTCTGTGATGGTCGTGGATCATAGGGAACACATCGATGTCGGGTCGAAATAAATCAGTGGACTGATTGTCGAGGCTGAAATTCATGGCGTTCAGTTGACAAAATTTAATTCGCATGGTGCTTTTTCATTATAGGTGTTGATAATTTACAAACCTATTTGAAAAAATATCTCATTGCACCGAAGCGGGCGCAAAGGACATTTGGAATGACTTTTTGGTAACTTATCGGCAAGGTTATTCTATTAAATTTATCTAAAAATTTTGCAGCGGTGAATGCAATTGATGATTACATTAGTATTGAGAGCTTCAAAAAATCAAGCACTTTTCATGTTGTTCATTAAAGTATGCAAACATGCTTATACGAAAATAGGATGTTATCATGGATTCGCCGCTATGTACCCTTTGTTCCTGGTCATAAAATCGGTAAATACGCAATAAATTAGGACATTTCGAGCAGTATGATTAAAGCGAAGATAACTACAAATGCAACCAGAATTGGTACACGAAGGTGTGCAGTTAATCACCACCTTTGACATTAGATAAGGCTGATGAGTGAGGATTTTTATGGAATTCTAAATTAGTTTGTCTTGCGGCATAGAAGCCTTTGGGGAACTCTGACTTCTATGCCTAATTTTATGCGAATAGCATTTGACAAGGCATAATTCCTTTTTTTGGCTTGGGAGTACTGCATAAAACCATCCATCACACTTAGTAAAACTTTGTGAGAGTAGGCATGTCCAATGTAAGGTTGTTCAAAGTTTGATGGTCAAAAGCATGTCGAGTAAAGGCGTTATTTTAAAAACGAATCCGCTCTATCAAATACTTTACCTATGATTGCATTTTTACAGGTTAGCGACTCACTGGACAAAGTTGCAACTACTTCGCAACGAGGCGACGCTCGATGTAGTGTTTATCAAATTAGCGGCTACGATTTCCGATCACAACAGAGCAATATCATAGTTGTGGCAAATACAGCGCAAAAATGACCATAAAAAAATTGACAAAGCTAACTTTAGATGTTTATCAATGCACAGCAGACATCATTTAGGGTAAAAGGGCAGATCATGCTTAAGAAATTGAGTTTCCTTCACCTGCATGGTATCTTGCATGGGCTTGCGGGCATAGCATCCTTTGCGTTTCCAGATCGTTTGCTGCTTTCAGCGGCATCTAAGCGACATGTTTTGTGTTGTTCAAAACTCAATGGAAAAAGAGAGATTGTCTGTAAGCCCGTTTCCTAGGTTAGGTATGAGAGCCGTTCATTCGATAATGCAGCATAAAAGGCAAAATAAGTGCACCCCGGCTAATTTAGAAAAAATTCTTGTTTAGACTCAGTGAAAAACCTCATTACTGGTAATGGGAGCAGAGGAACCGTATGATAAGGCGAGTTAATTGACACCCATCCAAGATAGTTGACTGCTCAAGGCACACCAATTGTAGAATTGCGCTGACGACAGCCTATGCATTAACACAGAATTATTACACGTCTATTACGCACTGAGATGCTGCTTCTTCAAGCTTAGATCCAACATTTTTAATGCAATAGACTAAGAAGACTATCTCATTAATTAAATAATGCAAGCCTTCACACAGTTCATTCGAATTGTCCGCGTGAATTCAGACTCACCTCTAACGCTTTTAACACTAGAGCAGAGGAGATCCAAAGTCGGGCACTAGAACGTTATAACGGGTGAGTACAAAATAATCGAAACCCTGAAACAATCTAGTGCAATAATAGGAGAAAAAATCACCTCCAATTTAATTTGCCAATGCATTCCGCATACACAACAAGGAAATGCCAAAGGGAAGCTCGGTGTAAGCTGAAGCAAAGATGTCTAATCATTTATTAAGCAGTTTCAAGTGACAAACAGGAATAATAGCATTATTTGAGCGTTCAGAGCAAGAGAGAAGTAGAGGAGGGCATGTACACCGCCGACTAGCTCATTCGCCTCCATGGCACGTGGAGGTACCTTCACAAGCGTCGGTGTAGGCACAACCTCGGTGGTGGTTGCTGTTTACCACCATTGCTGCGACCATCCCCACGGCTGGCCACACGGCGACCACCATTGCGGCTTCTTCTCCCACGACCACTCACACGGCGACCAGCAGTGCGGCTTCTGCACAGACCACAATGCCCACTTCTGTCCCCATTGTGAACCCTTCTCAAACTCTCCCCACGGTGCCCACTTCCACGGATACGAGCATGGCCAACCTCCCCACACCATTTCTTTGTCTCTGCTTTCCTTGATACTGACTTGCGCTCTGAGGTGTGCCCCCTTATATACCAGTCGCCTTGTCTCTAATTGTCTCGTGTAGCCCTCGTGCTCACTGCACTTTTAGCTCTACACCCGTGCTTGCCGAACATCGTCGATGCTCTCATGATGCCAACATTTTCGGCTGACATTTTAGGTGTCGCATAGACTGTGAGTTGCATGTGACTTCTCAACATAGAAATTTAACAATGATCTATGAACGGTGATGGCCTTGCTAATGTAGTGGTCGTAGATCACAGGCCAGTGTTGAACCTTACCCAACCGCTAGACCTGATTCATCTGTGGTGCTTATCGTGCCGTTATTTAATGGTGTGCACGCACGCGTAGACGCACGATGACAACTTATATAGTTGATGCAATGCAGCAAAGAACGTTGTTTAGGAGTGCATTTACATCGAGGTGTTGTTAGTCTTCCACTTGTATTCAAACTCTATATTAGCCAATAATGCCCATGTAGCCTCTTCTATTGCACACATAAGTCGCTCGCAAAAAAACATAACACCCACCAGCAGAAGTTTGCTCCAAATTCATGACTTCTGCGATATCTTGGCTTAACAGTCAATGTCTCGGTTTATTTGTGTGGCAGATAAAATTATTGGGCAGCATTTATGCTTCATGCAGGGGAACCGAGTAAATGAGTTTGATCTGAAGCTAAGTCCTTAATGATATTTTGCCAAATATAAATATACATACCTGGTTTATCACCCTATTGGAGTTATGCGGGATAAATTCATCCAAGGCGATGGCTCATCAGGATTGACAATCGACTGCGAATTGAAAAAAGTGATTGTAGCTCTTGTTTTTACAAAATTCATCAATCAGCAAATCATTTGGCGACCATTAAACGATGTTTTCTGCAAGCGATTTCAGGGCTTAATTAACCGGTTGATATTTATGCATTCCTTAGCCTGCACACATACCTCTGGGCGGTCTTAGGCACGATTGCTGCTAAATCTATTCGTGTCAAATGGTTCTGCTCTAAACAATTAGCTCTTCTTTGCAGTCTTAATCAGAGGCCTTAGGTACGTATATAATAATGGTAAGGACGATTGGCACATCGTCTCGTACCATTGCAAACTGATGGATTATTAGAAGCAGTTTGCTCAGTGGAGTTCTACTGGGAGATAAGATGGTTAATTCACTGAGAACTCAGCGAATCCGAGACAAAATTGCATTCGGCATCGCCAAGACTACCTCAAAGTTTAATAATCATTCTGTTAGTTCTATAGCGTAACTTCAGTAAATTTAAGCTAGAGTTGAGAAAAGAATATAGTCTCTTTAAATAAATATCCGAATTCGCTTGTTTATCAGCCTGCAAAATTTTCCCTCCACTTACGGGATAGCTCTACAACTGGTTTTATTTGTGATGTGATTGTGATTTGCAACATTGTTTAAAAACCAATGCACTAAGCAGTTGCATCTTAAATCATGTTGAATTTCAAGTGATTAAAAGGTCAATACTATAAGTCAAGGGATGTCTCAGTGCTTGATACGTTTCGCGCCAAATCTAGGGAGCATAATGCAATAAGTCTCAGCATTGAAAACAAATAATTGCGCTTGCGAGAAAAATATCCAAGACGTCTTGTGTGCTACGATGGCGTAACCCAGTCAAAACGAAACCCGAAATAGTTGTACTTATAGTCAAACATATTAGATTTGTGTCATGAAGGCAAATCCCTACACGATTGATGGTGAGACAAGTCACTTGCAGCCTAGAAAGCATTTAATGCTAACGGAATATTTCATTTCAACCTAATTATCACTGGCCTGTGATCTACGACCACTACATTAGCAAGGCCATCACCGTTCATAGATCATTGTTAAATTTCTATGTTGAGAAGTCACATGCAACTCACAGTCTATGCGACACCTAAAATGTCAGCCGAAAATGTTGGCATCATGAGAGCATCGACGATGTTCGGCAAGCACGGGTGTAGAGCTAAAAGTGCAGTGAGCACGAGGGCTACACGAGACAATTAGAGACAAGGCGACTGGTATATAAGCGGGCACACCTCAGAGCGCAAGTCAGTATCAAGGAGAGCAGAGACAACGAAATGGTGTGGGGAGGTTGGCCATGCTCGTATCCGTGGAAGTGGGCACCGTGGGGAGAGTTTGAGAAGGGTTCACAATATGGACAGAAGTGGGCATTGTGGTCTGTGCAGAAGCCGCACTGCTGGTCGCCGTGTGAGTGGTCGTGGGAGAAGAAGCCGCAATGGTGGTCGCCGTGTGGCCAACCGTGGGGATGGTTGCAGCAATGGTGGTAAACAGCAACCACCACCGAGGTTGTGCCTGCACCGAGGCTTGTGAAGGCGCCTCCACGTGCCAAGGAGGTGAAGGAGCTAGTCGGTGGTGTGCATGCCCTCCTCTACTTCTCCCTTGCTCTGAACGCCCAACTAATGCTATTATTCCTGTTTATCACTTAAAACTGCTTAATAAATGACTAGACATCTTTGCTTCAGCTTACATCGAGCTTTCCTTTGGCATTTCCTTGTTGGGTATGCGGAATGCATTGACAAATGAAATCGGAGGTAATTTTTTCTCGTATTATTGCACTCGATTGTTTTAGGGTTTCGATTATTTTGTGCTTACTCGTTTTAAGGTTTTATGTGCCAGACTTCGGATCTATTCTGCTCTAGTGTTAAAAGCGTTATAGGTGCTCATCTAGGATGAATTGCGAAAACTAAAACATGCCTTACTCTTATTGTTTAGCTTTGAAGTGTTGTAAGCAGAGTTGAAACTCTTGCGGTCGGACAAAATACATAGGAGGCTAGGCTAGGATATTTAGCTTAGAAATTTGAATGCGTTTACTGATTTCTGGTTGCTTTAAGCGGGATTTTCTAATCATCCGTAAGTCCTTGAAATTGTACTGCGATGACTTGTTATAGTTAACAACGATGATTGTTTTGAATTGCAACCTAATAATTTGCTGTCGCTTGCAGCTGAAGAAAAAATTTGTGAGCGGATGGGTTGGTGTCTCCACTTAACGGCTACATGTCACTATCAATCCCGAATTCGATTTGTAACGTAGCCTTGTCTGGAGGTATAAATGTGGAATAGCTTACTGTAATCCTCTATCAAATAATGAAACCCGTAGTGCTTATAAGTTTCCAAGTGCTTTCTCCTCTACCACTACCACTTCTACCAGCAATGACTATGACTAGCGCATTCGCTGATGGCATTAACCAGTGGCTCGGGAATAAACTGGAGAACATACCTTATTAAAATAAGCACGAGGAATTAATGGGTTTCTGATGTCTCTGATACCCTTGAAAGGTTATATTCTTAAGCAGGAGTTGGAATGGATATCTATCCATCTGTTCAACTGTTGTGAAACTACACAACAATCGTGCAGATCCATCCTTTTTCAAATGCCTACTCAAGACACTAGTATGTCGCTGATGGCTATCCCATCTTAAAACTTTTCTTCACACTTTATCGATAAGTGCAGTGACTTTGCCTTCAAAAATGGCAGAATCCTCATGTAACTGCAGGTGGCTACGTCGGGCCCTTTTAAGAGGCAGTGAGAGGTGACGCCCTGGTGATACAGTCCACCACATTCTCACAATCATTGTCGTCTGCAGGAGCCTTTTATTTGGATTACGCTGTACAAGTCTTGGCGTTGATGATGGCGCCGTTCAACTGGCAGCAACTCATGCTGCAACAACAGCATTCCTCCAATTTCACTTGAGTAAGTTTAAACCACCTGATGTTTTAACAGCGAGCGTCCTTATCAGTGTCCTTAACGCAATCGCTCAAGCAATTCAACATGTGGTTCCATAGTTTGTGCGTGAATGGACAATTTGGCTAGTAGTTCAAGAACTTACAGCCCATAGGCTAACAGCAAGTGGCAGCACATTTAATAGCACACGTGCGCGGATCGTGAATGCAATTATTTCTCAAAAGAGGAATGTCCATTCAACTCCGCCTCATATTGCTGGCAGCTTCCGTCGCACATGGC